>OV816027.1:130784445-131384445 GCA_929113105.1 Agrypnus murinus | reverse complement strand
AACAGTGGATAGAGGCGCACCTAGAGAAATTATTTTTAAATATACAGGGTGTTACAGAAAAGTGTGGCATGCTTAAGGTAATTTTTTTTTAATAGAATGCTCCAAATATTTTTGCATATTTAACACCTCTATTGGCAGGTTTATTCATATCTAGAATCTTAGCGCCATCTAATGACCGGTTTAGAAGTTATAAATTTATTTTCAAAAAAATTGAGTTTTACATTATCCCACTTAACAGTTTACCGCTTTCACGGCCACGACTGTGAAGACGAATTTAAGTAGAGATTTTGTTGCAGGGGCTTGTAGGGTGCTCTTCTTTAAAAGAAAATGGATCCAACATGTACAGGGTGTTCAAAATTAATTTATAAATTTAGAGAACTTCAAAGCTAAAATTCACAACTTTTTCAAATGCAACACCCTGTATATTTTGTACCTTTTGTGATGCAGAATTAAATAACGAACATTTTTTGTATGTACGTCCCTATAGTTATCTGTAACTACTTTTGATTTATTGAGAAGAAACTGCAAGAAGTACACAAATAAAAACAATTATTTATTTAGTTGTCAAGTGTGTTGGTTGTTTTTGTTCAACAAAACATTAAAGCATCTAGCAATTGTTGTGCACGTATGCAAAACGTACATTTCTCGCAGTTATCGACCATCAGTGTTTAGTTCTAGTAGGTGTTTTAGTTTTTCAAAATGAATTTTAGTAATGAAGAACTTGTAGACATGACTTTTGTTTTGGGCGAGTCGGAAAGAAATTGTTTGCTTGCCCGCAGAATTTACCACCAACGGTATCCTGAACGGAGGCTCCCTAAAGTTCATAGCTTTCGAAACCTGCTCGATAGATTTGTGAGGACCGGCAATGTACAGTATGAAAAAAGTGAACGAATTAACAATGTTGTGAATGAAGAAAATGAGTTATCTGTTGTGCTGGCAACGATTGAGAATCCCCATGTTAGTCAGAGAGAAGTGAGTTCATCTGTAGGAATAAATAGACGTTCTATTGGTCGAATCTTAAAGAAAAATAAGTTTCACGCATATCACATTCAAATGCACCAGGAATTAACTGATGACGATTTTCAAAAATGTTTACAGTTTTGTAATTGGGCCATAGGTAAAATGCAAGACGATGCTACATTCTTCAACAATGTTTTGTCCACTGATGAGGCAACGTTTCATAAAAATGGATTTGTTAACAGGCACAATTTCCATTATTATGCTACAGAAAATCCCCACTTTTTCAGACAACTTGATAACCAGCACAGATGGTCCCTAAACGTTTGGAGGGGGGGGAATTTATTGGAGAACATGTAATAGGGCCACATTTTTTTGATGGTACATTAACTGGAGCTATTTATCTTCATTTTTTGGAGAACTATCTGCCACAATTATTGGGGAACCTCCCTCAAAGGATCCGAAATGGGATGTGGCTTCAGCAAGACGGTGCTCCACTGCATTATTTACATGCAGTAGGAGACCACCTAAATAATATCTACCCACATCAATGGATTGGAAGGAATGGACCCACTAAATGGCCTGCGAGATCTCCTGATCTTACAAAAATGGATATGGGGATATGTGAAAGAAATTGTTTATACAGAGACACCAACCACAATCCAAAATATGAAGGATAGAATAGTACATGCTTTTAGAAGTATCACGCCGGAAATGTTAAGAAACGTACAAAGATCGTTCCAAAGGCGCATCGAGATGTGCGTCCATGCAAATGGGTAACCTATGGAGCATTTGTTATATTTTTTTTCTTTTGTTTTATTTGAAAAACCTTGATTTTTTAAATAAATATTTTTTTAATATTGTACTTTTTGCAGTCTTTTCTCAATAAATCAAAAGTGGTTATAGCTATAGGGACGTACATACAAAAAATGTTAGTTATTTAATTCTGCATCACAAATGTACAAAATATACAGGGTGTTCCATTTGAAAAAGTTGTGAATTTTAGTAAATTTAAAAATTAATTTTGAACACCCTGTACATGGTGGGTCCATTTTCTTTTAAAGAAGAGCATCCTACAAGCCCCTGCAACAAAATCCCTACTTAAATTCGTCTTCACAGTTGCGGCCGTGAAAGCGGTAAACTGTTAAATGGGATAATGTAAAACGCAATTTTTTTGAAAAAAAATATATAACATCTAAACCGGTCATTAGATGGCGCTAAAATTTTAGATATGAATAAATCTGCCAAAAGAGGTGTTAAATATGCAAACATATTTGGGCATTCTATTTAAAAAAATTACCTTAAGCGTGCGACACTTTTCTGCAACACCCTGTATATTTGAAAATAATTTCTCTAGATGCGCCTTTATTCACTGTTTACCTCCGTATTAGAACGATTTTTCTAGCTGTTACCGTTTAGGAGCTATCGGACTTCCCCACACTATTGACCCACCCTGTATTTTAGATAGGACAGGATTTTTTGAGATTAAGCTATAGCTCAAATGAGACACCATTTTCAAAAAAGCATCTGTTTTTCCTTGAGACTTAATGAAAATGAGGTACTACCTCAGCCAATTTTTGCTATTTTTTAAAGAACCGTCTTATATAAGTTAGATTTTAAGAATTTCGAGGAAGCTTTATTAGAGTTAAGGGATCAAATATAAGCTTTTTGGGGCATATTCAAAGAATTTACATTTTTTAAATCTCTCTCTTTATCTAACCTAACCTAATCTCTTTTTATCTAACCTAATCCAATCTAACATTTTACATAACTTAACCTAACTTTAAAAAAATCCAAAAAATTTTTGTTGTGGGCCAAACAACCATCAATTTGTCCTGAAAAAGTGAAAAATCCATCAAAACGTATTTACAAACAATCGAAAAGAGTGTTTCCTTTTTAAATTTTTCAAACCCATAACATTGCAAAAGTTGCAAAACAAAAAGATTTGATTAATCAATTCAATTTTCCTTTTGAATACATTAAACGTTGGTAGTAGTTGCGCTGATTAAATTATAACGCCCATATTGTTCGTTCCATTAAACTCTTGTTGGCAGATTTCTTTTGTTTCTAGTTTGATAGGAACGCCCGCGACCGAGAGATCATCAAAACCGATCCATCCCATAAATTCAATTATTTTGTTATTTGAGGAAACCGTCAACAATACATGCAAATGTTTTTGGATTTTTTTTACGCTTATGTTGCTTGTGCCCGGAAGTAAAGTTGAGATATTATTTATTAAGAAAGATGATGACATTATTAGTAATTTAATAATTGTTCATTTGTTTAATCGAATCCCAGAGTGAGTGAGAAATTCCCACGCATACCTACTCATGCACGAGGATTTTGTGTCTGTGTGCCACCATTTAATAGTATATACAAACCGCACTTAACATAATTAATTTGTTAATAACAGGGAGGAGCAGAACAAACTCTTTCGCCGAATATGTTTTGAGAGAGTTATTATCTATTTGTCCCGGAATAGAATTTCGTGTTCTTCCTGCCTACACATTCCGCGTCAATTTTTTATTATTATAACTCGTTTTAAGTACGACATTAGAATAATTTATCTTGTTTTGAATTATTATGGTCAGTGCCCGATGATACTTAAATGCAGTATTATTAGTACCAAACCGCGAAACGTGACATCCTGCTCGAAATATTCTAATTTGCTTTCTTTTGTTTTACTTTTTTGTTATTGTTAGTTGGTAGTACTACTTGTAATTGTTGTTACTTTTAAATCTTGCATTTTTCACTGGTGAAATGTTTGCAGTTACGCCGAAATGAACTCCAGCCAAGAAAGTCGTAGAAGGTATTTTTTATTTGTTGTAATGTTCGTTTTCAAACTAATAAATGTCTTTTTTTTTGGTCTTGACATAACCTAACTATATTAATTTTTGCATGTTTTATTTTAGTGCACGCCACTGACCGTCTTGGCATGTGTTTTGAAATTTATGTACTTATAATATTAGTAATAATGAACTAATGATGATTAACATGAAAAATGTGATTATTAATAATGCAAATTCTTGTTAATAACAGAATGTGCACTTTTTTATTGACTGTATTATATTTCATAGGATTCTGCAATAAATTGCGGTTTTATTATTTTAACCGGAAAAAGTTTGCAAAAATGTTAGGTATTGAATTTCGCCACCACTCAATTAATTTTATTCCTTGTGGATGATTTAAAATTCACCCTTTGAATTAAATATTTCATTATTAATTTATTTGTTTCTAATAATAAGGAAAAGCGAAATTTAATTTTGAATTGAATAAATTTATAATCGTTAATAATAATAATAATAAAATAATAAGTCGATATTGAGCGTTAAAGTTATTGAAGCGCGCCAGAAATTGACACGCGCAATTTTATAGTTGTGCGGTAGGATGATTGTCATATTGGAAGTTTGGGGGCTATGTAACATTTAAAAAACTATCGCATGCATCGTCTTTTAATGATGTTAACGCCATCTATTGGTTACAGTCGCGCCCCAATTCATTTCGCTAATGGACGTTCATAATGAAACTTAAAATGGGAATTGGAAATTTAAATATCAGAATAACAGCGAGTTTTTAAAAAGGAAATTCAGTTTCTAAAGTTGTAATTCAGTAACTAATAAATTAATTTTCAAAAAAGTGTGTGTCATTTACATTGAATTTTAAAGAAGGCATTATTTAATTGTAGTATGAATCTAAAAAAAAAAAAACTAACTTGCGTTTTTCCTAAAAGAAACACAATAAAAGAGCAAATTAATATACAGTGTGGAAATAAAGTAGCGGATAAATTCGATAACTTCGTTAAAATTAATTTTTTGGAAAAAATCTCGATGGGGTATAGCGAGCTCAATTACTTGACGCTATACTGTACCATTTTCAACTTGTTACGTCATTTGTTTTTAAAGTAATGACGTCATCGATATTTTTTTTAAATGACAACCTATATTTTTTATTGTCGATTTAGGTAGTACCTGTTATTCTCTTTTCAATTGTATACAATTTTCAATATGTTACATTTGAAAAAAATTGAGAAAAATTGCCCTAAAGTTCGAATATTAAAAATTCTGTAAATTTGCAAAATGAATCTAGTCACCGTATAAAAAGCGTTACGTTTAAAAAAAGCTGAGAAAAACAGTCTAAAATTTTAATTCGATTAAAAAGAAACTAAATTGATTAACAAGAAAAAAAACTAATAACAATAACATCAATTACAAAAATAAGTACAGAAATAACAGTTTTTATTACACTAGATGTTCAAAGTGACGACCCTGTACCATCTGACAATACCCAAGGCGATTATGAAATTCATTTCTCACATTCTGAAGAGTTTCAGGTAATATTACTCTAATCTCATGTCGAATTCTTTGCTTGAGATCTTCTAAATTATTGGGTCGATTTTTATACACTTTACTTTTTAAGTACCCCCGTAGAAAGAAGTCTAATGGAGTTAAATCAGGGGATCTAGCCGACCATTCATCGGACCTCTTCTTCCTATCCAGCTTCCTGGGAGAACGCAAATAGCGTTGTACGTTAATTGCGTAATGAGGCGGAGCGCCATCATGTTGTAACCAAATGCTATTGTTTGGTAGCTCGGGATTGTTTGCATTGGGAAATAATGCAGGCATCAGTATCAACTGTAAAAATTGCAGGTATCTTTCTCCAGTTAAATTATTTGCGAAAAAAATGGCCCTATGATTTGGTCACCAATAATCCCTGCCTATTACATTACATTAAGCTTCTGAGGATGTTTTCCTACATCCAATAAGGATTTTCTCTTGCCCAATATCTTCAAGTCTGTTTATTAACCGTACCGTTTAAACAAAATGTTGCTTCATCCGAAAATAAAATACGTTAGGAAAACATTGGATCGCGAAGACAAATTTCCATCATCTGGTCACAGATTTCTTGTCTACGATCAAAGTCATCTTCTGGCAACTCATGAACCAATTGCAGCTTATATGGGTGAAATTCTTCAACTTTCAAAAATTTTAAAACTGAAGTGTGGCTTACGTTGTGGTCCAAAGCAATGCTTCTACTAGTTCTATGTGGATTGTTTTCAATTTCTAGTAGCACATCAAGTTGTAAATCTTTATTGAATGAAACCGGACGTCGACTTTTTGGAAGATTCTTTACAACGCCATGTTCTCGAAATTTCTTTTCAATCCTACTAACCGTTGATTGACTTATGGGTTGATCCGGGTACGTTTCTCTAAAAAGTTGACATATTTCTTTATGTGTTCGAAATCTGTCGCCATAACCAATCATCATTAACACTCCAATTCGCTGTGTCTCGCTCAATTACGCCATTTTTATTAATAAAATAGTTTACTAAAGGTAAAGTCTACTTTAAAACAAGAAAATAACATTTATTTTATTGTTTACTTCTGACAGCCGTAACTAAGGTTTTTGTTTTATACATAGATCCAAGATTGTTTTACGTGGGGTACCCGTGTTAACATACCCCCACGTTCCTTCCATGAGGAAGTGATTGGGAAGTGAGGTGGCGCCCAATCAGCGCGCAAGTTGCACAACCGGCAATCGTGCAATTGCTCCCAGATTAACTCACTGGTAGGAGCGTGGTTGCCTATCCACCCTCTACTAGCTAAGCGTTCACTAGTGACCGAGCAGTTGACTTAACACGCTGCTCACCCGCCGGCACCGGAGTACCTCGTCCAGCATAGGACTATTCCCCAGCTATGCCCTCTTGCAAAGTGGGACCACTGCCCGATCGAATCCAACCTCAATTGTGGCAGGACTTGGTTTTTAAGCGGTTTTGCCACCCCGATCTACCAATTTTAGGTGGGCCTGTTTTATACAGTGACAAGATTGTAGCAATCTAAACTGATAGTGGCTAGTAGAAAAAAAATGTTTGGGAAGTACAAGAGGTACAAGGGCAGTAGGCATCGAAAATGTCTTGAGCTAAATCGTGTTAATAAAGACATCAAATAATTAATAATAATGTTTTGCATTGTCTACATTCATAATTTTACAATACGCGAACAATGATGGATCCAACTTCTTAAGTTTGGTCGACCATCTATACGTTTCACCTATCTCGAGATCGTACTACAAGTTCAGCTTGCATATGAAATAAGAGAGTACATATAATTGCTGATTATGTAAGTTGAGAGTAACAAAAGCCAAAGCAAGAAAACTAATATGGTCAGATGCACTTTATCAAATCCCGTTCGTACAAAACTTTCATTCCTAAATCTGAAAAAATTTGGTTGATAAATAACGGTATTAAATGTGACCTACAGCAAGACATACTCTAACTTGAAGATCTTCAAGGTTCAAAAACTTACAATTCAGTAGAGACCAGCAGCCTGGGGAATTTTTCGAGTTCGCGACAGGAACTGATTCAACCTTCCGTGAGCGCTAATTTCTACCAACTATCTCGATTGGTAATAACAAGTCTGTATGATTTATAACAAACCATTTTAACCATAAATATGTCAGAGTTATTTTTGTTTTTGTGCACGTGGCTGATAAACCTTTATTGAGGTGGTAATATACATATTACAGAGGACTTGACCATACTTAATGCCAGTAACCATATTGCAATTACCACTATTTCCAAAGTAATTACAATGTCATAAATAAGGCAACATTTGCCTGAAGATAATGCTATGTAATCCCAAGGGAATAATACAAAGTAGCTTATGTATAATACTATAAGTAATTCCGTGGTTTTCACATAACGTCGACTTATTTTTGCAAGGATTTCCTGAATCAGATGTCATCATAGTGTCGCATAATTTCAAGTAACTCCCTTTTAATACCACTAATTGCATATACCGCCGGCATTAACGCTTTCGAATTCGAACATGGCTTGTCAGTAATGCCAGCATCGATCGTATAATTTCCAGAAATACCATTTATTTTTTTTGTAATATCAGTAATTCCAGGTAATTCTGCGGTACCTATACGAAATACTGTACATAGTATTCCCAAACCTTTAGTTTTTAGAAACTCCTAGAATTGCTAAGCAATTAATTTCTAATGCACGATTTCAAGCGAATAATGTCAAGTAATTCTAAACAATCTAAACCTACCATTCTACTACAGCTAGTAACAAGCAATTCTTTTGTAATACTTGAGTAAAGATTCGTAAATAGTTCAGGCATATTCCGCATATTAGAGAAAAAGAGCGGAAATTTATGGTAGGCTTTTGGATTTTTGCATTGGCCTTCCCTGTAAGTTTGTTAAATAATCTCTTAGAAGTTATAACCCGTAGCTGGTAAGCCAGACGAGCCCCTAAATGGTTCTTATGATACCTACTGCGAAAAAGACGCATAACAAGGTTAGTGGTTAGCTTTCCTACATTGAATACAGTGGAAATGCCTAAGTAATAGCAATCTGACGCGTAAATAAAACCAAAGGTTTTTAGACAAAATTATTTTGTGTTAGAGATCACGTTACAGATTTTTATGAAGGTTTGGAGAAAGGTATTCATTATTATATGGTGGGTGATCCAGCTCATAGAATTTACAGCTGCACAGGGCGGATTGGATTTGATTGCGTTGCCAACTCTCGCGTTGTCACAAAGCCCAGGGTTCCCGTAGGTGACTGCAGTTATTGTAGCACCGTTTAATATGTAGTCAATAAGAATAATTCCTGCTTGAAAGACTTTAAAAATCTATAAATGATCTTTACCATGAAAGCCCTAAGCTTTATTAAGCTTACAGCTGTTTATACCTCCGATAATGTTGCTTCCATTAAGAGTGGAACATACAGTGAAATCAAGTATGATCGTCCTGATCCTACACTACTTTCTACGGTCTCGATATCAATATTTATAACCAATTTTTAAAATAAGGGAAATCTAGAATGCCATTCGCACGCCACTGCTTTTCGTCTAACTCTCTCGTGACGGTTAAAATATTTATTTATTTATTGTAGTTCCCATATTATGATATAAAGATCAGGACGATCATTTTTGATCTGACTGGATAATTTTTCACATACTCTCAATAATGTATTTCTGGATAGTTCTGCTCGTTTGCTGCTATCTGCCTGTGGTAGTCTAGACCAGGGTTTCCCAAACTGTGTTCCGCGGAACACTGGTGTTCCGTATAAGATAAACAGATGTTCCGAAAAAAATTTCTGAAAAAGAAAAATATGCTTTCTGCAAACGTACCCCGCAGAATCTTTATGGGGAGTGGTTTTCGGCCAAGATTCTTGAACCGTAGGTAAATGATAGTCCCTAATGTGTAGATCAAAAGTGTCAACGGACACAAAGCCCAAAAAATGTTAAAAAAGTTTCCCTAGGTCGGAATATCTCCTTCAAACTCAGTATGTGTACGTAAAATGTCATTAGAAACATTTTTTCTTAATAATTCTTTTTCCATATTTTAACAAATAAAGTCATTTTTCGCCGTTTTTTTTAAATAGTGAATTTGACAGATACCTAATGTCGCCTATCAACTATGACATGGCGTGTTTCAAGTATTTTTTGGAAGCAGAAGTGATTTGAAAACAAAGTTTTTTTCCAATCAGAATATTAAGAAATTTCCCATATGGATCCAACTTTATGGCAGATACTGTATATGATATTAAAGGGGTGAATAATTTGTTAAAACCCATCGTGGGTTCCGCAAATCTTGTTGTTTCCGCAAAAGCAACAGAAGATGCGAATGTTATTCGGGGTCGTTCAAATTCTGCATGAGCTAGAGCTGCCGCTTAAATTTAATTCCGGATAACTTATGAACGGTTTTGGTGTAGTTTCTGAAAATTAGGTGCTAGCTCAACAGCTCATAGGCATTTGATTTTTCGATAGATAATGCATGCAAATCGGTGCTAGTTGTCAAACAGTTAATATGTTTTTACCCTTGTAAAAACCGTTGTAGTGTTTGCTTTCCAATACGAGTGCTGACTATTTATAGTTAGTGCTAGGTTTTTAACGCGACAGATTAGATTGGTGGCACAGGTACTAACTTGCCCCCCCCCTTTCGATTTAACCTCTAAATAATGTCGTTAATGTTACTAATGTCTGCTTTAGAGAGTAGGTGCTAGCTACAAGTACTTGAGTTATATACTTACAAATTACAAAAGATCATGGAGGGGGCTAGCTGTCAAACTTTGAACCTACATATCTCCACTCATGGCTGCTACATATGGAATGTCTAGTGCTACGTTTTGAAAAGGATAGAACAAATTGGCGGAGCTGGCGTTAGCTTAGCCCCCACCCCCATTGACCCTTAAATATCTCGCGAATGATATTAGTGCCGGCTTTTCGATTTAGGTGCTAGCTATAATATATTCATCCACTTACAGTGTACAAAAGGTCACGGGGGGGCTAGCTGTCAAACTTTGAACCCTCATTTCCACCCATGGCTGCTAGCTATGGAATGTCGAGTGCTAGGTTTTGAAAGGGATAGAACAAATTGGCGGAGCTGGCGTTAGCTTAGCCCCCCCCTAATTGACCCCTAAATATATCGCGAATGGTATTAGTGCCGGCTTTTCGATTTAGGTGCTAGCTATAATATATTCATCTACTTACAATGTACAAAAGGTCACCGGGGGGGGGGCTAAACATCAAACTTTGAAGCTTATATTTCTACCCCTATTGTGGTGCTAGCTTTCTAACATGGGTGCCGCTAGCTATGGAGTATCTAGTGCTAGGTTTTGAACGGGATAGAACAAATTGGATTGGCGTTAACTTAGACCCCTGCTAATTCAACCTTAAGTATCTCTGGAACGAGATAATGCGCTAGATTTAAAATCTGGGTGCTAGTCGGTGCTAGGTAAGAGGATCCTAGTGCTAGGTGGCAAGTTAACACCTAAATATGTCGTTAATGTTACTCATGTCGGCTTTAGAGATTAGGTGCTAGCTACAAGTATTTGATTTATATACTTACAAATTACAAAAGATCACGGAGAGGGCTAGCTGTCACACTTTGAACCCACATACATCCACCCATGACTGCTACCTATGGAATGTCTAGTGCTACGTTTTGAAAGGGATAGAACAAATTGGGCGGAGCTGGCGTTGACACTTAAATATCTCGCGAATGATATTAGTGCCGACTTTGGGATTTAGGTGCTAGCTATAATATATTCATCCACTTAAAATCTACAAAAGGTCCCCGGGGGGGGGGGGGGGCTAAATATCAAACTTTGAACCTTATATTTCCACCCCTATTGTGGTGCTAGCTTTCTAACATGGGTGCTAGCTATGGAGTATCTAGTGCTAGGTTTTGAACGGGATAGAACATATTGGACTGGCGTTAACTTAGCTCCCTCCTAATCCACCCTTAAGTATCTCTGGAACGAGGTAATGCGCTAGATTTAAAATTTGGGTGCTAGTCGGTGCTAGGTAAGAGGATTCTAGTGCTAGGTGGAAAGTTTACGGTCCTATTTTTCTCGCGGTTACGCAAATGAAATGATTTCGGAAAAAAGATTATATTCCACCCTAATGCCGAGGTACTGCTAGCAATGCTGCTTCACAGTGTAGTACAACTCGAATAAAAAGTTCTATACTTAAATTGGTCCAATGAGAATTTCTCACTTGGAAAACTTCAGAATTTGAGGGATTTTAAGACCTGCATACAACTACGACATTTATTCAATAGCAGGATCTATTTAGTAAGATTTCATGGTAGTTTTTGTTAGTTAATTTACTCTAGGTATAAACTAATCGTCGCGAGCCAAATCGGAAGAAAACCATTTTTCATGAGAAATGTTTGGCGATTTCCTTTCATTTTTTATATACGTATTGAAACATAAGGTAGGGGGCCTTAATTTAGCCTTACAACTGCCTATATCAAGTGTGTCCAAAAAATGTATATATCTTTCTATTGAGCTAAGATAAGAAGTAAAATAAAGACAAATTGAGTGTAGAGATTAACCTAGATTGATCAGTGGATGAAAAAGTACCCCAAACCCCAATAGTAACCAAAATACACAATTTTCATCCAGTCTAACAAACTTTTTATTTTACTCTAGATTCCTTTAGTACCTCATAGTGCTTTCATTAATTTTACGCTTTTCCGCACTTCTATAGCAACAACAAAAACAAATGAAAAGCTATGTTTTTCTTTTAGAGGTTTTTGAACTTTTTGCTCGTTTGTTATTCTTGTATCCATATTTCTTTCATCACAATCAATGCGCTGGTACGGATTTGTACAGTTTAAAGATATTTTTAAATTGTAACAGCTAAATTTTTCTTCTTTTATCTATCGATATTTATATAGATAGGAAATGCGTGAAATGAATACGCAGTTATTTTAATTCATTTTTTTTAAGAAACGAGCTATATGCAAATGAAGGCCCCATGAAGTTTCTATACAGTTTTTTTTGTAGGTTTTAAAAACAATAATAACTGATAGCCATCTTATTAATCGCAAATTACAAGCGCAAGGAGTCGATTTCCCGATAGATTAGACCTTATCCAATAAGGAAGCATAAGAACTTCCGGTCCTCTTAAACAATTGAGTTTATATTCATGGTCACGGTAGTAGCATTTCCTGTTGCTGATATGAGTTTATCTTTTTTTCGTGGTTTTGTGGGTATATGCGTTTATGTAGTTGAAAGAAAGAAAAATATAGTTTACCCTTTCTTATTTTATCGCGTGGCCACTTCATGTTAACCAATGCTCAAGTATAATCTTACAGTAATGACCCAATTTCAGTAGTGCTTCATTGTTCCTTGTCAGAATAGTTTAAACACGCTCGACAGACATTATCTACCCCTCTATACTATTGTTGTGTCGAGCATTATTTTTTATTAGAAACGTATTTTGTTTTTTTTTTTTATTTATAAATATAAGTTATTCTTTATCTTATGACATATTTTATAGCAGTGGCTCTTAACCAGGGGTACATGTAACATGTTTCAGAGGGCACGCAATACAATATTTCTTCTAATTAACCCAGATGTCAACCTCATATATAATTGAGAAAATATGGGCAAAATATTTATTTATGACATGTATGAAATTTAACAAGAGTAAGTGGATGAAAAAAAGTTTAAGAACCACTGCTTATTAGTGTATTTTATCGGTTTGATAAACTAGCAATGAAAAGTGGAAGTGGTCACAATATAGTTTCAATAATAATTAAGATTTATATCAGATATCAAAATAAAGGAAAATGAAAGTCGAATTCTCTGGTGGAAAAGAAAACCAGATTGCCAATTTAAAAGAACTAGAACATATCAAATATACAGTGTGATCCAAAATGAGTGAGGACAGTTTGAATTTAGTGCCATAGGTTTTAGTGTTATTTCACGTTGTTAGTGTAGCACTATTGAAAGGTGTAACGTCAACTCGTCACTTTCTCGTTTACATCGTTGTGGTTTGCCACGTTGTCAGAGGCGTAGCGAATGGGGGCACTTGCCCCGGAGGCGAGTAATAGGTGGCGTCAAATTTCGACATTTCCCAGAAATTATATATTTTTTAAAACCATCTGATGTGTAAGATGAGAACTTCTATGCAGTAAAACATCGCTTCTAAAAATGTGATGGACTTCTTGAAGCAAGTCATGTGACGTACATTCGGAATACCTGTCAAAATGACAATGTTTGTTATTGAATTTCAAATGACAAACTACTTCAGTTAGTATGTTGCTAGCGCATTGTGTGTTCCATGTTGCCGGTTGCAACAAAAAATTATTTCCAGCAAAGTCCACTTCATCTCCAAAGGTTTTAAAAGTTCGCCGAGATGACTTACTTGACTTATTGGGTGTCATTTTAGAGTTTGATGTGTCGGCACAAAGGGTCCTCCAAAACCTTGATCGCGTGGCTCCGTGGAGGTCGCCAATGTCAGTCCTAGTAGATAACGGTATAACATTCTCAACCAATTGCAAGACTTGGAAGGATCTCTGTGTAACCCAGGATGCAGAATGTGGACCTTTCTGATGGACTAGCAGCTTGTAACGCGTGAGCAGCATCGAAGAGTTCTCGCAACTGCATACGTATCTTGCATTTACAGTACCGTACAAGCATCAGTTTTACCTCTGCGTCGTGCTATGATTCGGCTGGGATGTACAGGGTGGCTCATGTAAGTTGACCCTGCATCTTAATTTGAAAACTGTAAGAGTTACGAAAAAAGTTACATGCCAAAGTTGGTTGATATAAAACAAATTTAATACAAAAATATTTTTGTATATACAGGGTGAGTCACTTGCTTCCATAAAAAATAAATTATAAGTAATGATAAAATAGCAAGAACTACTTTAGTTGAGTTTTTTACAAAGTAGGTATGTGGTGGTAGTTACCACCTATACATATAAACCCATTCTCCATGTTTATGTATGTAGATGCAATTGTTACCATCGCGCTGCACCAGATGTAATACCTAAAAAGCAGCAAGTCAATGGCGTGACGTCCCAAATATACTCTAAACTTAAGTTTGTGAAGTCGGCGCAAGAATAGTAATTCATTGCAGGTTTTCTAAACTTGCCGAGACCTTCTGCCTCAACTCGTGTCTCTACCTCATTCACAAACTGGGCTCATTCTGGCCTTCGCTTTTTGAACGAACTCCCTGTGTTTGTATCGAGGATGGTACGTGTTAATTATAGCACAACAAATGCAAAAAAGTCTCCAAAAGTAAGGAATCTTAGCGTTTCAGAAGAGCTTAAAGATTTTCCTATGATCGATTCTTGCTTTGAGTATCCAGAGAGACTGCATCTGGGCTTTTTATAGAAATATTGCCATTTCCAATTTGATGCCGAACTATGGTTATGCACTCATTAAGCAAGAAGGCTGTATCATTTTTTAAGGAATGCGTCTCTATGTATAACCAAAACTACTTACAATAAAGTGTACATTCGAAATTCGTAAAAATAATATACAGAGTGTTCCATTTAAAATAAAACGTATAAAAAGTTTATACTAGTCCTAATGAAACGACTCACCCTGTATACATATACGCTAAACATCATCGGACAACTATGTTAGTATAAATTCCTTTTAGATGTTCGGAAACACTCCGCATTTATTGGAACAACCCTTCAAGCTTACTTTGGAGAGTCCTGAGACTGCAGAGAATTGTGTTAGATAACTTTTCTTCGTTGATATGAGTTTTTCCCCTCTCTTTCAGGATCGCATCTTGAAACGCACCAAATCACTGAGTTCTCATTTTCAGGAAGTGCGTGCGTGCTTCCTGAATCTCGATAAAGCTTACACATAATTTGGTAGCAGTTCGGACGTACTCATTCATATTCATGTTGATGTGCCAATCCACCTTCCTGTTCTTTCTACGTGATCAACTAGTTCAGGCACGTTTTCTATCATCAGATCCTTAGATCGTTTTCTATTTGTCTTGATTTCTGTTCTCTTCTTGATTCAAATTATATTTGTTTGTCAAGCATATGTAGAAAAACAAAAAATAGTTCCTTAGTCCATTATCAGAATTTATACAGGATTGCAAAAAGAAAGAAGTACAGGGTTGCGCACGCAAGTGGCCTTAGCTTGTAAACTAAAAATTTAAATACCAAATTTGGTTGATATAATACAAATTAAAATTTTTGATTATCTTTGCATGTACTCAGTGAGTGAGTCATATACTCGGCGAGTCATTTTGCTACGGATACTTTCAACTTTTTTTATTTTAAATGGAATGCAGTTTTTACTGATCGCAGCGAGGTTTCTATTCACCCTCTACTAACGTGGTCCATCTCCCGAGGGAGTACCCTTTAGTCCCTTCGCCCCATAGTCTAGCATGCGGACTTCTACTGCCTGGCGGAGACCAACCTCAACTGTGGTTGGGCTTCGTCCTAGGTCTGCCTAGGATCGTTTAGAATTTTGCCACCCTGACCTACACTAATAAAGGTTTTGTGAACCTTCGGCAGGGCCCCGACTTATTCTACCTAAAAGTCGAGACCCGATATACCACATAGGTGTGGAGTTGTCTTAGCGGTGAGAGGCTAGGTGGCTTAAGACATGTATTCGCATCAAAACTTCTTAATGGTGTTCCAGCAGGATAACCTTGCTGGATAACCTGCAGAGATTCTAACTTCACAGATTGCCACTCTAAAGTCGAGACTACACCAGAGAAAGCGTCTGGCGAAAGGGTTCTCTTAAAGACAACGATCAGAGAGTCGCACTGAGTGGTACTGAAAAAATAGCAAAGCTCCCCATGTGTGGATGATGAGCCGGATGCGCCATCTTGGAAAAACAATAGACAAAATTGCTTTTTCGCAATTTTAGGCATAAAGGTATTTTCATAAGCTGGAAAATTTTGTCCTAATGCCAGTATCAACAATCAAAGTTGAAAAACTTTAATGCATCCCTTAATTGGGCATGTGAAAGGCAGCCGAGGACCATGTTTCGTTTAAAAAAAATTCTTTCCCGCCTAAAACGGCTTTCAAAGTCGCCATTTTGAATAACTTGGTACACACTTTATTCAGTGACGGAATAACCAATTTGAATGGGGTTTTCACCATTCGAACCCTTTTTGCATTGCCTAAATGGCTTTTTTAAGGGATTTGACCTTTGACCCAATTAAGGGGTCACCCGGGGTCAACAGACGCATATTACACATACGGTTTATAATATCTCAAAATTAACTATTTAAGACGTGGAAAACTAATATTCTGCTGCAAATGACCTTTGACCTAATTTTGGGGTCATCGGAGGTAATTTGTGTAATTTGCGTTGGTTGACCCCGGGTGACCCTTAAATGGGTCAAAGGTCAAATCCCTTAAAAAGCCATTTAGACAATGCAAAAAGGGTTCGAATGGTGAAAACCCCATTCAAATTGGTTATTCCGTCACTGAATAAAGTGTGTACCAAGTTATTCACAATGGCGACTTTGAACGCCGCTGTAGGCGTGAATGATTTTTTTTAAATCGAAATGCCGTGGTTCGATCACAATATAAAATACTAATTATATGTGCAATTATATCGGTAATTATTTGATTTGATGTGAATCATCATTTCCGGCTTAGGAAAATACCTTCTCTGTTAATTATGGAGTTCTGTTAACAGTTCTCTACAGAACTCTTGGTGGGCTACTCAAAACTCTGCTTAGAACTATCGTCGAGATGGTCAAATTACATTTCCACCGGTCCGAAACGATTTTTCTGAAGTAGCACTCTTGATATGTTTATAACAAGTAAAAATATTGTTTAGTTAGGAGTTCTAATAATAGTTCTGTACAGAACTCTTCGGGGGCTACTAAGAACTCTGCTCAGAACCGTCATTATGACAAATTTAATTTTATAGTAAATTTTTTTATTTTGTTTATATATTTGTTAATTAAGCGGAACTATTCAAATTTTTTATCAGAAACTCGATAACTCTTACAGTTATGCCGAAAAATGCCATCAGAACTCTTTTTTGCGAAAATATGGGTGCCGCGTGATGTTGGCACCCTATAATTCATCTAGGCTTAAAATATCAGAACTGTCGTTAATATTATAAAGAACTCTAGAACTCTTACAATTATGCCGAAAAATGCCATCAGAACTGTTTTTTGCGAAAATAAGGGTGCTGCGTGAAGTTAACACCGTAAAATCATTTTTTCGATTTCCGAGCTTAAAATACCAGAACTATTGTTAATATTGTAAGGATCTCTAGAACTCTACTTTATTTATTCAGAACTATAAGAATTTTTTGGTTTCAAGAAATTAAGGGTGTTAAGTTCACACGAGTCAGCTGCTGCACAATTAAGTGCAGAATTATAATTTTATCACAAATTCACAACAAATAAACCACGTAGATTGTGTAACCACCGTACCACTTTTAAATCAAGATGTCCAAGACAAAGATGAATATTCTGAAGAATTACTAAAACGACGAGAGGTATAGATCTCTCGACCCTGTATACAGGGTGTTTTGGAAAATGTGCCCGTCCCGTTAATGGGCAATAGGGAAACACGTGTACAGTAACATCTTACTAACAATTTACTGAAATGTCCCTTTGAAATGACAACCCCCCTTATAAAAATAATAGGCACGCCTCTGCAAAGTAGTAGATAAAATTGTATGAAAATTATGCCTATTAAATAGTAGATACTTTTAAAAGTCATCAAAAAATAATCATAATAAACCCAAGCCGGATAAATGAATTCTTCGAAATTGTAAGCAAAACAAAACATTAGGACGTGCTTTTAAAACGTTTTAGCTAAGTAATAAACAAGTCATTTTGACCATCTGTAAATAACTGTTAATGACTCAGATCTTTGAAGCTTGTAATTTGCAGTATGCAATTTGTTGTCAACTTTCTTTGTGTTAAGGTGGCTGTAAACTTGAGTTTCGATTACGTATTAATACACGTTTTAGAATTAATAACCTGAGTGAGGTAATTAATTAGTTTAATTAATCGTAGTTAGTTACTGTTTAAATTATGGCAGAACCAAACACGCCTGCTGAATGAACAGAACTTTTCAAATCAACCATTTTCAGAAAGTACACTCCATATACCGCGAGTGCAATTTTATCAATGGCTATTGGAACGCAAACAGGAAAATCCCTAGTTTGCACAAAATGTTTTACTCGGGCGGGTGTTTTTAATTCACACAACAGCCACATAAGACCTTTTATTCTGCTCCAACGATTAACCGGTGACTGGCGCCTACATTTTCAGGTCAATGAAGTGTTCGACGGTCCACTATTGAGCACCACTACACTTTGCTCGACAGGTACGGGAGCTTTTGAACACATGTTATAAAGATTGTTTGCATCTAAACGGTAAGTTTTACTCATTTTGTTAAAATGACATTCGTAAAATAAAAAACAGGCAATGGAATTTCCATCACAATTAGGCCAACGAACGTATGTTACATTTTATTTTCCGACCTTAATAAATGTTCACGTTATGAAGGTAGTGAGTCACTCGGCAACCGCTGCTGAAATTCAATTCTGTTGTTTCTGTAAATTGATACGTACGTAGCGGATGTCAGTTATTAATTTAGTAGTGCAGACGTGAGATCATTGTTTGCTTTATCAGTAATTCTTGCTTAAAAAACAACAAAAAGCAAACAATCCATAGTCGACTCGTGTCTTGCAAAAAATACGGAAAAATCCGAATTTTTTTTATCTTTTATTTTTATTTTATGAGTTTTGGGGTCTCTATATAGTCACCTTTCACCCCCTTAAAGCATTGCATATTTATCCATTTAGAACTCCGTTCTTCGATTATAGGTTTATCGTTACCCAGATAAAGAATTCAATTGGGAGAATGTTAATGAGATTAAAGAAGGCACATTTTAAAATTAGTGGCACATATATACTATACAGGGTGTCTCAAAAAAGTATGTTGCATAAAAGCGTATTTTTTAAAATCGAACGTCCTATACTTTCTCGTCTCAAATGAAGCCTTTAGCTCCTGTTTATAGTAATTTTTTTATACAGGGTGATCAAAATAATATTTTCAACATCGACATTTTCAAATCCGTATTTTCCATTTTTGTTTAATGGAATACCCTGTATTTTATGATATGTGTCAATAGAGTATTTATTTTCCTTTATGTTGATACCTACCTTGATCTTCAATAGTTTTTAGAAAAATTGCCATTCAATGAAAACGACGCACTTTTTACTCTTTAAGAGCATAGAAGTTGGCTATGTTATTATTATATTTCTTATGTATTTTGTATTTAAAGTAACCAACTTGAGTTCACAATGATAAATTTTAATCAGATTGATTAATTATCCGAACTATTTTAGGAACAAAACAGCAGTTAATTATTATTGAAATGTGAATCGTGAAGCTTTTGCCACTTTGTACCTTCAGTGATGATATACTATGTAGACTAACCTCTCTTTGAAACTGCATTTTCAAGTGAACGTTGAAAAAATGTAAACAAAAATAAATTTTTGTCCGAACCCTCTTAAATAATTCTAAACACTATCGATCTCTTCGTTTGTTTCTTCGCTTCAATAAATCTCTTAAACAGACGGTCCTAAGAGGATTAGGAAACGAAGGATTTCCCATTTTCGTTACATAACGAGTGTATATTTTAAGTGACAACCGAGAAAACCCCCCCCATTTCTTCCAATTACACTGTTTGAACTAGTTAATTACATTTAATGGGGCGTATTGGAATGGCGATGACGGTGATCATTTGCTTAATAATATTCGGTTTTGTTTGTTGATCAATTACTATTTTCATTATTACTAGTCTGGGAGCAAAAAAAAAGTTAAATTAAGTGAATTGCTTGACCTCTAGGAAATTATGTGGTGTTAAAGGTTTCGATAAGATTATTAATTTCTTGCTCTGTGCATTGAATCGAGTTTGTTTGTTAAATGAGTGGGGTTTTAGATTTAGCATTATTTCGTGTGCATTAGTAATAATTGGATTATTGCTGTTAATGGAAAACATTCCATTGGTGAAATCTTATTAACTATTTGCTGATTTAATTATTAAATTTTATTGACTACGGCGGAACAGAATTCCAGATTGCAATTGTTTTGTTGCTTCATAATTAAAGTATTTCGATTGATTTTTTTGCGTTTCTTTTTCTTTTTAGTGTTGCTTACATTCATTAATTATAAAATGCAAGCGAATTGTGCAAAGTGGAAATCTGAAACTTATAAAAAGAAGAATCTTCTTTAATAATTACTGTAAAATGAGAAAAAAACGATATCTTAGTAGGATCTTATAAAAAGATTCCTTTAACTATCCTATTTTTTTTAACAACAATGACTCGATAACGGTATTCTTATCAGACATTTATTCTTTCACTCGGAAGCAGTCTCGAGTGCTGTATCTGAATCAGGCGCGTGCTGGGACAATTTTAGGGTCTGGGGAAATATTCCCTTAGAGGACCTCACCACCCCACTTCTTATCTTCCATTAAAATAATTGTTCTGGCTAAATAAAATTGTTGTGAAAACTCTAACTATCCACAAATTCAGACTCTCTGTGCGGGTCGCTTCAATAGGGCACGAAATGGATATATATATATATATATATATATATATATATATATATATAAATCTAGAAACGCAGTAATATTCAACAAATATAAACCAATTTTTAAAGAAAAAGAAAATCTAAACTTGGATACCAAGATTCTATTCAATATTAATCCCAAAACAGTCTAGTTTTCTTTATTTGGTGATTAATACCTCTGGCATCAACATATTTCTTCCTATAATTACTGTCGAAAAACTCATATTTAAAAATATTTAAATCTTTGGCGCCACCAGCTTGCCAACTGTATTGTATACATTTCCCTGTATCTGATCTCTGCTTTCATATGGTCGAACAATGAAATGAAGAAAGTATGTCATTGATCTCTTTCAAATACTTATATCCATAAAAATGACTTTAAGTTGAATTCCAAATCCAATTGTTTGTCTAATCGTGGTAAGTCAATTAATTTTTTTAGCAATCCCAACCATCTTAAAGTGTCAACGACAACTTTTGTCGCATACGTTAGTTTCAAATCAGAAGCTCTTGAAAAAAGTCTAACAAACCGAAACACGTGCAGAGAACATTCTACATAATTTATGGAAACATTTAAATATAACAGTTTTTCTTAAAACTATTACATACAATTATTCACAAGGAGCCTACCGCGACTTTAATCTCACTAATTAAAACATTATTTACATAATTCCACACATCAACACTATGAAAATTTTAACCAATTATAATGCATAATTTAATATACGATGCATAAGTGCAGCCTAATTATATGTTGTTTAACTGATATAAATTATAAAAAGCAGCCCCTACATTTAAGATAATTTCAATTCTGTGGTAACAAATCAGCTTAACAGTCCTCCACCAAAATTATTTAACCAAAAGCTGTAAAATTTTAAAATAGAAGAAACTTTAGCCAATGAATAATCTCGTTAACATGGAAACACATTTTTTTCTGATCAAAACCTCAGGTAAGCTAGTAAATACTTGTATACCTCCCTATTACAACACACCTTGTCTGTTTTGGGTTAAACCTTACATAAACTTGGGCCTAAAAGTATAAAAATTACCGAGTTTTTCTTGTTTTGAAGTATTATTTCACAACGACTATTGTGTACTACTGTACATGTTAATTATAATTAACCATTTTTTAGCTTGCCAACAAATAAATTTCTCAAAATTATAATTTAAAAATTGAGATTATGCAACCAACCTAACGTGTCGTTTTTAAATTTCACATATAAGCGTACTTAAAACTATTTAGTGGGTGAATTTCTTATTTTGTATGTCAAAATATCACGACAATATTTAGTCAACAATATTTGATTATTCAACTAAATATTTGAATAAACGTGAAACGTAAATAAATATTTAACAAATAGACGAATGTAAAACATAAAAATATAAAACAAAATCACACAATTACTCCTCAAAATAATATTAAATTCCTACATTTTTGTAATAACAGAAGCAAATTAGACAAGCTTTTGAGATACTCAGGGTACCTTTAATGAATGAACAGATTGCGCTCAGTAATTCTCCGTTACTGGAAGTGTTAGATATTTAATTCTGATTATTTTTATCTTTTTATCTAGTTACCTATTTTTTGTATTTACCTTAGCGACGTGTTTGTTTATATTTATATTACCTTTGATAATGACAGCTTAGCTGTCGAAACAATATTGTCAGGTTATAATTTAATAAAAACTGTGAAACTTTATATTAATCGTTATTTATTTCATGATTATGGAGTTCCAGAAAGAAAGGCTAGAAACGATAAACAAGATAATTGTTAGTAATTTAAATTTAGGGCCCTTCGAGGCAACTTTATAAAGGCCCACCGGGAAGTTCCCGGTATGCCGGTGGGCAGCACGCGCCTGATCTGAATGCACTTTTGTAAACGCGCAGCTGCATATTGTATCGGACGCATCAGATCGCATATGCTCATGTTATCAGCCATCTGAGATTAAAAGACGCCGAATGAAATCCGAAAAGGATGCGAGCATATATTTCGAGTCTTTTTGATTATTTTTGATTCTTGGACATGGGGAAGAAATCGACCAAGGAAGCGAAAGCCATTTCTACCTACGATCAGCATGATAGTGGAAGCGTCTCATTGAGTAGGTTCAGAATATGTGTCTGTGAGCCACAGGTTAACACGGAAGACACCCACGGAAGACGAACTGTCTGCAGCTATACTGATAGGGTTATTAATTCGCGGATGTACCAATAAAGTAGCGGTAATCAAAGCATTCTTCGCGTGCCTAAAGGCTTCTAATTGTTCATGATTTAACTGGACAGGCTTTAGCGAAGCTTTACCAGGAATAACAATAGAGTTTAACGGTGCCAAAATTTTCGCACAGTTTGGTACAAATTTATGGTAATACGAAATTAATCCAATAAAATTGCGGAGTGCTTTCTGACTTGAAGGCAATGGGTAATCAATTATAGCTTGGACTTTGGAAGCCATTGGTCTGATACCGCGTGTATTAACGTGATGTCCTAAAAAATCGAGCTCATTGACTCCAAAGAGACACTTTGGTAGGTTTATAATTAGGCCATTGTCTTTTAATCGGGAAAACACTTGGTGTAAATGTTCAATATGTTGCTGCGAATCAGCACTAAAAACTAATATATCATCTAGATAAGAAAAACAAAATGAGAGCCCTGATAACACAGTGTCCATGAAACGACTCCAAGTGCTGGCTGCATTCCGTAGTCCGAAACACATCCGTTTGAACTCAAAGAGCCCCAGAGGTGATAATAGCAGTCTTGTGAATGTCCTCTGCCGCTATTGGTATTGCGAAGTAGGCCTTTTTGAGGTCCAGCTTCGAGAATATGGTTGCACCAGCAAGTTTCCTTGTAAAGTCCGTTAAAAAAGGAATTGGATAACAGTCTGGTACTGTCACTGCATTAAGTTTTCTATAATCGCCAACCAAGCGATAACTATCTGTTGGGGCGATGGGGGCTGAGATATCTTGGTCGTCACCAGGAGGTAGTGCCTCTGCTGTGCCTACTGCTCGCTTTCCGACGATGTGAATTGGCGTGGCATAGCTAGATGATGACCGCTGTACTACGTCAGCGTCCAAGAGCTCATTAAGATGATCTTCTAGAAAAGAAAGATGATTAGGGTTCAGTTTGCGACAGCGTGCTTTAACTGGAGGTCCGGTCATGTCAATGTGATGGACTACAGTATGTTTTACGGGTTGATGGTAGTCGAACTTACGTAAAAGTTCTGGGAAGTGTGTGTTTAGCATCTTGTTATAAACATCAAGATTGCTAGACATGTTGTTAACAGTACCTGAAAAGTGTACGTTAATGTTTGAAGGTAAGGGAAGAAGAGGGGAAGAAATCGCAGGAGTAACGATTGACTCGGAAGGAGGAGTCAAAACATTAGCCTGTGCGGAAAATATTTTTTGTTTAGTGCCAGTCTTAACTTGTTGGGTTGAGGAACCTTGACTGCGAGTTCGAGCGGGCTGGACATCTGCTGTGCAAATGACCCGTTGAGAAGAGCAGTCAGTCTTAACTGGTGGGGTTGGAAATTGACAACCTTGGCTGCGGTTTCGGGTGAGCTTGACATTTGCCGTGCAAATGACTCGTCGAGAAAAGCAGTCAATGGTTAGGTTGTGCTGCTGTAAAAAATCCAGGCCTAGAATGGCTGTAGATATGTCAGCAACATAAAATTTCCAGGAGCATGGCGGTAGGCCAGGAATTGGGAAATGTAACCTCAAAGTTACAATACCTGTCACAGTAATTGACGTATTGTTCACGGCCAAAAATGTAATGTTGGCAGGCTTGATTTTTTTGTTACAGGAAACTGCAATGTGGGTTGGTAAAATGGAAAAACCTGCACCACTGTCAACCACAAAATCAATTTTGTAGGTTAAGTCCTGTAAAAATATTAAATTAGAAGTTGGAGGGATTGAATTAACCCTGCATGGCCCTCCCTGGAGGCCAGGAGAGTGCGAAGTCAGTTTTTCTGTTTGGTATGAACAATTTCCCGTACAATTACGTGCATTATTTTGAAAGCGTTTGTGAAATAACACGGTTGTAATTGGGAATTAGTATTGCCCGAAGGCATGGAACGCCGTTTATTGAAATGCTGAAGATTTTGGGGGTTCGGAGAGATGCTGGAAGTCATAGTGGACTGCCGTTTGTGCATAGTAGAAAGCTCATTGGAAATGATTGTAAGATTGGTCGTCAAACTGTCTAGTTTCGCTTCTAATGCAGTAGTAGTTAAAGGTTGTGGTGCCTTTTGCATAGAATAAATTAAATCTAACTTTTCTACAAAGGATATCAACGGTAAGTCGTTGAAATTTAAAGATTGAATTTTGAGTTCTGATGGTAGTTTGGCTATTAAAAAGTCCTTGGTTAACTCTTCAGTCAGATCAAGGTCGATAGATAACTTCTGAATGTTAAAAAGCAATTCCTTAACACTACCAGAGAATTGAAGAGTCTCCAAAAGATTATTAATGCGAGATTCTCGTGGTCCCAGAATCGATTTTATTACTGCCCGTTTCAATGTAGTATATGGTCTTTGTCTCGGCGGATTTATAGTTAGGTCTCGATGAGCTCCTAAAACGTCAAAAGGTAAGTTTAGAGTTAATAAGTTATATTTAGCTAGTTCATCGTTGATCAGCATACGAGCAAAGTATCGTTCTACCAAAATAAAATACAGGTCGACATCGTTACTCGTAAAAACTGGAAATGGAACTTTGACAGTCGCCATTTGAAATATTAAATAAGTAAATAAATGATTTGAACTTATCGGATCAGAAAGAGCACTAGTTCCGGTTCCAACGGTCACCTTCAGCCAGCCACGACAAGTCACGCAAGCAGGTTCTTCGGATGACAGGAGTCGTGTAGCAGCTGATGACAGATAACGCAGGGATAACTAGATGTTCACCTGGAGAATTCAGGGTAGCAGGCAAAGACCAATGCTACTAAATTCTTCTTCAGGAACGTGGGGTCACCATTTGTAACGCGGTTAACACTGTGGCGGTGTTAGTGTTACACTTATTATTAATTCTTTTAGACGGAATAAAACACAGGTTTATATCTAAGAATTATTTATTTGACTCTACTAGTTTATTGATACGCGTTGCCTAGTACCATTTCGTATCTATGCAAAAATATATGAGTTGTGAGTTGTTCACAACAGTACTGTAACGGAACAATTTTTCGGTCTTTAATCTGACCTGACGATCATACAGACGGTCACAGGCCTGGCACGTGCTACAGATTCGTAATCTACTCGATAAGACCTTCCCAACGATATGCTTGTCGAAAGGTACTGTGTAATGGAACCATTATCGACCTTCGACGTGATCTGAAGGCCACAGACTGGGCATGTGCTACATATTCTAAACCTATTCAATAAGACTTTTCCAACAATATACTAGGCAATGGGTACTGTAACGGAACCATTCTTCGACCTTCGACGTGACCTGAAGGTCACATGATTACCCACTGCCTCGTCATGTGCTACATATTCTAAACCTACTCAATAAGACTATTCCAACGATATGCTAGTCGGTCGGTACTGTAACGGAACCATTTTTCGACCTTTTCACACTGGTCACAAGAATGGTCACTGGCTCGTCATGTGCTATATATTCTGAATCTACTCAATGAGACCTTTCCAACGATGTGCTAGGCGATAAGTAATGTAACGGAACCATTTGTTGGACGTGACCTGAATGTCAACATTTGGTCACTGACTCGTCATGTGCTACATATTCTAAACCTACTCAATAAGACTTCCAACGATATGCTAGTCGGTGGGTACTGTATCGGAACCATTTTTCGACCTTCACACTGGTCACAAGAATGGCCACGGGCTCGTCATGTGCTATATATTCTGAATCTATTCAATGAGACTTTTCCAACGATGTGCTAGGCGATAAGTAATGTAACGGAACCATTTTTCGACTTTCGACGTGACCTGAAGGTCACATGATTGGTCACTGACTCGTCATGTGCTACATATTCTAAACCTACTCAATAAGACTTTTTCAACGATATGCTAGTCGGTGGGTACTGTATCAGAACCATTTTTCGACCTTCACACTGGTCACAAGAATGGTCACGGGCTCGTCATGTGCTATATATTCTGAATCTACTGGACGAGACTTTTCCAACGATGTGCTAGGCGATGGGTACTGTAACGGAACTATTTTCCGACCTTTAACGTGACCTACAGATCACATGAATGGCCACAGGCTCGTTATGTGGTACATTTTCTTAACCTACTCAGTCATACCTCTCCAACGATATGGTAGTCGGTGGGTACTGTAACGGAACCATTTTTCGACCTTCACACTGGTCACAAGAATGGTCACGGGCTTGTTCATGTGCTATATATTCTGAATCTACTCGACGAGACTTTTCCAACGATGTGCTAGGCGATGGGTACTGTAACGGAACCAATTTCCGACCATTGACGTGACCTACAGATTACATGAATGACCACAGGCTCGTTATGTGGTACATTTTCGTAACCTATTCAGTCATACCTCTCCAGCGATAGGCTAGTCGGTGGGTACTGTAACACAATCATTTTCTGGCCTTTGACGTGACCTGACGATCACATGAATGCTCATAGACTCGTCATATGCTAGTTACTATTGGTGAGTATTGTAATGGAACCATTTTTTGACATTTGGCGTGACTACTGTGTTTTTAATTTACATAGTAACACCTTTCCAATGAGATGCTACTCAGTCAGTGAATACGAGAAGCTGCTCTCATCTCATAGGATGAGATTTGACCTTGAATAGCGGTCGAAAGGTCAGACCGTCGCACGTATGGCGCAATGCTACTTTCAGTTTCTTTGGTAGAGTTCTACAACAAAAATCGGGAAAATTCCCCGAAAGTCGTGACATAACTTCCTTAAATCACGAAAAAAGAATAAAACCGATAGATTATGAGCATTTTGGAGCTATTAGGCGGCCTGCTCATTAAAATCATGGACAAAGCTTGTTAACTGTAAGATAAAGGGATCTTTATGTTTATCTGTGTTTTTGCAAATTTGGATGCGGTTTGTTGGTCTGACTTGGCTCGTCGCAACGCTTAGTATGAGAGGTTATCGAAATCGATCGTTGTATAACTTTCCACATTTTAGGCAGTTCGCTTTCGAGATCTACCGGGTTGCATACTCTTTCTGACTATATAATTTATCTTGGCTGATTTTAATTATGAATCGACTAATTATGATTAATTAATACATACATCACGAAAAGAGATATAATTAGTTAGGGGAAAGGTGAAACGACTCATGTGTTAATTATTCACAATTAGTCGATTTTGAATAGAATTAGGCCACGCCCCCATAGGGTACTGGATTATTTGAGTTGTATAACTTGAATTTCCCAAAACTAATTAGTTTTATTTCGTCGATGGAGCAGTCATTAGTCATAATTAAACGACCCCCCCCCCTCCCAATCACAGGTTTAGTTTTAGCCATCTGAATATTCGAAACGTTTAATCATTACAGCTATTGAATACAAAACTAAATAAAATCGAAAACAATATCGTTCAATCCACTATCAAATTAAGTATTGACATGAAAATTTTCATAAATCGGAAATTAATCAATCAAAACTAAATACATAGTACCACCCAATGTGGGCAGGCCATTTAAAAAATTAAATGTCTTGAAACGGGCTTGGGAAATTCTTATTAGACATTATTGAACGGCAACATACTGAAAAATATAGTAACACGAAAACTTAATTTAAAACAATTTTACAAATGGAACGGCAATGGAGCGAAGCTACTAATATTCCAGAGCATATCTAATAAGTACTTCTTGTAAAACAGCTGAACGTTTAAATAAGACACTCACTCTCTCACTTCCCGTAATGCCGTTTAATAATAGAGTTGTTCAAGTACATGGATATAAAATTTCCTAAATTTAATTTTTAAATGCAATTTTTTACTTCCCCACAGTAATTACTAAGTTCGTTAACTCCTAATCTTCGTCTTGTTTTTGGTCTATTAGGTTAAGTAGAACTTAATTGTCATACCGTAAGACTTCTTTTTTTTTTTGGATGATGTAATTATTTTTTTTAATTTTGTGTCATAGTTATCCTTATTAAAGTATAATCGCCACGTACGAATTGGAAAAGTTTGGTGGCAAAAACAATTCGACAGCTTTTGTCTTCGGAGATAAACAACAATTTTCTTCCCGCTATTTTACTAATTAATAAGGAGATACCTCATACCGTTTTAAACGTTGTTTAAATAAACCACTCTTATAAGAGATTTCACCTCCGACTTCCCAAAGTGACAAAACATACAGGGTCCATAATGAAGTTTCTCGATTTGAAGTACAGTACAAATCTTGAACTAAGGTGACAAGAAATTCTCCAGCATCGCACATTGCAGGGCAATCGCTATATTGCCGTTGACTGTAACAGTGCTTTCATCGTCTTCAAAGAGATACGCCAATATGGAGAAGAATACGATTCATAGCGAACGATGGAACAGATGATTTACTGAAGCAGACAAGGATTTTTTTGTTGGATTGGAAATGGACTTCGTGGGTCATACTTAGTTTGTGTGGGAAATCGTCAATCATGTTCAAGTTCAGCAAAGAGCGACAGTATTGCAGACATTGATGGTCTGTAGGATGTAGAGCATGTGTCACCTGGATCTTGTAATCTCCAAGTCGCTCGAGAAACCTCTTGTTGTATGGCACATATTTTTGATAACATTATTGGTTATTCTGCGATGCGTAGACCTCCAATAGCCCGCTTAAACCGCTATAGGTAGCTGTCGCTTGAGAAACAACTCAAAATTGAACCTCTTCAGTTTAATAACAAAAGCTTATACTTATATGAATACTTAATAAAACTGAACATTTAAATGACGAACAGGGGTCCATGTTCTTCAATGGTACATAGTGTTTGACTCATCAGTCCTTGGAAATTTCGTGAAAGTAACGTAGCTACCGTCACTTTCACGAAACTTATATTCGGCGTCTTGCTGCACCTCATTTAGGGTGCTCAATCAAATATCATAAACTTTCCAACTAAAGAAAAAGCTCAAAACTCTTCTGTTGGTCTCGCCTGAGGCACATTTGGAGGGTTAGTACCGTTAGGAATGAAAGTGGTTGTAAGCGGCTAACCAGTCTGTCGTCCTTTTGGCATAATGACACGCTGCTAGATGGTATTTAGCTTTTTTCGTAACTATTAGTCTTCAAGATAAGTTACTGGGTCATCTTACGACGTGAGCCACCATGTACACCTTGGCAAGAGCGGAATGATTTCCTTGAAGACTCAACGACCTATATATTTTATCTAGTCGATCCTTGCTCTAGGTTCCATACGAATATCGAAATAAAGATCTCATCATGTCTCCACAAAAATCTCCCAGGGGAAGGGAGGATTACTTAAGGCAACATTAACCTCTTGAGTTCTATATTTTTTACACTAATGAATGAAAAGTATAGAATAGCAGTACCCATCCCAAACTCTAACACCATTGTTAAAAATTTGAATCAAAACATTCCGAGTTGTTTGCGTTTTCGTCTTATAGTGACTACGAGCACACGAATGGTTCCACTGACGCAGAGTTACAACTTAGAAGTGCACAATTTAGTCACGTGACTGTAATACATTTGCGCAGTACATATGCCCTTCTGGTGTTTACAGTAACCAGAAGAGGTTAGAACGTGTCGATTGACCATGAACAATTTCCAAGAGACCTTGCTATTGCGATTGTACATCTTCAGAAGTTGAGGGCCTCTCTAGTGGTTCAGCTAAGTTCAAGTGTAGTGGTTCAAGATAAGTGCCAAGTATTTAGCATTGCTATCGATTGGACAGGAGAATATCTAGAACCACATTTAATAGCATCAGGGACAGTATATGTTCTTCTCTCACTCATCTCCTCCCCCAGCCAGGCCGAACCTATTTACGAATGCATCGAAAATATTCTTTCCGATTTACAGTGGCGTAGATAGAGGGGGGAATTCTAATTACCGTACCTTAGAAGCTATAGGATCTACGGAGAGGTAGTTTGCGGCATATGGCGTGTAATTTAAATACCCATGATCATGATGGGCACCAAAAGACGATTTCCTAGGGTTGTTGCGTTTTTAAGGGTTCGTCGTGTTGAAAAATAGGCGAAAATGGCCTATAAGGTCTTGAAATTGTCGCATTGGGCCCTCTATCAGACGTACGATTTACTTTTGTTTCATACCCACCCCCCTCCCCTAAAAGTGTGTTCGGTTTTTATTTTCGGAAACGAAACGTCGCATCGACGTAGGATTTTCACTGTAGAATAGCGACCAAGACAGTGAATAAGATATTGGTGCACCATCCACCGTCGATTGTTTTTAGGTCACAAAAAAAACTTATCGCCTTTCGCGATGGAGGCCGTCATCTCAGGGCTAGTAAGTGGGAGAACCAAAACGAGTGCAGGAACAACCTAATTCTGATATCCAGACAATCAAAACAGTCGCCGATTAAATATTTCTGCACCGACAAAGTCAATTTCGTAAAGAAATCCCTACTTTCCAAAACACCAGGTCCGAATGTGGGAGGACCGGTCTCGGTTTTGACTTTTTTTCTAACACGCCTATTTATTAACACTAAATTTAGTTTAGCATACCAGATTTCTTTGGTCACGGGTTGCATTATATTGAGGATCCGAGTATACGGGGTGTTTCTAAAAAAATTAAGTTATCAAAACTGGTGGGTGAGAAGGGTGGCAGCTAGCTCGGATTTTAAAATTTCATATGATAAGAGGGTGTCGAGGAGTGTCCAAAAGTGTTTTTGTTCACATCCTAGCATCACTGTTTTAGTCAGACTAATGGTACTTTGGGAGGAAAAGTTCCATTAAACCAAACGTTCAATTGATTAAAAATCCCGTTGAACCAAATGCGATTTAACTAAAAATTATTGAATAAAAAGTTCCAGATGAAACGTTTTCTAGAAACAGCTCTGTATCTATTAAAACTGCGCGTTTGACTTGATATATCAAAAAGGCAGATTATAAGGGCCTTAAGACAATTCGTGGTCTCTTTGAGGGTACTTGTCAAAAAGCTAAATTTATATAACACTAGTAATTACCGCCACAACTTCACGAAATAGCTTTAACCAATAAAAAAGTACAACTGATAACTGAAAATGCGTCTCAACTTGAAACCAAAAAAACTTAGTCGACTGAGGTTCAGTAGATGACCAATGGACAATAATACGGGCCGTCTTTTAAGTTAACTGGAGAAGCCGTCGTTTAAGTTCATCCAGGTATTGCGTTTTAGTCAGACTATTAGTAGGATGGGACGAAAAGTCTCATTATACCAAACGCTCAATTGATTAAAGATCTCGTTGGACCAAATGCCATTTGACAGAAAATCATTGAATGGAAAGTTTTCTAGAAATAGCTCTGAATATTAAAACCGCATCGACGTGGGACTTTCACTGTAGGATAGCGACTAAGACGGTGAATAATATATTGGTGCACCATCCATCGTCGATTGTCTTTAGGTAACAAAGTTATGTAACAAAAAAGATTTATCTCCTTTCGCGATGAAGGCCATCAGCTCAGGCCCAGAAAGTGGTAAAACCAAAACGAGTGCAGGAAGAACCTAATTTTAATATCCAGACAATCGAAACTGTCGCCGATTAAATATTCCTGACCCGACAAAATCGACTCCGTAAAGAAATCCCTACTTTCCAAAACTCCAGGTCCGAATGTGAAAGAACCGGTCTCGGTTTTGACTTTTTTTCTAACACCCCTATTTATTAACACTAAATTTAGTTTAGCATACCAGATTTCTTGGGACACGGGTTACATTATATTGGGGACCCGAGTATGCAGGTGTTTCTAAAAAATTAGGTTAGCAAAACTGGTGGGTGAGAAGGGTGACAGCTAGCTCGGATTTTAAAATTTCATATGATAGAGGGTGCCGAAGAGTGTCCAAAAGTGTTTCTGTTCACATCCTAGTATCACTGGTTTATACAGGTTAATCCAAAACACCCTCCATTTTCGGCCTCCTTTGTGCCACTGTATTATTCTTCAGTTTTTATGTGAAATTTCTCTGGAATTGGATGCCGTTATTAGTTGCCAACATCGCTAGATGTGTAAACTCCACAAAAATCCTAAAAACCCTTCACCTTCTCGACCGGTACCTATGCTTACAACAAAACGAAACTTGCGAAAACGCATTGTGTATCTTTTCTAACCTCCAAGTTTACATTTTTATAAAAGCCAATCCACTACTAAAAAAGAAAATAAATACAATTTGTAAGTTCTTTTGATTTGTGGATATTCAATAAAGGTTTCTATAGCATAGCAATTTTGGAATTGGGTCATTGTTTCCCTAACAATTTTCCACAGATACAATTTATTGAAATGATTGATTCCTAGCAGTTTCTACCTTTCTACTAAACCATCAAGCATCGATCGTATTATGTTTCATCGAACTAATTAATTATTGATAACTGCATTATTTTTCTATAACTATTTATTTTCCAGAAATAATGCATTTAACATTATTAACAATAATTAATACATATTTTTTAATATAACGTTTCATTTCCATTATCAAGCCCGCATTCTGTGTTAAAAAAATAACTACAATAATAATTTTGTTGATATAATGACTTTTATCAAAGGGAAACAGAATTTGCTTTATCAGCTAAATTAGTTTAATATTTCAATAGAGTGGCACATCATAATTTTTCCTCGTTGTTTTTTTCTGTCTCAGGGAAACTCATGTCTCATAATATATTAAGATATCATTTCCTCACCTTTGATAGGTAGGAGGGTCTATTTTCTAGTTCATTGGCAAATTCCAATGTCATCAAACACTACCTTGAAAACCATTGTTTTCATAGATTCTTCTTTTGTTTTCCTCTTTAATCTTCCTTCAAACAGCAAAAAAAAGCAAGGATCGTGCTATAACTCAAATATGAGAAATCTTAGTTTATAATAACAAACAGAAACGGTACGTGCAACTACTACGTATTTAAAAGAAAATATTGTAGCTATGTTGATACAAATAGATTGAATGTGCTTTTTTCATGCGAAATTATGGAGGTGTTGTTATTGTCGGAGTTGCACATAATCATAGGCTAAAGTAGGTACTTAATTATAAGACCCGCTTATCTTATCAGGAAATTTTCCACGGTCTTTGTGTATATGGAAATTTTTGTACACTGCATAGGTGTGTATGATTCAATCATAAGTACTTCGTAATTTGGACTAGTTGGAAAATGTCAAGTTGGTTTCATTAAGTAAACATTCTAAAGTTACAAGGCATATGTAGGTTTGAACAAGAAACTTCTTGGCATCTCTTTGAGGTCAATTACGCATCATATCTATAGTCGTAGAATTAACAGCTTTGAAGTATGGAGGTAACTTACTAAACGTTTCTCCACCCCTTCAAATCCCCTCCTCTTCTACTTGTGCCGAGTACGATATAATATACTTATAGATCCAGAAACTCTAGACTTAGAACCATTAGGTACATTTAGACAGACGATTACCATGAGATTCGGCTCTGCTGATCTTCAAAAACTTAAAAACTTCCAAAGTGGAATTCTTTTTTGGAAATCCTAAAGACAGTAAGTTTCAAAGTATTAATATAAAAAAAATCAAGACCTTCTATTACTGAAACTCCGACTCTTAGCCTTTGTAAGCTGCAACATCTGCAATCTGAAACTTCCAAATACTAGATCTTTCAAACTTGACACTCTCTTAAAACACTTTTGCGATCTTCCGAAACCTGAAATATTAGTAACTAAATCCGAGTTTAGGTTGAAACTTCGATATTTCAAACCTTACGTTTGACCGCCCCTCCCAAATACTAGCATCTCGAATTTTTTCAACTAAGATGCTTAGAGACTTTGGAAACTGTAGTTCTTAAAAATGTTAGAAAGAACGTTTAAATGCTTCAAACCTTAAAACCATCAAAATCTCTGAATCAATCAAACTTGAATCTTTAAATACACCAAACTAGCCAGCCTTAAAAGCCCGCGTAAATTGCGTATCGCGTATTATTTAAGTATTTCGTTTTAGTCAGACTAATGGTACTTTGTGACGAAAATTCCCATTAAACCAAACGTTTAATTGATTAAAAATCCCGTTGGACCAAATGCCATTTAACTAAAAATTATTGAATGAAAAGTTCCAGATGAAACGTTTTCTAGAAACAGTTCTGTATCAATTCGTGGTCTCTTTGAGGGTACTTGTCAAAAAGCTAAATTTATATAACATTAGTAATTACCGCCACTACATTACCAAATAGCTTTAACCAATAAAAAAGTACAACTGATAACTGAAAATGCGTCTCAACCTGAAACCCAAAAAACTATTCGACTGACCCTGTTCAGCAGATGACCAGTGGGCAATAATAGGACCTTCTTTTAAGTTAATAGGAGAAGCGTCAGTTACGTTCATCCAGGTTTTGCGTTTCAGTTAGATTATAAGATGCGATGGGACGAAAAATCCCGTTAGACCAAAATGTCCCCGTTGGACCAAATGCCATTTGATCGAAAATCATTGAATGAAAAGTTTTTTAGAACCAGCTCTGTATCTATTAAAAGTACGCGTTTGGCTTGATATATCGAAAAGGTAGATTATAGGGGCCTTGGGATGATTCGTGGTCTCTGAGAGAACTTGTCAAAAAACTAAATTTATATAACACTAGTAATTACCGCCACTACTTTACGAAATAGCTTTAACCAATAAAAAATACAACTGATAACTGAAAATGCGTCTCTTCCTGAACCCCCCCAAAAAAACTATTCGATCAGCAGATGACCAGTGGACAATAATAGGGACCGTCTTTTAAGTTAACAGGAGAAGTCGTCGTTTAAATTCATCCAGATATTGCGTTTTAGTCAGACTAAAGGTACTATGGGACAAAGTCCCGTTAGACCAAATGCCATTTAACTGTAAATCATTGAATGAAAAGATCCAGATGAAAACTATCTATTAAAACTGCGCGTTTGGCTTGATATATCGAAAAGGCGGATTATAGGAGCCCTGAGACGATTCGTGGTCTCTTTGAGGGTACTTGTCAAAAAGCTAAATTTATTTAAACCTAGTAATTACCTTCGAAACTTCACGAAATAGCTTTAACTAATAAAAAATAAACTGATAGCTGAAAATGTGTCTCAACCTGCAACAGCAAAAAAAACTACTCCACTGACGTCCAGCAGATGACCAGTGGACAATAATAGAGCCGTCTTTTGAGTTAATAGGAGAAGCCGTCGTTTAAGTTCATTTAGGAATTGCGTCTTAGTTAGACTAAAGGTACTATGGGAAGAAAGGCCCGTTAGACCAAACGTCCAATTGATTAAAAATCCCGTTGGACCAAATGCCATTTGACCAAAAATCATTGAATGAAAAGTTTTCTAGAAATAGCCTTGTATATTAAAACCGCTCGTTTGGCTTGATATATCGAAAAGGCGGATTATAGGGACGATAATTGGTCTCTTTGAAGGTACTTGTCAAAAAGCTAAATTTATATAAAACTAGTAATTATCGTCGAAACTTCACGAAAAAGCGTTAACCAATAAAAAAATGCAACTGATAACTGAGAATGTGTCTCAACTCGAAACCCAAGAAACCTCAAGTGACTTTCAGCAGAAAATAATAAAAAACAATTTTTGAATGGATATTATTTTCCTCCACTCCATAAAAGCACATCTATTTGGGGGGGGGGGCAAGAAGCTTCATCATACTGAACCAGGAAAGAAAAAGACAGCCATATTAGACTTGTGTGAGCATGATATAGAAAAATAGGTCAGTTACAAGGAGATTTGTTACGTTTCTATTACTGTCACTTTTGAGTCGTAAATTCAGTTTAGCAAATTTAAAGCATTTTAAATCAGTCATGGTATGGAATGATGGTCAAAAACGGTCGATGTTAGAAATTTAGGCTCATATTTGTTTCTAAGGACATGAAAATGTAAATATATTGGGGTAATTTCGACACAACTCAACACTGAGTCGGTTGAAACCACTTTCATCCTCCGCAAACGATTTATATAACTTCTTACGTCTACGTCACCGCGCGAAGAACACGATACCAATCGACTTAGTCTTCAAAAAAGTTGCCAAATTTACCAAAGTTATCAAATGGCACTAGTCCCGCCCATAAATGGGCGTGTCTCAAGAAACATATTTACCGAGATTTATTTTAGAAATGAGAAGATAGCCAGAAAGCATTTCCTCTACCGACTGTAAGCTACCATGAATACTCTCGGATTATAGGCCCCAATGAAGAATTCTGGCAATGGTTTTTACATAACCTCAAAAACAACGATGAGGCCTTTAAGAAAACTTTTATTGATGAAGCTTTCTTTTATCTTTGTGGGTACGTCAGTTGCCAAAATATGAGAGTATAAGGTTCGGACATTTTTCTAAAAAAAATTGAAGTTTTGAACTTAATAAGGCGACGATATTTTCATTTCCTAAATTCAGGAAACGTGTTTTATAACAAGGTAGCGTACTGTTGGTAGGTAACTGAAAATGCAGTTTGTTTTTGTAAATTTTAAAAATGAATACTTTTTTGATACTAGTGTGAAAAATGCGTGTTTAAGGCACACAAGGATATTACAACAGAATGGAGCACACTATCTGAGAAGCCCTGAACTTCTTAAAGGAGTTCTTTGAAAATTCTGATAATTAATCAGCTTGAATATGCCACCTAGCTTGAATATGATAGGGCCACCTAGCCATTCTGTGCAATTTCCAAGCGCTGTTGCCAAACTATCATTCGTTTCCTTAAAAGAAGGAAGCTTGCTTCATGAATAAAACGGCGAACAAAGCTGAGAGAGTAAGAGCACAAAGTGTTCTTCCAAATAAGGCAAAGAAAATGTTGATATGAAAAGACGGAGAAGGAAAAGTTATAGGAGATGAAGAACAGATAATAGAAAGATGGATGAGACATTTTGCCGAGAAGCTGAATGGAATGGGTCCTACAGAAAAAGGAAGACTAGACACAGAAATGGAAATAATGCAAGCAAATGGAGATCTTATAAAAGAACAAAAAAGGATGATAAGACGCAGTGCAGGAATTATAGATGTGTCTTAGATATTAGCCACACTGCTGCAGTGCAAATAGGGACAATATCCAGCAGGGTCAAAGAATAGAAACGAAGAAAATGTGTATACATATTATCGAGAAGTTAAGAAGGTACATGCGGATGGGTGCGAAAGAAGATGTGAGAAGAAGCGAGTTAGGAAATCAAGAGAAGATTAAGTTGGCAACGAATACTTGGGGGTGGTCATAACAAATATTGGAAAAACGCGAGTGAAATAGCAAAGAAAAAGCAAGAATTATGTAATTAGGAAGAGCGATAGAAGTACAGGAATATTGAAGAAATTAACAGAAATGTAAAGGTACGCAATATGTAAAATACTAAGAATATATGGAGGCAGAACGATATAAATGGGATGGGATAGGAGTAATGAAGAAATAAGAAATTTATATGGTGCAAAGAATCAAATGGCTGGGCCACACCAGTAGATTAAAAGACAAAAAGAATAATGAGGAATATCTTCGTTGCGCAAATGTACTGAACAAGAAGAAGAGGCAGACCTAGACAGAGGTGGATGCAGGTGTTAGAGGAAGACCTACGTAGTAAGGGGGTGACAGATGGACAAGCAGGGTGAAGAGTAACAAAGCTATGAGCATAAAAGACCTGTTCAAGGCTACATATACATACATATATGGCCACCTAAGTTCTGTGATTTCTTTTTATGACCATATCCAGATAATTCAATATTTAGAATTCTATTGATGATATGGAGGATCTTAAAAAGATAATTAAAAATAACTATTTTTTTCTCCGAATTTTTAGTAAATTAATGCACTTTAGAAAAAATTATGACAGTTAAGTGACAAAACATGACATTAAAGTGACATTTCTCTTGTCAACAATTGAATGTCGAACAGTTTGAAATTCGAAATCCCGAAAATTTCAACCTCTAGTGGTTGAAATGCGATTTCAACCATCGTTATCAATTGCAAAATGAGTGATTTCAATGTCATGAGTAGAAAAAAATATTTAAGAACATTTTTTACTTGCTATTTTATAAGAAATGATTATTTAAAAAATCGGCCGTTTAATAGTAGCCCTTATGGTTAGTACAAGTAGTTCTAATGTTTAGTCATACAGATATGACCTTTTTTCACGGCCTGCTCTGTTAGAAGTTTTTTTAATCACCTGATATGTATAGTGTATAATATCTCTAAATATCTCATATCTAAATAGTAGATATAATTTAATTTAGCTGTGCTATTGGTTGTTCTGACAGTTAACATAACCTCAAAATTATTTTTGTCATTTTATCTATCATGTTTTTTCAATTAACCTAATAGTAGTACCAACCCAATTAAAAAAATCAGTTGGTATTCAGAATACCAGAACATAGATGTTTTGTTTTCGTTTTAAAGAGTTGATCCAGTTACCCTTGAAATGGATCATGTATAACTTAATTAGTAAATGAAATAAAATAAATCTAAATTAAGTTTTAATTTTTTTTATGTATAAAAAATACAGATTAGTTATCTTAAAAACAAGTTTTTCGTTTGTTTTGCAGAAAACCATTTAAATTATTCATTTCATAACCCGACTTTTTCTCACTATTCAAGTAATCAGTTCATAAGCATGAAGCAAGATTTAATTAACGATCCACTATAGTAGAGAAATTATAATATACACCATGAGCAAACAAGTTCCATTCAAGTCTTGAGCAATAATTAAGTTTAATAATGAGAAATTGCTGTCGCATAAGAAATCGGTTGACATTCCGTGTTTTACCTGTTTTATCGATCGATCTCAGAATCACCGGGTGCTCGTCTCATTGCAAATTGATTACTGGAAATTACGTATCGATTACACCTCGGCATCGATTATAAGAAAACACTTTTAGGGGGAACACCTCCAGTTTTAGTTGTTTTGTTGCGTTGACCATTGATAGGCAATTATTACTTTCGTGAGTAACTAACTAACCGTGTTTCATTTGTTTCACTGCTCGGTTTAAATATTGGACATTGCTACCCTACTTCCTGGTTTAATATAATATAATTCGTGTCAGTGTGAATTTTAGTTAGTCATCATATGTGGTGTCCTTTTGTTTTAAGCTTCATTAGTTTAGTTGAGAGAGTGTGTGTATGTGTAGTTGATCGTCGGTGGCAGTTGTTTAAAACAATAATATTAATTCATTGTTTTTGATTTATTGGACGTTTCGTTAGCCTCCGTAAATTTGCAACTCAATCTACTATACTACTACGGACAGACTATACGATTTAATTTAGTTCGTTGTGGTGGCATCAGTGTTGCCAACTGTAAAACCTTGGATTTCTTAATCAGTCCAATGAAAATTCTTCATTGTTCTTCACCTGAGCGGTAATTTTGAATAAGGAAAATAATTTAAGTCTCCTTTAGTTTTTACTCAAATAACATTTATTAAAAAAAACAATAACATAAAATAAAACATTCTTAAAAAACAAAACAAAAAATAAAACTCTAAAACAACAGTTTTTATAAGAAGAAATCATATTTATAAGGTCTGTTTATTTTTTATACAATAAAGAAGTTTTCATCAACTCAAAGTGTTTATCTGTAACTTTATTTATTTTTTTCCCAGATCTTATAACACATATTGCATTCAAGGTTTCAGACTGAAGTCTATTCCTTTTTTTGTTCTTAACATCACTTAAGATGGAAACAATTCTTTCCGATTCAGCGTTGCTGTGGGGCCGACGCGCCGTTGTTGAACAACGGCGCGTCGGCGCGCTCAACTATTCGCACTTCGCACGCGCAAAACTACAAATACCTAATGAACTCTAAACAATAGATAGATGTTCACAAACATAGGCTTAATTGATGGAATAAAAATTATTTCGTTGGAAAAGTGGAAAGTGGCCAAATTAACATTTTTGACATCAAGAAACAAAAAAAATCTTCAAATTGATGCGTGATTCTTCATGTCTTCAAAAGACCAAAATATCAGCTCAAATTCTTCATATTGAAGAATTTTCTTCACAGTTGGCAACATTGGGTGGCATCTTCTTGGTTGGTTGATTATTTATTAGAGTGTAGTGTTTTGTGTGTGTTTTGCGACACCCCTCGCGTTTCTGTTTTGTTTCGAGTTGTCTTCCCGAAGAAGTGAGTAGTGCAATGATGGAAGACGAACTTGAAAATTTCTATCAAGAAATTGAAGATCATTATAATGTGGAATTGAGAAGAAGTACCGTGCCTAAATGCTGGGAAGATTATTGGGCTTGGTTAGTACTAGTAAATTTGTTTTGTTAATTAGTAAAATTTATGCGCTTTTGCCGAAAAAATGTAAAATATGTGTTAATTAACTAGGACACGCAAATTAGGGGAACTGGTATGACTAATTGATTGTTTAGGGAAAATATATTTGGTAAATCTAAAAATAAACTGTTTCTATAATAAAAATGTTGCCTATACAATTAAAGTTACAATTAATCAAATTTAATGAGCTTTTAGAATTGAAAGCTTTCAATCTTAATGAGGTTTTATTTTATAAATTCCATAAATTCTTACATTAACAGATGTTTTGTCATACTCATTAAAGCAATAATATCTTTAACAATCTGCAAAAGTAGATACTAATGATAAGTATTATAATTTCATAAACAAATATTTGCAATTGATTTACAGCATCCAAATACTCAAAAAAGTTGATTACTACATCATAATCCAAATACTAAGATTGCCAAATCAATCAAACAAATTAAATTCAAAAATAGATAACTAGATAAAAAAATTAAATATCTAACACTTCCAGTAACGGAGAATTACTGAGCTCAATCTGTTCATTCATTAAAGGTACCCTGAGTTTGTGTTTGCATATCTCGAAAGCTTCTAAACTGTCTAATTTGCGTTTGTTATTACAAAAATGTAAGAATTTGATATTATTTTGGGGAATCTAGAAACAATAAAGAATAGTTAATTGTCTACCAGTCGCTAAAGATTAGTTTTGGTCTAATATCTGCATTTACCTTCGATTTTCTTGTTTTCTCAAATTCTTCCAAATTCTTGTCACCAAACTACACAAAATTGCTAATAATAATCTACCACCCCATCCACCTCCCTAATAGAACCACGATCGAATCGGTGTTATATAATAAAATTATATTGATATATTTCTTAACTACTTATGGACTATTACTCAAGATCTTGATCCAACTTTGCAAATACGAGGGTGGTTTGATAATTTTCGTTTTTTAATTTCCCGTGCAGTAACTTTAAATGCAACACTGCTCCCGTCAACTGCCATCTATGAATTGCTATCAATGCAATCTAGACTACTGTAAAATTTTGAGAAGGCTGCACCATTTAGTTTGTGTTTGACAGCCATTGAAAGCAAACAACCTCGTGAATTTTAACGAAAATGGAAAAAAGTGAATTTCGTGTGCTGATTAAGCATTATTTCTTGCGTAAAAAACCATCACCGAAACCAAGGAATGGCTTGATAAATACTATGTGGACTCTGCACCATCAATTTCAATGGTTAAGAAGTGGCTTACTGAGTTCCGTTGTGGTCGTACCAGCACAAGTGACGCTGAACGTTCAGGTCGCCCAAAATAGGTCGTCACGCCAGAAATCGTCGATAAAATCCATGGAATGATATTGGACGATCGGAGAATGAAAGTGCGTGCGGTGGCTGAGGCTGTAGGCATCTCAACTGAGCGGGTACATCACATTTTACATGAATATTTGGACATGAAAATGCTATCCGCGCGATGGGTGCCTCGATTGCTCACACTCGACCATAAGCGCAACCGTTTGACCACCTCAAAGGAGTGTTTGGCGATGTTCAGCCGCAATCCGAACTAGTTTTTGCGGCGTTTCGTTACCGTAGACGAAACATGGATCCATCACACTACACCAGAGACCAAGGAACAATCATGACAGTGGGTTTCTCCGGATGAACGTGCACCAAACAAGGCCAAGGTGGGTCTGTCGGCCAACAAGGTCATGGCCACAGTTTTTTGTGATGCACGCGGTGTCATTCACATCGATTACCTTGAAAAGGGTAAAACGATCACCGGCGAATATTATTCAGAGCTTTTGGACAGATTCGATATTTGATTTGAAGCAGAAACGACCGCATTTGGCGAAGAAAAAAGTGCTGTTCCATTAAGACAATGCACACGTGTGTAGTCACCATGGCAAAAATCCATAAATTGGTGTACGAACTGCTATCCCATCCGCATATTCTCCAGATTTAGCCCACTGTGACTATTTCCTGTTTCCAAACCTGAAGAAATGGCTGGGCGGTAAGAGATTTGGGTCGAATGATGAGGTCATCACTGAAACAAACGCCTATTTTGAGGGCCTTGAGAAAACCTATTATTTGGAAGGAGTAAAAAAATTGGAAAAATGCTGGACTAAATGTATCGAGCTAAAAGGAGACTACGTATGTTGAGAAATAAAATGCTTATTTGCTGAAATAAATATCTTTTATTCAAAAAATCACTAACTTATCAAGCCACCCTCGTATATCACTCAGTTCTCGCTGTGGTAAAAAGAGAGTAGTTGCAAATATGAATGTTTCCTCCCGATTGCTGACTTCATGACAATGAGATCTTGTTGCTAACCCGGCAAATCGGTCAACTCAATTCCGATTACCGTTTTCTAAAACATGGTGATCAATCTCTAGAAAGTCAGATAGTTGAGTCAATTGGTCAGAGATATTCTTTGAAATTTTTGTTTTCTTTAAAGAAAGAGGGGAAAAATCTTCAAAACGCTCAAAATTGGAGAGTGGCGGATTCTTCTAGGATGGGAGCCTAGACGCCTACCGACTAATCCTACGAAATTGAGTCAAATGCAAGTGCCACTTTTCCTGTCATTTTTGCATCGTCCTTCCTATTGTCACATTTTTGACTTGTCACCACCTATCGCTAAATCGTCTGCATAGCCAACTAAAACACTAACTAACTAACACTGTACTTTCTGGAATCTCTTCTTTCAAACTATCGTAATATTAACAGGGTTGGTCCTAATATGAATCTCACATGTCATGTTCATTTTTAGCCTTCCACTAAAATCGTTCTGTTCTCTAATAGATAGATAACTGTAAAATTAATCAGATCAGGTCTACCCGCCTTCTTTTACGCTTTTTCATGATTCCTGTACATAAAGTTGAATTAAAGGCGTTTCTGATGTCCAATGCGAGACGATAAAGCTTTCTCTTCCCCTATCTATCTTTTTTTTTAAATTATACCAAATTTCTAACGTTTCATTGTCTGGGGATCATTCCTGGTTTGATAATCCGTGTTTCCCAAAGATAGTTGGTACTTCAAACTTCTGTATTCCTCTCTGTGATAGATTTTATCACTTCCGGTGGAACCCCGTGATGGCCAGCAGGTTTACCCGACTTTATCCTTTTGCGTGCTTTTTTAATCTCTTCCTCTTTGTATAATGGTATCCTTTGAAATCAGAGAAATTTTTTCAAGTGATAGAAGTTTGATGGGGAAGTTCTATGCTTTATTTTCAGAAATGAATTCGTATGACACTATCTATCATAATTGCGTGGATGCATTTAGTCATCTCTTATCAGCTATGGTAAATGTAGGGTTTTATTTGCTACACATACCATATAATAAAAAAATGTCGTGGTCATAGAGTTTCAAATCTGTATGCCCTAAGAAGTCAGTTAGTTGGTCATGGAAAATTCAGAAAATTCTTAGAAAACTTGATTGAACGGTCTGAAGAAGCCTCATGCTTGTTTTCGTGTCCGCCTTTGCAGAGATGGGCTCTACATTTCCTGCGGTCATCGAAAATATGAGGAACAACGTTGTTGACTTTCATCATTTCGATTTTGGTAATAATTGCAATTTTAGAATTATTTCCTGAGACTCGACCAACTTGAACGTTTTATTTATGAGAACTTCGGCCGCCATGGCTTGAGCTGTTTAATCACACTTTTAATCACTGTGGACACGTGTTTCAACAGCTAGCCTGTCAGCTTCAGCAGACACTGGAAAACTAAACTAAAATCTAAAAAATCTAATCACTCTGTACACGTGTTTCAACAGCTAGGCTGTCATATTCAGCAGACGCTGAAAAACTAAATTAAAATCTAATCACTCTGGTCATGGTTTCAACAGCTAGGCTGTCATGTTCACCAGACACTGGAAAACTAAATCAAATCTAAAAAATCAATCATCCTGGGCACGTTTTTTAACAGCTAAGCTGTCATCTTCAGCAGACGCTGAAAAACTACACTAAAATCTAAAAGATCTCATCACCCTGGACACGTGTTGCAACAGCTAGACTGTCATCTTTAGCAGACACTGAAAAACTACACTAAAATCTAAACAATCTCATCACCCTGGACACGTGTTGCAACAGCTAGACTGTCATTTTTAGCAGACACTGAAAAACTACACTAAAATCTAAAAAATCTCATCACTCTGGACACGTGTTTCAACAGCTAGGCTGTCATCTTTAGCAGACACTGAAACTAGACACATGTTTCAACAGCTAGGCTGTCATCTTTAGCAGACACTGAAAAACTACACTAAAATCTAAAAAATCTAATCATCCTGGACACGTGTTTCAACAGCTGGACTATCATTTTCAGCAGACACTGAAAGACTTAACTAAAATCTAAAAAAATCAATCATCCTCGGCACGTTTTTTAACAGCTAGGCTGTCATCTGTAGCAGACACTGAAAGACTAAGTTAAAATCTAATCATCCTGCACAAGTGTTTCAACAGTTAGACTGTCATTTTCAGCAGACACTGGAAAACTAAATTAAAATCTAAAAAATCTAATCACTCTGTACACGTGTTTCAACAGCTAGGCTGTCATCTTCAGCAGACACGGAAAAACTAAGTTAAAATCTAAAAAATATAATCATCCTGTCATCTTCAGCAGACACTGGAAAACTAAATTAAAATCTAATCATCATAGGCACGTGTTTCAATAGCTAGGCTGTCATCTTTAGCAGACACTGAAAAACTAAGTTAAAATCTAAAAAATCTAATCATCCCGCACAAGTGTTTCAACAGTTAGACTGTCATTTTCAGCAGACACTGGAAAACTAAATTAAAATCTAAAAAATCTAATCACTCTGTACACGTGTTTCAACAGCTAGGCTGTCATCTTCAGCAGACACTGAAAAACTAAGTTAAAATCTAAAAAATCTAATTATCCTGTCATCTTCAGCAGACACTAGAAAACTAAATTAAAATCTAATCATCATAGACACGTGTTTCAACAGTTAGGCTGTCATCTTCAGCAGACACTGGAAAACTAAACTAAAATCTAAAAAATCTAATCAGTCTGGACACGTGTTTCAACAGCTAGCCTGTCATCTTCAGTATTTTCACATTTTGGTCTTCTTACTTTGGTTTATAGTCACCATTTTCACAGGTCTTGGTTCTTGTCCTCTCATAAACTACCTTAGGCCGTTGCGAAAGTGTCCTTATGAATAAAATCGATCCCCGTCATGCATCAGAGTATCCTTTTCCTCCGCAATATACTCCCAAATCTGAGGCTTGATTCAATGGTAGCTCATGGTGGTGGCGGGGGCTTTTCGAACTGTTATTTTTTGTAGCATGTGGAAGAATATGGATCTTCATCGATAGCTGCAGAGTTTTGCAATCTTCTCTATTCACGATATCGACATGTCAACGATTACTCTTTCTCCTTTCTGCCGTTGACGTTCTTGCATCCTCCTTTCGTGCAGCTTCTTTACACTTGTCTTTAGAGGACGACACTATTATCTTCTAATTATCTTATTCATTTGAGTTGGATGCGCGGCCTTAGACATACTGACATCAACTTTATTTTCATCTACAAGCAACAGAATTGAAATAAAAAGAGAAGCTAAGAGTTGATAAATGTTACCCACGGATCTAAGACATATCTATCACAACCCTATCCGTTAGAGGCGAAACGCGCCACAAGTCTTGGTGGACGTAATCGTGTGCTTTGAATCATCTTGGCAGATACCTTTAGATGGCGGCTATTACAGAGTTAGCAGGGTTTTTCTGATCTGGAGAACCTGGAAATGTCAGGGAATTGGACAATAATATATGAAATTTCAACAATAAAATTCAACTTGAGGTCTTAATTGCCAAACATCTTTTGCACATTTCACAAGAATTTCTTCGTCATGAGAAATTTTCAGCCTCTTAATTGGATATCTGGTAACTGACTGAACTAAGAACAGTAATCTCAGTCGAATGACACCTCTCCAAATTTAAGTATTTTAATCTAACCTAACCTAAAATAGCCCAGTCAATTTTTTGATTGCAACTTACGCCGCTACAAATATTTCAGGTATCACCACATAAAAACAGTCGCCTTACTTTAGTGTTAATTATTATCTTTGGGGCAGAGAAACTTGAGGATATTACTTAGGGCTTTTGGAAAGGGCAATTTAATCATTAGCAAAAGGATTTTACTTTGGGCTGAAATCGTCATCTGACCCTCATGGCTGTGACATCTAATTCTGTCTGAACTTGAATTGCCTACACTGCAAAGTTGGTAGAAACATGGAGGAATTATGACTTTTTCTTAATTAATTCCGCTGCTCCACCCACGCAATTACAAGGGTGGTGCTATCCAAGCGGACCTTAGAAGCTTAGTGCCCGTGACAAAATCTAAGTCTCCATCAAGTTTCATCCAAATGTATTTAGATATTAGCCTTCACACTCAGAATGTGGAGTCTGACCTCCCCCCCAACCTAGGGGGATTGTAGAGGGGATATGCACAAAATTTCGGATTCTTACTACACATGACAAGCTCTACAAGTGTGGCGAGTTTCGTCAAAATCCATCGAATGCCTATATTCCGATATACACTAGTAAAAAGGGTATTCAGCTTTACTAGGCGGACCAAATTTAATGACCACACATGAACTGCTTTTCAGCAAACACAAGCATTTGACCGTTGATCTTCCATATCTCATGTCAGGATCTAAATATGCACAGAACTCTCAACAGAAACTTCATTTCTGTATCAATTTGGCATTACGTTGATTAGTTACAACTTCCGGCGCGTCTTGGTCTAAATAGTGGTTTGCGATGACGTCACATTGAACATTTAAAAAAATGGGTAAATGATTTTAAGGTAATGACATCAAAGAACTGTTACATTACTATTAGATTCAGATTATAACTTCAAGATATCTCATGTTATTGGCAGTGTTGTCAAGTTTTCTCTTTTTCGTTGAAAATTGAACGCATGGTTCCATCTTGATCTCCCCCCATTTTTTTTATCCATTCGACCTCATTATGGCTCACTAGTCTTTTGATGACTCAAAAAGACAATTGAAACCATTCATGTTCCTGGTCACCGGGGTCACTTCTTTCCTATGACTCTAGATCCAAAATTGGGAGGAGAAATGATGTCTAGGTTTGACTTGCTGCCAATCGACTAACAGTGCATAGTGGAGTTCCAAGGATACATGCTACGAACTAAACCTGTGAAATAACTCCTTGGACTCCTGAGTCTAAACCGATTCGATTGATGTAGAACACGATTGGATTCGGTGTTTTAGATGTAGACAACAATAAAGTGATAAGGTCAGAGTTGGGTAAGAAGGGGTGGCAGAGGGAAAACAGACTAGGAGAAAATTGGCTAAAAGCTCTCCATGTGTCGCCTAAGAAATTCTTCGATGCTGTTTTCAAGTCGTCAATTCGTCAACTTAATGACGAATATTTATCGACTATTTCTAAAGCTATATTAACATTACCTATATTAATTGCAATAGCGGAAGAGAGTACTAGAGTACCATGCCGCTTTATCTTGTAATAACCAATATGGTCCTTGCCACCAAAGCTTGGAGTCACATAGTATATTAACGGATGTTCCACGTGAAATTACATCGGCAGGATTATCTTCCGATTGGACATGATTCCAATCGTTGGTGTTTGTAAGGGACATTATTTCACTTACTCGATTGGCTACAAAAGTTTTCCATCTGGTTATATCGCCCCGTAGCCACGCTAGCGTCACCATTGAATCTGTCCACTAAAAAGTATTATGAAAACTAATTTCTAGTGAATCCAAAACCTTTTTTGCCAAATTTGCTAATAATACCGCTCCGCATAATTCTAAACGCGGCAAACTTACAGGTTTTATGGGCGCTACGCGTGATTTTGCACGCAGCAACTTGGATGTAGTAACTCCATTTTCACTTTGGCATCTAATATATATGCACGCCCCATACGCTTTTTCCGATAATCAGAAAACCCATGCAATTCAATAATTAAGTAGTTTGATATTATAACTTGCCGGGGTATTTGCAAACATTCGCATATGCGTGGTCTAAAATGATATCCATATGATTGACTTTAAAGGCATGAGGAGTCGAGTCTCCCCAAGAAACTCCTGATACCAAGCCTAGTCAAATGATACAAAGCACGCTTATGTTAAAGGGTTACGACGTCGAGTGTGAGGATGAAAGTGGTAAGCTCATAAAATAGAGTTGTGTAAGAAAGAGGAGAGGAATCGCAGAATAGAAAAAATACTCGGAGAAATTGATTAGAAGATGTCTAAAGCTATCTATGAGTCGCCTAAAGATATTTTCAAAGCTGCCTCCAAGTCATCAACTCCGACATAGCGAGGACGTCGAGTGTGATGATGGGAATTGTGTTAAGTAACTCCTGAAGCCAAGCCGAGTCGAATGAGTGTGCCAGCTAGTCCAAATCGTATCACTTCTAGACTGTAAGAAAGTGATAAAGTCAGGAAATAGAGTTGGGTAAGAAAGAGAATGAAAAAAAGGGTTAGGAAAAAGCAATCTATGAGTCGCTTAAAGGTGTTTTTGCAAAGCTGCCTCCAAGACGTCAACTCCTCGTTCGTGACGTAAACGTCTATTTAAAATTCTTGTCAGTTGAGCGATCTCAGTAATTTCCTCAGATATCAGGAAAAATTTTTATGAAAACGTTAATTGAGCACTAGATTTTTTTAGAACACTTTTTTGTAAATTTCGGACACTAGAATCTAGACCGAAAACTCTTCCCGAAGATTTGGAGTGCCGAAATAGCTTTGTTGAGTGAGCGCACTATTCTCTATGAAAAGTATAGTGTTATGAGTTAGAAAAAAACAAAGAAGGCTTATTGTTAGAGAGAGTGCGAGTGGATTGGAGTTTAAATATTTTTATACCAACGGAAAGTACCTAACCTTTATTTACTTTTTACTAAGAGTAAACTTTTCACTGATTCAGGGAATAATACTTTCTCTGTTTTTACGAGAACTTCTGGAAAACCCGAACTATTAAAAGATCATGTACAGATGGGTAACTGTTTGGTTTTTACATTTGATCATAACAACATATACCTACTACCTGTAATCTTATCATTATTTCAACAAATGACATAAATCCATTTATCAAAGGCGAGGATTCAACACACTGATCTAAACAAAATTCTAGAATCTACAGATAAAGAAGGTTCAAGAAACAATATTCAAGTTTATATTTAATGGGGGAAGTAAAAAAGTTTTTTTTTGTTCTTTTGTTTTACATGGTTTTTGATTATTGATGATGCGATCTTCCATTGTTTTTTTTATGCATAACAGGAATTAATGATAATTTTAGTTGAAACAAAAAAAACAAAATTAAGATACTACAAAAAAACCCGTTTGCTTGTTGAGTTGTTGACACAGTGATTGATATGACAAGTAGGAAATGCCTACTTATCATAATTTCCTGACTAAATGGAAATTTGATCTAATTTTTTTTAAATTCGTGGTGTGGTACTAATAGATTATAAATTTAAATATTGACGTTTTCTTTCTAAAAAATTCGACGCTGTATAACAGATAAGATTCTATTTTTAACATTTTAAGGAAGTTGTGTACACCACAAAAGGAAGATAAACATACGCTTTATAAAAGGTAACCACACAACGCAGACAGCTTCCTCTCATTCTAACCTAACTTGATGATTATTGATTTTTAAATCTTCAAAGAACTTTGCACTCTCGCGTTGCAACTCTTCTTCATTGTGTGTGGTGTCGTCTCTTGGCGGATCGATTTTTATAATCTAGGTTATTCGGACAGGAAAGAATTCATACATTTTATTTTTGCGCTCTTCTTTTCTTAATAATGCAATTCTTTAAAAAAAAGTTTTAATATTAACAAAGAGGGGTCATTCTAAAAATAATAATATTTTTTGTAAATCGAAATTCTTTGATTTTCTTTTTGGCATTTTGAAAATACCCAACATTAAGGGTCCCTTACACGATCAATCGGAATGACATTCTGACTGAATCAATTATACTAACATTCCTGAGTTCAATCACGAGGGACCCTACACTATCAGTCAAACTGACAGTCGATATGAAGTAATTTTTGCTCAGCCGACAGTGAAGTACCTTCAAGTAAAAACAAGGTTTGTTTGGTCATTGTCTTGGCATTGGTCTCCAGCCCTTGGCAAAGAAAGAATAGTACAAAAAAACATGTAAAGTATACTAATTTAAACTTGTTTTGTGAAATCTCAGAGACCAGTGCTGAAGATGATTATAAGAATTACTACCGTATGAACGAACGTCTCTTCAACCAATTGCTACGCAAGTTAGAGCCGCGTCTATCTAGAACAAGAACAGTCATAAACGATTCTATATCGGTAGAGGAAAGATTGGTGCTAACTTTACGGTTCCTACCCAAGTAGTGCTGGAATAGAAATTCATACGAAAATTACGTGCCTCTCATTCTTTTTGCCTGCCACAATTAATATACCGAAGTAATGGTCAATGGCATATAATAATTACGTGGCTATAAATCTTGGCTATATTGAGGTAGATCAGGATGTGCTGTGTTTGTAAGATAAGCAGACAGGTATTCACATGCTAACTGAAGCAGTTGATTTTTTTGCTATGGGGCCGACTGTTTTTGCTGTCTTTGATGGCAAGCTTCTCAACACTTGGTCATTGCTATCACCGGTATCAGGAGACTTGGAAGGCAAAGACTGGCTGGCGTCTTTCATTGCACGTACTAGACTGACGGAAAGATTGATCGTGAACCACAACACCGTCAATCAGAATGACAGTCGTCCCCCGCCACCCGTGATTGAAGCTCGGATTTCAAAATATCCAGAAATCCATCAATCTCTTTCATCAATCCATCAATCTTGACCTTACACGATCAATCAGATTGTCAATCCTTGAGCGGACTGTCAATCCAATTGATCGTGTAAAGGACCTATTAGAAATATAACTGAATTGTATTATTGCTTTATAATAATACAGCCTGTATAAATAAAAAATAGTCGCATAAGTCAACCCTTAACTATTTAGGGGTGTTGCTAATTGCTATAACTATTTGTTCTTGTAGTAAGCATTTTTCACGATTCGTTGGTCAATAAACTTGCAAATTTTAGGGTCTTCAAAAGGAAGAAAGGATTGGAGGAGCTAAACTGTAGTAGACTGTAGAATATAAGATAAGCGTACACCTAACATTAAGTATTTTGGATATTAAGAGCTATGAATTTAATTGAAAGTGCAATTTTTGATATTGAGATAAAAATTTTCAGCATCCATTGACTAGGCCTTCAAGCTTGAAAATTCCAAAAACAAACTCATCTTTTAGTCTTGTGCAATACCGTTAAAATTATGAAGTCGAAATCAAATCCAAATTTTGATATTGAAAGCAAAACCGACATTATTACAGAATCAATCATATTTTAGTATAGTAAAGAACAAGCAACCCTAAAAGCAATTTCTTTACATTACCCTTGGTCTACTTTTTGGACTTTGAAAACTGAAAAGACTTAAGGGCATAACTTACTAATTAATCTTGTCCACCTACCACTACATCTATAAATGCTATTGAGGTACAGAATATTGAAATCAAGACCAAACCCAATTTTTAACATCTAGATCAAGACACGTTACTGGTCTGCATCTTTGGATCGTACTTGGTCTAGGTTTTTTAAATCTTTAGCTTTGTAAAGTACCACCAATACTTATATTCTTATATAAATTTTATATTCGATTTTTCTAATTGAGAGCAAGACCTACATTACTCTTGGTTGGGCTTTCGGGCTGACTTAAGATCAAACCTATATTAAGTCTTATAAAGGGAAACTAAAATTCATATTGTAAAAGTTAAAACGTCAAGATCCAAGACTAAACCTTATACTTTGAAACCAAGACTTACATTCCCACGAAACAGAATCATCGTGGAATTTGAATTCTGAACAAAGATTAAGGACTAACTCGCTTTTTATTCAGTGTTGTAAAGTAACACCTTCATTCATATTACTGTAGAACCGTACAATTTCAAAATCTAAAAGTAAGTAAATCCAATTTGTTATTAATTCTTAGTCTGAGTCTTCGAACTAGAAAAATTAAAAAGGCTATGGGCACAGTTTATATAATAATGTGAAAGTTAGATATTTTGAAATGGACCAATTCTAGTTTTCAATGTCTAAATCAAGATTTGGGGTCTAGGTTTCTGACCATGGACAGTAAAAAGACCTACTTAACTCACTTTTTAATCCTAAAGAATATAACCTTATGTTAATGTAGACAGAAACCATAGATAATACTTATATTATTGTAGAAGTTAGCACTCCAAGACCCAGCGCAATTTTCTACATTGAGGGTCCATGGAGTGACTGATGAGACTCTGAAACAATATGAAACCATAGATATCGACGAATGAAACCAATTATAGATTTCGATGAACCGCGACACTCTTGTAGAACTTATTATGTGCAGCAAGAATCCAAATCTATATATGCTTAACCCTTTTCCTCAATGCTCCTGAGTCGAAAGCTCTGCACTTTAACTTCATAAACTTAGTAGATAGATGCTTCAAGATTACGATGTTTACCCAAATCAATCAAATGACCCGGTCACTTCAAGTGCAGGATACGGTGAGTTTGCCCCCGACCACAGCTAGTGGGACAGTGGTGTCATCCAAGCGGACCTTAGGAGCGTGATGCCCATCACAAATTTAAAATTCCACCAAGATTCGTCCAGACCCATGCGCTTAAGGTGCAGATGCATCATGTTTGACTCAAGAGAATTTGAGGAAAAATTACGCACAAATGGACTTCGGATTACTACTCCACTTGACAAGTTTCACTAGTTCGTCGAGCTTCATAGAAATAACCAAATTTAAGACCTGTAAAGTACTTCTAAAATTCATATTCTTATAGATGTTAAAAGCTTTAAAGTCGAAAATTAAACCTTGAAATCAACACCTATGTACATAACCTTTGGTCTAATTCTTAGACCTTCAGAAAAGGCTTTTATTCACAATCATATTGCAATATGTACATTTCATATGTTGTAAAAACCTTGGAAAGTAAGCTATTGCTATAGCAACACCAAAGTGGTTAACAATTTCCTTTACATGTCTGTAAAACTGACATGTAAAGTTATGGCCAACTTGTTTTTCTGAATAATTTAAAACAGGACGTTTTATCCGATTTAAATTTGAGTTTTTATAAATATATTTAACGCTAAAAACATATTTTTTATTTAATATTAGTTTTATTTTTATTTTTCCGTATTTTATATTTTATAATTACAATGGAATTAATTAATTTCTAATTTTAAAACACTGAGCGCATACATCGCCATCTAGCGGCGAAGAATGATACCTTACTTAAAATTTCTTTTGGTCGATAGATGGCTTTGATTGAAATTATGACAGTTTATAAAAAATGTATTTTAAAATTTAAAATTACTTTTTATTTTGATTATCTTAAGTCTATCTTATTGTGAATAAAATAGTATACATGTTTCGTTGGTAAAGTTTCCACGCCTCGCGATAATTGTTTGACCTCGACGTACCGTCTCGGCCAAACAATTATCGCTTGGCTTGTAAAGATATCCTTTACCAACTCAACATGTAATATACTATTACAAAACCTTTTAGTATTACACCAACTTTCATATTATATTTGCATGTAGTGTAAAAGTTAAAATTAGGTTCAATTTGCTCCAATAATACCAACGCCTACAATCTAGGTCTCTTGATATAGAAACGAAGACCTAAATCACTTGTGGTTTGGACCTTTTTTTAGATCAATGCTAAACTTACTTTTTGGTCTTGCAACATTACCGAAATCAAGTACTTTGAAATAAACATTAATCTGAAATTTTTTAAATTGAGAATGAAAAACCCCACATTACTCTTGATCTGTATCTTGAAAATAGAAAACCGCGAAGATCGAATTTAGTAATTGATTGAATTCAACCTTGTTATCAAAATCTATGCTAACCTTTGTTCTGGAGATCTCTTGGAAATTGAGTATCTACATCAAACTCGCTTAGTAGTTTTTAAAATCTAGGACTAAACTCAATTTTGACTTCTGGTTAGCACTCTTGGACTGAGTCTTAGAACTTAAGGACTTAACTCACTCTTAGTCTTGCTCTCTACAACTAACATTCATATGATTCTGGTGATTCAGAATTTTGAAATCGAGACATTACAAGACGTGTAAATCAAGTGCAACTCCAAGTGCAAACTGAGCAAGTTGAAACCAAAACGGACTTGATATCAGAAATATAATGTCGGGTTTTAGTTGTAGAACAATGCCAAAATACCAATGGGTCACTTTAATTTCAGTCTTTCATACTATTATGAATATTTGTGATATGCATGACATGTAAGGTTTTAGTTTTTTGAAGACACAGCTAGAAATTATTTTTAACATCTCAGAATGGAGAATTTATAGGTTAAGTAGCATTTATTTGTTACATAACCTCACATTTCAGTAGGCATAATTGTAATTTGTCGTAAAAAAGAAATATAAAACCTTTTTCTGACGCTTATTACATTAAACAACCAATCAATGCTTCTTCCTATTTTTCTTTCCCAATTTATGCCCTAAGGTGTTGATTACTCTAGCTATCTTTTACAGGTATCGTCCAGTCTTACTAATATCATAACCTCTTCAATGTTCTTTCTTTACTTCCCTTTCCCTACTGCTTCTCTGATATTGTCTTCTCATTTGATTTGGGGTCTCCTTCTTTCTCTGCTTTGTTCTGTTGTCATTTCGTGGATTTTTTCGACATGTCTAAAACCACTAGACAAAGCATCCATACCATAATATGCTGTATTCAAAACTGATGTTAACAGTGTTGCCAACTTCTATATTTTAAATAGGACACCCTGTATATTTTTATTTTTCGGGATACAAGGTATGCATAGGCTCATAGGTAAAGATAATTTCTCCATTTTTGCAATTAAGCACTTTTGACAGTTTGAAACAATCAAATGTCAACAATACGTCTACTTTTGTTGTTTATTAAAAGTTCCGATTTAATGTCACCTATGAACTTAAAATGTTAAAATACTATCTCCAAAATAGTTAAACTTAGGTGTAGAGAATGCTACACAACTTATGTGTATAGTTAAAAATATACTATTAAAAAAAAACAAAAATTGGTAAAGCTTCTGAAAAAACTAACATCATGACAACACTGTCGACATCAGTTTTAAATCCAGCATATTATCAAAATGAAGTGTTCCAAAGCTTGCCTGGAGTGTATAAGCCATTCCAGAAATACTTAAAGGTTTCCGTACTTCTGTGCCACATTGTACACCATACTACAAACAGCAGTGGAGTCGGGCTGTCACCTTGTTTGATCCCCTTATCCATTTTAAAGTCTTATGGCAGTTCTTGCAGTTTTACTATACATTTTTCAATTTATTCACAGAAGTTTGGGGAGGGAGGACACTGTGACATTAGTGAAGGGAACAAGGAAAAGTAACAGGGTAAATTTTAGAATCAGATTTAATATACAAATTTTACCTTTAAGAGTTATTTAAGTGAAAGTTGCAAAATCTTCCACATACTTAACATTACCCATTTTAAATTAAATTCAAACAAGTAAATAATGACGGATGTCATCTTTCATTCCGAGCACAACGAGTTAATATTTCAGTAAATTTTTATAACCTCAAAAAGTAGAGTTCCCTACCTACATCGGTATAAAACTCTCCAAAGAGTGATGGGCTTTCCTAATGTTTTTAAATATTAAACAATGATAAACTGACTGTTATAGAAATTAATGCTACTTAATTATTTTTCTTATTTAATAAGTTAGAGTTTGGACAAGGTACTGAAAATAGCCTAAACAGTGAATATCGTTTAAGCTTTCAGTTATTACTGTTAATAATTTCTTTTGTATTTGAATTCCAAATGCAGCTCTTTAATTATATTCACAAATAAATAATGCAATACAAGTAATTGTGCATTTAATTAAATAATCATTAATATAATGTGTCTAGACGTCAACATACTTTTAATATGTGAGACAGAAAACCTTGATATTACTGTTTACCTGTGCATTTGAATTGTCGGCACGGTAGCATCCAATAATATCAATTTGAGTTAAACGCTGTTTATTCAGTTACAATATTCCATGTTTACCTTCTTGTTATTTGTAATATAAATCCATTAGTTTCAAAAAACATAAAACCACCACCAATCAGACCTCTGTCAAAAGACATCATAAATGATTTAATTAAAGCCGAAGCAAATTGTAAATAGAAATTTTCATATAGGTGACCACACAATCTATTATTAATAAATGAGGAAAAGATTAATATTAAAGAGACTAAAGGTGGTTCGATGCTGCTAGAATCATTATCGGGATTTGTTATTAAAGTTTGAGTTTGACCTAAATATTGGGTTTGTACTACCCTAATAAATTTTGCTCGACTTTAATTATCCTTCAGGCTCCTAATTAATTTGTTGTAAAAGTTGTAATGAAATTAGACCGTGCTGCTATTTTGTATCCTTGGCGACTTGGTAAGTTGCCTTGGGAGAACTATGTAGAGAACAAAAATGAAATGTATATTTATGTATCTATTTTTTATTAATTCATTAATCGTAGAATGAAGCTGAAGTTCTGATAATTTGAAAATATTCTTATTTTGTGTATTCTGTTATTTCATTAGTTATAATTTTAGACTGCTTAATATTTACTATACAAGAAATAAACATCCCTATACAATTTTTAATTTAACCAGGAGTTGCATGGATTAAATTGAGTTAATTCCAGCTATTAAAGAAAGTTTTGTGCACAAACTATAAATAAAATCTTAAATACATTATACCATATTGCCATTGGGGCAATAGTGTGGGGAAGTCCAATAGCTCCTAAACGGTAACAGCTAGAAAAATCGATCTAATACGGATGTAAACAGGGGATAGAGGCGCATCTAGAGACATTATTTTCAAATATACAGGGTGTTGCAGAACAGTATGGCACGCTTAATGTAATTTTTTTTTAAATAGAATGCCCCAAATATTTTTGCATATTTAACATCTCTTGGCAGGTTTATTCATATCTAGAATTTTAGCACCATCTAATGACAGGTTTAGAAGTTATACATTTTTTTTTTAAATTGAGTTTTACATTATCCCACTTAACAGTTTACCGCTTTCACGGCCGCAACTGTGAAGACGAATTTAAGTAGATATTTTGTTGCAGGGGCTTGTAGGGTGCTCTTCTTTAAAAGAAAATGGACCCACCATGTACAGGGTGTTTTTGGGGGTACAGGGGAAACATTTTTTGTATGTACGTCCCTATAGCTATCTGTAACCACTTTTGATTTATTGAGAAAAAACTGCAAGAAGTACACAATTAGAAACAATTATTTATTTAGTTGTCAAGTGTGTTGGTTGTTTTTGTTCAACAAAACATTAAAGCATCTAGCAATTGTTGTGCACAGAAAATCCCCACTTTTTCAAACAACTTGATAACCAGCACAGATGGTCCATAAACGTTTGGGGGGGAATTATTGGAGAACATGTAATAGGGCTACATTTTTTGATGGTACATTAACTGGAGCTATTTATCTTCATTTTTTGGAGAACTATCTGCCACAATTATTGGCGAACCTTCCTCAAAGGATACGAAATGGGATGTGGCTTCAGCAAGAGACGGTGCTCCACCACATTATTTATATGCAATACGAGACCATCTAAATAATATCTACCCACATCAATGGATTGGAAGGAATGGACTCATTAAATGGCCTGCGAGATCTCCTGATCTTACAAAGATGGATTTCTTTTTATTGGGATAGGTGAAAGAATTGTTTATACAGAGACACCAACCACAATCCAAAATATGAAGGATAGAATAATGCATGCTTTTAGAAGTATCACGCCGGCAATGTTAAGAAACGTACAAAGATCGTTCCAAAGGCGCATTGAAATGTGTGTCCATGCAAATGGGCAACATATGGAGCATTTGTTATAGTTTTCTTTTGTTTTGTTTGAAAAACCTGGATTTTTTAAATAAATAATTTTAATTGTGTACTTCTTGCAGTTTTTTCTCAATAAATCAAAATTGATTACAGATAGCTATAGGGACGTACATACAAAAAATGTTCGTTATTTAATTCTGCATCACAAAGGTACAAAATATACAGGGTGTTCCATTTGAAAAAGTTGTGAATTTTAGCTTTGAAGTTCTCTAAATTAAAAAATTAATTTTGAACACCCTGTACATGGTGGATCCATTTTCTTTTAAAGAAGAGCACCCTACAAGCCCCTGCAACAAAATCCCTACTTAAATTCGTCTTCACAGTTGCGGCCGTGAAAGCGGTAAACTGGGAAAATAAAAGATTATAACTTCTAAACCGGTCATTAGATGGCGCTAAAATTTTAGATATGAATAAACCTGCCAAGGCAGGTGTTAAATATGCAAAAATATTTGGGGCATTCTATTTAAAAAAAAATTACCTTAAGCGTGCCATACTTTTCTGCAACACCCTGTATATTTGAAAATAATTTCTATAGATGCGCCTCTATCCACTGTTTACATCCGTATTAGAACGATTTTTCTAGCTGTTACTGTTTAGGAGCTATTGGACTTCCCCACACTATTGCCCCACCCGGTATATCGTTAAATTCATCTTCTCAACTGAACTGGCTATTTAAGCAGGATTTCTTAGATGTTATAGGTCAATTTCTATAATAATAACAATAATTTATGTGGGATTACTTTTAAATTATGAAGATTAATTCTTTATTAACTATGATATCTGTTTATATTTAAGTAGTCTTTGATGTTTTTACAATTATAATGATTTACGATGCCTTTTTGTTTTGTATAGAAAATTAAATTTTTATAGTGTTTTGAAACAAAAAAAAAAGTGATATTTAAATAGTTATCTTTATATGTAATTGTTTCTTACGGCTAAATGGTATTATAACAAAAGAAAAACCCAAGCCATATAATGATACACATACACATTTATTAATCCTTCATTGTCATCCTACAACACAATCACATATTATTGTTATACACTGTTTAGTAAACAATCCAACGATACCTTCAATTATATTATCTGTTTGACGTCTATTTATAATCGTATATAAAGATATTGCATGCCAACATGCATGTTTCATGGTCAACAGTAGCTTATTATAAAAATCTTATACTTAGTCCAAAACTATAATTATGCATGTTTTGCATTGTTCCAGCTAGCAATATATAATTTTTTTTTTCTAGTCTAGCATGTTTTTATTCTTGCTTTAAAAAAATTAATCATATTGTTTATAAATAATCAAAAGAGTTATACAATATTTTTTTATTTATTACAGCGAGCAGTCGATAGCTAGTGCTCGAGCAAGTGTTATGGTTTACGACGATGTGAATAAAAAATGGGTACCATCTGGTTCATCCTCAGGGTTATCTAAGGTTCATATATATCAACATACCGTACAACAAACGTTTCGAGTTGTTGGACGAAAATTACAGGATCATGAGGTAAGAAGAGATATTCATAATTATGTTTATTCATATTTATTCAGTTGTCATCAAAAATAATGTCTTGGGAAAGTGAATTTATTATTTTTAGATGTGAATCTTTCTGAGGTTTAAAACAATGTGTTGAGCACCACTGTGTTTGGATTGCCATCAACTAACTGGTGATTAATAAATATAGTTTATTAACTATTAAGTAAATTGTTTAGCAATAACTTTTTGGTTCATTTTAGGCAACAATTAAACATATACGATCAATTTTTCCTAAAAAAAAAAAAAAACTGAAACTGTCACGGCATATATAAACCCAATTACAGATTTTAATGCGTTTTGAACCACTCCCAACCGCTCTCTCCATTAATAAGATTCCTACTCCATAGACTCAACAATAGCAATTTTCAAAGAATTTATACTTTATTACTTATAGTCTGAGATCCGTTAAGATGTCGTTGAGCACCGATCGAGTAACCGAATAAAATGTATTTTTTATGAAATAAAATATGTTGACAAAAGTAACGTAGATGAGTTGCCTAAATAAATTTGTTCAAGGATATTTTTAATTAAAAATTCAATATTTAATATTTTTAAATACTTTCACCGATCTCGTAACCAAAAAAATTAACACTAATTGAAAGTGCAAACCCTATAGAAGACGCAAACATAGGGTTGCTTATCTTTTTCTGTTGAAGGCTATACAGTTGCCAAGTTTAAATAAGTGAATTGAAAGTGATACCTTCACCGATCGAGTAACCAAATAAATTGTATGTCAAAATAAAGCTTATTTTTTTGCAAAACGCTAGTATAAGGTTGCTTGCAAAAAACCGTTCAAGAGTCAGGATTGCAAGGGTTTAAAATTTTTAAATCGAAGCGTGCGAGAGATAGACCCATTCTATTCAGTGCGATAGAGGGGGGCGCAGAATGACAGCTGCTCACACTACGTCCGTCGTTTGAAATTGTGCAAGAGAGAGGGTCTATACGTACTGTACACTGCGATAGAAAAAGACAGGGCATAGCAACTGGGCCCGCCTCTTGTGACATATGACAGAGAGTGCGCTTGCTCGGTGCGGTTGAGCAGTTAGTAAACGGCAAGCGTTGTGTTGGAGCAACTGACAGTATACTCCAAAATATTTCTGAGACTTTTTCTTTTGAAGAAAATCGACTTGTCTCCCGAAGTAATAATTCAGTATTGTTGAAAAACATTTTGTTAATCATATCTTTTTTTTAAACATTTGTTAATAATATGACTATTCTTATATCTTTATAATTACGTTTTTATTTACTTATTTTTAAATAATATTTAAAACTTTTAAAAATAATAATTTTATTCAAAATAATATTCCGTATATAATATCAAAATGTAAATATTTATTTTAAGCATTTAAAGCATGTTAGTGATATATACTTATCTTACAATTTTTATCTCTTTTAAGAAGGAACTAAATATAAAAAAAATAAATGTGTCATCATTGTTTCAAAAATTTGACGCATACAGTTTTTTGCAAATATCCAATTTTTTTTTTAAATTAATTAATATTAAAATTAATAATTTAAATGAACAAAAAATATTTCATAAGGGTATTGTGTTATATTAAAGTTTATTTTTTTATATAATATCAATACAAAAGAAATTGAGGTAATTCGGTTGAGAATAATATACATTAAATTAAACAAAAAAAATATAAACTATTTGTATATATTTTATGAATTACAAAAAAACAAAAAATTGTTAATATTATTATTCCGGATCTGATTCTGCAATTGTAAAACTATCATCCAATTTGGAAGATTCATCATCATTTTCGTCATAAACCACTGTCATTATGTCTTCGACTTTCAAGGGCGTTTGGTCTCCAACAAATCCAATTGGTTTTAAATAATTATCAAAATACCAACCGCAATTTTCAGACTGCAGCTTTACACAATCAGCCTCAGTTGCATTGAGCCACATGGAATTTACATAAATTGTACGCAAAATTCTTTGTTGCAGTGACATCCACCATGGTGGAGTTCGAGTCAAAAGCATTTAATTTTTTTCAAAAATAGTTCGCTGTCTTCTTTAGCTAAAAAATTTTTCAGAAAAATACGATATCTTGCGTCATTTACACTGGTGCAGTTATTAATTCCATACATAATTGAAGTGAATTCTTATACGATTTTCTTCGATTAGAATATCAACTTCATCAGTTAATGACGCAAAAACTGTTTGGTACGTCTCATTATTACAGAATATTTTAAAAGGTCTGTTTTTACCTTTATTATGAAAAGCTGCAGTATAGTCGCAACCTGTAAATGCGTGGAAAACAGGCAGACTTCTACATAATTTGGTGCCCAACTTTGATGCGAAATCAGTGCAATTAATGCAACCAAGTTGTTGTTTTTTTTTCTTTTTTGTTGTTGAATTTGCAAGGAACATTTGCGATTCTTTCATTTTGTGGATATTTCGCAACAAAATTATTAATACATCAGTATCAGAGGCTTTTATTAGAATTCTTGAACCAGGCGCCACTTTGTACGCATGAAAAATAATCCCCGTATCGGCCTCCTCGTGATTACATGTATAATCGACTTCATTAGTTTTTATTATATGATTATGTTCTGCTCTAGAATAGCAATGATTTTCAAAAAGATATGATTAACAAAATGTTTTTCAACAATACTGAATTATTACTTCAGGAGACAAGTCGATTTTCTTCAAAAAAACAAAACGTCACAGAAATATTTTGAAGTATATTGTCAGTTGCTCCAACACAACGCTTGCCGTTTACTAACCGCACAGAGCAAGCGCACTGTCTGTCATACGTCACAAGAGGCGGGCCCAGTTGCTATGCCCCGTCCTTTTCTATCGCATTGTACAGTACGCATAGACCCTCTCTCTCTCTCTCTCTCGCACAATTTCAAACGACGGACGTAGTGTGAGCAGCTGTCATTCTGCGCCCCCTCTATCGCACTGAATAGAATGGGTATATCTCCCTCTCGCACGCTTTGATTTAAAAATTCTAAACCCTTGCAACCCTGACTCTTGAACGGTTTTTTGCAGACAACCTTATAGTATCGTTTTGCAAAAAAATAAGCTTTATTTTGACATATAATTTATTTGGTTACTCGATCGGTGAAGGTATCACTTTCAATTCACTTATTTAAACTTGGCAACTGTATAGCCTTGAACAGAAACAGGTAAGCAACCCTATGTTTGCGTCTTCTATAGGGTTTGCACTTTCAATTAGTGTTAATTTTTTTGGTTACGAGATCGGTGAAAGTATTTAAAAATATTAAATATTGAATTTTTAATTAAAAATATCCTTGAACAAATTTATTTAGGCAACTCATCTACGTTACTTTTGTTAACATATTTTATTTCATAAAAAATACATTTTATTCGGTTACCCGATTGGTGCTCAACGACATAAATAACGGATCCTGTACTATTACAGAATTTATATTTTACATTAAAACAATGCAAGCATTTTTTTAAGGCCTAACAGAGTAAAAAAAAGTTGTGAAATTTCATGTCAGATAAGTAATTAAAAAAAAATCAGATAGTTCATACCTCGGATTAATTAGGTTTTGCACAAGACACTAGTCTTAATGAAATTTATTTTGGGCAAAGGTAATTGTTAAGTTTGGCAAATTATGATTTTGTTTTATGAGCGCCACCTAGATGATAACTCAACAACACATTGAGGATTTAACCTAAGTAACAAGAACAGTTTGTTGACTGCTTAAATAATATTTTTTTATTAAAAGATATCCTAGAAAATGTTTTGTTCTTAATAAAGATGTATGATTACCTTACAAACATTCAAAGATTATGTTGAATCTTGTAACCTTTTGAAAAGAAACCAACAATGATTTAAATAATTTTGATTTACTTTCCAATAATTTCCAGCTAATTAAATTAAGTAAATTGCTTCAGTCTTTTTTCATTTTTTTTCTCTTTCTATCTTCTAGCAATGATTTTACTAACAGAAAATCTAAGATTAAAATTAAGCTCATTATTATTAATTAATTAAGTTTGTTATTATGAAGAAAGTCAGCCCATGAAATTATTGCTTTATATTTTTCTGTTGTTCCCACACTTGTAATTTAACAATATGTATTAAAATTAAACAGGCATTTATTACCAATAAGTTCAGATTAATTTCATTATGAGGTGCAACTAATTAGATAATTCTAGACAAAAATCATGTTGACATCCACCTTCTAACTAGCAAATCTGGTTCATATACTTTACACAATATGGGGGTACACTCATTGTTATTTTTACCAGAAGGACATCTGGTCCTTTTTATTAGGGCACACCAAAAAAACTAACAGGAAATGTGATGCTGAGGTAAATCGGATCCAATCAAAGAACCAAATAAAGGATGGTTTGAAGAATTGTAGAAAACATTAAGTACCAGTATTATAATTTTAAAAGAATTTTTAATGGAATTTTATTGAACATAACGGAATTCGATTAGAAACCCAAGAAGTTAAGTTTGACAAAAAATCGATATGGTACCTTATTTATACAGTAGATATGAATCGGCAAACAAACCGTTCAGTGTACTCGTGTTCTACAGGTCATGGGTTCGAGTCCCACTTGAGGCGACAGGATTTTTCTAAGTGGGAAATTTCACCACCTCAACTATGGTTGTGTGTATTCGTGTTGCATGTTAGATGAGGGACACGTGACTTTAGTTGTTGGATCTCCCATACTATAGTTGTGAAATTAAAAAATAAATTAATTAATGAAAAAAGCAAATAGGTAGTAATCTGTTGACAGGATTAACAAACTTATTTTCTCTTTTATGTCTTATCATTGATAACTGCATGGAAAGTGGTTGTTATGGTTGCATGTTATAGTACTATGTTACGATACGAGGTCGGTAAGTGCTTTATACATAACATAGAGAAGAATTTCCGATATCTGTTTTAGGCACTTAACGATGAATATCTTAAAAAAATGTCTTATGAACTTTTTTTTTAATTTGACGTCGAAGTTGACTGCGAAACGTTCATTATGGACATACCACAAAATATACTAACCTTACTTTTGTAATTTTGTAATGTAAAATTCTAAGCGTTAACTTTCACCCAATTGCAAAAGTAAGGTTAGGTATGTCTTGCGGTATTTTCACAATGACTGCTATTTTAATGATTTTATACTCATTTATTTTCATAACAGCACCCAGACACATTATGAATTATAACAGTTCTGTTATTTTCTTGTTGTCAATTGTCATAGCAACTGGCGACGATTCGGTAACATCCACTTGCTGTGGCAAATAAAAAATTGGGAAACACATAAAAACAGGTCGGTAGCGCTAAATAATATTTAAATCTTACAAGAACAAACTTGAAATTATAATTTTTATAATGGCAGGTTAATGTTTTAATTTGGCAGTTATAAAAGTATTCTTTAATGTTTGCTCAACTCTTACTAAAATAATCTATGGGAACAATAGTGGAACAGATGTCAGTATCTCAGCTGGCTAAAGTTTCATTCTCTTATAGTAAGAAATCATTTTTTTAAGTGCCAATTTATTGTTACCTTATAGGGCATTTAATAAATAAATCTTAATAGGTACCTAATGTTTTTGTCAATAACGTTTAAGGCTTTTTATTTAAAAAAAAGTAAAAATATTAATGCCTGTGAGTAACGTTATTAATAATTTTCCAGATCAATAACCCCAACTTACTTAATTAAAGAAAAATGTTTTTTAAAAATACTAAAAGGTGATTTATGACTATTTTATAATTACTTATTATTCTGAAATAAACGTATCCCCATGAGTAACATAAATTATTTAACATTATCAAGGACTAGATTATTTTTGTTATGGACGGACTGTATTAATGTCCGTTAATAATCATTTTTGATGTGTATACTAGATGGTGTTAAAAGACACCGAAATAATTTTTTTAAATAAAATGGACCATTTTATTTTAAAATTATCACATTTTCATTTTTGCGCATTTTTCATTTGATATTAAAAATTGTCAATAATGTAAAAAATGAGATATTTTAAAACTACACCTTTTCCAGTTGTATTTCAGAATTTTTAAATTTTATTTTAGAAAGCATCATTTGTATTTCTTTTTCGTGAATCTGATTTCAGAAAATGTCATTTGTATTTGATATTAGTCAATTTAATTTTAGAAAGTGTCATTTATATTTCAGATTGGTCAATTTAATTTCAGAAAGCGTTATTTGTATTTCAACTTCATCAGTTTAAATTCAGAAAGCATCATTTGTATTTCAGAAAAAGTAAATTGTATTTCAGATTATATATCTATACATATGTTTATTTTTAGAACATGTCAATTTATATCAGAAAACATAAATTGCTTTTCAGAAAATGAGACCACAATTCATTTTTCGTGTTTTACCTTGACATTTGAAATTTTCTGAAATACATTTGACGAGTTTGGAAATACAAATGACAATTTCTGAAATCAATTTGACAAATTCTTATTTCTAAATGATTAAACTGAAATACAATTGACACTTTCTGAAGTCAAACTGACCATTTTGAAATACAAATAATGCTTTCTGAAATCAATTTGACAAAACTGAAATACAATTCATTATTTCTGAAATTTATTTGACCTATCTGGAATACAATTGACGATTTCTGAAATACAATTGGAAAAGGTGTAGTATGCCAGTAAAATGGATTTTTTGTACTTATTTAAAAAAATTCAGTGCATTTAACACTGTATAGTATCCACCTGTAAATGTGGTAAATATACAATTCGACTAGACTATTAACTATTATAAATCAAAATTTAAAGTTAGAGAAATTACAGTCACAAGATTACTGTTTGGGTCATGGGGGACACTGGTTAAAAATTATGTTGAATTTCAGAAAAAATTTAATTTGCCAAAATTCTTAGATCATGAAATAGTAATCAAAATTTTTAAAAAGTTCAGTATACAGGGTGTTTCACTTGAGATGACCTTCTGACAGGTGAAGTTCTTGTCAATAGGAAAAAAAATCCTTATGCCATTTTTGATTTTACGCACAACGAGAAACATTTGCTAAAAGCAACACCTAACATCAGGTACATCAATGTAGCAACCTTAAATATGAAAATTCTATCATAATTATTTAAACAAAGATTAATGAAACCATTCTTAATTAAGTGTCTTCGTTTCCATGATATTTTTAATTATTTCTCTTTAATTACTGTAATATCAAAAGCAATGAAATGTCAAAATGGAGATGTATACGAGGACATTTTTCGTCTAACGTTATTCTGAACGTTTTAAATTCATATTTTTGTATTTAAATAACGATTTTAATGCACAAATACGATTACTTACAATCTCTATCACATTTAAATAGCATTATAAATAGTATATTACATGTTGAGTTGGTAAAGGACATCTTTGCAAGCCAAGCGATATTATTGCGAGGCTTGGAAACTTTACCAACAAAACATGTATACTATTTTATTCACAATCATTAGACTTAAATAATCAAAATTAAAAATAATTATAAATTTTAAAACACATTTTCTGTAAGCTATCAATAAATTCTCATCAGCCATCTATCGACCAAAAGAAATTTTAAGTAAGAGTATTTTAAAATTAAAAATTAATTAATTCCATGATATTTATTAAAATGTAAATATAAAATACGGAAATATAAAAATAAAACTAATAATATTAAATGAAAAAAGATATTTCTAGCATTAAATAAATTTATAGAAACCTAAATTTAAATCGGATAAAACGTCTTGTTTTAAATTATTTACAAATAAAAGTTGGCCTAGACTTTACTGGACAGTTTTACGGACATGTAAAGGAAATTGTTAAACACTTGCTGTTGCTATAGCAATAGCTTACTTTCCGAGCTTTTTACAATGATAGAAATGTACAGCTGATTTCAAATAAATCAGTACTCCATACTGTAAATGTTGCTTTTTATTTTCCTTGATTTTTAATAAATTTTATGTAGTTAACTATGAAAATATAATTTCGAGCCTGGTTCACACGTTGTTAAAGATGCCAAAATCACTTTCAAGACGTCCTAGATTTATTTAAAATCAGCTGTACATATTACAACATGATTGTGAATAAAATTGTTTTTTAAAACTGTCGCAGAATTATTATTATTAAAAAACTGCTTACCTGTCACTCTGCCAAGGAACAGAAACGGAGCCTAACAGTGTTTTAGTGCATGTAATAATGCTATGTCATATTACTAGTAGTGAAAAAATACAAGTTTCAGAATATTTATTAATATTTCTGTACCTGACAATTGTTTCGATATCAAGTATTATTCTCAAAGGTAAATATTAGAAATATAAACATTCTTTGGCAACGTGTTTGGTCATTGTTCTTTATTGTCAGGTATAGAAACTTCAATAAATATTGTGAAACTTTTATTAATTATTTTATTATTTAAAGCTTGAGACAGGAAACTCTAAAAAATAGATATTAGTAAAGAGGATCTTTCTTTAACTCTGTTGTGATAAACTTAAAAACAAAATTTAAATCAAAATAAGAAATCAAGTGTGCAATCATAATAGTATTCTTTTTGCCACAGGTAATCTTAGAACTAAGATGTACTTAGCAAAGTGAGATTAACTGAAACCATTGAAAAGTAAAAAGAACATACAATTCTACATGTTTATGTAAACAAACCGAAACACAAAAACGTAACCACAAATTTGTAATCGTTTGTGTTTTTCACAAGGATGACGAAAAATAATAAAATAAATAATAACTTTTTTTAAACGTAACAGTTTGCACTATTTTATTTTTGATGCTTCAGTATGATAATTTAAAAAATTCTTTTTACAAAATTAAGAGACTCGATGTTTAAGTTTCAAATGTCATCGACAACTTAACTACAGCGTTCTTCTGTCTCTTGGCTTCGGCGCTATGTCGCACTACATGATTAGGTTTCAGCCAGGATGGCAGACATTTTTCTTTTTTTTCCCTTTTTTTCTTTTTTTTCCTTTTTTTCTTTTTTTTTCTTCTTTTATATATTTATTTGATAGCCGGCAGTACGACATGGTGGTTTATGGTGGATTATATCGTTTAACAGAGTTAAGTCAGGTTTACAATGGAAAGTACTCGGATGGGTAAACTACGAGCGCGCTGTGCTTGGCTCTGCTGCCTAAACCGAAAGGTATAAGGGGTTAACGATTATGTATGTATGTATATTTATTTGATTATCCTAAGATTTTTAATTTAGAAGGCAGGGCAGTATTGCAGTCCAAGCATCTTGCGAACTTTAGAGTCTGCTGGAGGACATCAATATTTTGCATGGTTTTTCTACACTCTTCTCAGATTGCAAATGCTACCAACATCTAAACACAGTATAACCAGTGTTGTAACAGATAATTATTTTGTGTATCTAGATACAGATACAGATGCTTTTGCTGTGAAGTATCTAGATCCAAATACAAATCCTAACATAATGTATCTAGATAGATTTGTAGATACTTGTTTTACTGTAATCACCCCGAAAATAAGAACTTCTTAGTCAATTTTTTGTACCGAAAATAATCATTTAACTAAGCATCAATTCCAGGACTAGTCTAGGACAGCAATATTTATTAAATTTTATAGATATTAAAAATGAATAATTATTAAGCAGAAACCAGTATCTAAAGATAAGTACAGTGTGCATTCAAACCTTTTCACTTTTTAGAATTATTATGTGTTCTTTTCACATATGATTTACATTAATATTTTAATAAAAATATAAAATAAATAAATGATATTTGTGTAGATCTTTTATCTTCAGTCTTGGTGTTGTGCAGAATATTAATAACTTGAATAAACTCCAATAGTTTTCAGTGTTTGAAAACCTAGAAAATGTTTCATCACTTTAACAGAAACCATCATAGCCTAGATATTATTTCTGATAACCTAATTTCAAAGTAGGTGTTGGTACGATTCACACTATAACAATCTTCCAAGTTCCGAGTACTATTACACCACAAAAGTCGCTAAATCTGGTTGCTTTTAGTTACCCTTCATGTAACCGAATAGATTATACTTACTCTTTAACATATTTTAAAAAGAACTTCATTATGATAGTTCTTTAGAACTTTGAAAGTTCTCAAATTGAATGTTGACAGAAAAAAATTGGAGTGTGTAACAATCCCGTATAGTGTCTTTACTATAATAATAATAACTGCTATAACCCATAACCCGGAAACCAGGCCCCAGAAGCTATAAGCTTGTGCGGGAGGAAGGGGGCGATTATTATTATTACGTAGGCCCTACGTGCGGCTGCAGCCGACTTACAGATGGAACAGCGCAAATCCCACATTTGTGTCACAGCTAAGGAAAACTGCCGAAAATCTTAACCAGATCTGCCGGCACCGGGAGTTGATCTCGGGTCGCTTGGGTGAAAGTCCAGCACGCTAGACATTACACTATCAAGACTGTTACTGTACTCGCATACTTAAAGGACTCACTTATGGCTTGTCGTGATACTTATCTACAAGTCCAGTAAAATATACATTCCAGAATTGTTACGTAAATATTAAATAATCCCAACATGTAATAAAGAATTTTTATCTACCATCCTACCACCAACTAACCTCCTATCTACCAACGTACCAAGTTGGTACAAGCTGTAAATTATGGTACAGTATTGGCAACAAATTGGAAGAATGCGTCTTCTTCACACTTCACAATCGGTAATATCATCACAATAATATCCATTGTTTATAGAGTCACTACATCTAGTCAGCCAGGACATGCTGGCTGATCAGAGTATCACAAACGACGCCATTTTGGGGCGAAAAAAGCCCGAAATGGTTAATTATTATTATCCCCATTGAATTTAAGTATATCCACGTTTAGTTTAAAAGACTTTTTTACATAGTTTTCATTGTGACAACCCCAAATTGTAATATGCCAAATACGCATACGATTTTAATTTAGGAATTATTAGATTTCACACTTCCTTTGCCATATAGTGTCGCTTGCGGTACACTGATCCGTCAACTTGGCATAGCTGATTAGATACAGTGACTCTAATTGTTTAGAGATGACGAGATGACTATCATCTAGTAGATTTTAAAGAAATTACATAATAAAAAATTTGTTTTATCATGTTGTCGGTTTAAAGCCTTGCTATTGTGGGAACCTGCGTGCACGTCTTTCACCCAAGCGGCCCGGGTTCACTGCCGGTACCGGCAGATCTGGTTCAGGTTTTCTGCAGTTTCCCTTAGCTGTAACACAAATGTGGGATTTGTGCTTATACCATCTGTCAAGTCCTGCAGCCGCACGTTGAGCCTGAATAATAATAATAATCGCCCCTCCCTCCCGCACAAGCTTGATAGCTTCTGGGGCCTGGTTCGCTAGGTAATGGGTAGTAGCTATTATTATTATTATTAAATTATTTCAAACTTAAAATTCCATACATCATTTGTGGTAGTTTTGGTATTATAAAAATGTGGAAATAGTATCTGCATAATACAGATACACAGATACTACAGAAAATGTACCTAGATCCAAATACAGTTACAGAATTTTAAAAGTATCTAGATATGTATCTAGGTACCATAAAAGTATCTAGATACTGTATCTAGATACTTGTATCTAGATACTTGTATCTAGATACATTACAACACTGAGTATAACTAAAGCTTCCATTATTATACTATTCCAGAAAATCCAAAAAGCATGGCCTACTCTGAATTATGTTAAATGAAATTATGAAAGTGAATTAATTATATCAAAAAAAGTTTGAGGTGTTTGTTTTGCCTTGGTCACCAATCTTACTAACAGTGCTCATCGAGTACAACACCTATTTCCTTCACTTTCTCAAGGTGGCCAGCGAACCTGGAAACCTTGAAAACCGGGAAAAAACCAGGAATTTGCACAACGGGGAGAAACCTGGGAAAAACCTTGAATTAGCGATCAAAGTCGGGAATTTCTTTTCGCGTTAACTAAAGCTTCATTTGAAATGCTCCATTCAAAAGTTACTCCCTTTTCTGCTGCCTATGTTAAGTCTATGGGAGAGACCTTTTTTTTCACTGAAAATCAATAGTACTTTGATTTTCGAAATCAATGTGTTTTTTGCGAGTTTAAGTTGACGCTCAGCACCTAAACCGCCATTTTATGTGCGTGTCCCTAACTAATTTCAATAAATATTATGATTTTCGAAAAATTTCTGCATCTTCGTATAAAAATATTAAATACGGCATTAGGTTAGGGTAGGTTAGCTTAGGGTAGGGTAGGGTAGGGTAGGTTAGGTTAGGTTAGGTTAGGTTAGGTTAGGTTAGGTTAGTATAGGATAGGTACAGTTAGGTTAGGTTATTTCAGGTCAGGTTAGGTTAGGTCAGAATATATCAGGTCAGGATAGGATAGGTCAGGTCAGGTGTGAAACATCATTAAATTTATTGCGTCATTGAATTTCAATGAAACAAAAATTTTCCCACAAACACCGTTCGACTCCTCTCTTCAAGCCCTGTTGATTGACGCCACTCCCAGCCCTTTTGGCCGTGCTCACTAAATAAATTTAGTACACATTAAATATCGTTTAATGTGGGTATGCGTAAATTATTGAAGGAAAAACTAAAAATAATATTTTACGACCTGGAAAATCGGGAAAAAACCTTGAATTTAAAAGTACCACTTTTGCTGGCCTTCCTGTTTCTGTACCACTTTTACCAAGTCCAAATAGGGAAACTTTAAGATGTGAAAGTTTTAACATAATGTTATTTTGCTGCTGGACTAGGCAAGGGTGTACAAGAAAATGTGTAAAAGGAAAGGAGTTTTTATTGATTGGTATATTAGGTTTCAATTGAACACCTAAACAATGTTTTTTTATTCAAAGTAATGAAAATTTTAATATTAATGTATTTTAGTTTAAAAGTAAATTTTTCTGCAATTTGTTTATAACATTTATATTTTAATTGTACTTCATTATTCTGCTTGACCTACTGGAAACAGTTGCATTATATAATATAGTTAGTCACTAAATTATATGAATATGTTCAAATGAATTTCTCATTTTGCAGTTTGTCATAAGAAACCACAAGACCAACAATTGATAAGTAAACTTGCTTTAAAATGTTTTTGATGACAAGTGAATAGTGTTTGTATAAGTAATACTGTGTTTAGTTTTGCTATCAGTAAATCTTCCAGACGCTAGTATGACACATAATAGATAATATTGCATATAAAGAAATAACTGTAGTGAACGCATCATTCATACAACACCCCCAGCTGTCTGCATGTGTTTAGTTTACTAAACTTGTTTTATTTCTTTCAAGGTCGTTATAAATTGTGCCATTTTAAAAGGACTGAAATATAATCAGGCAACAGCCACTTTTCACCAATGGAGAGACAATAAACACGTGTATGGACTGAATTTTAGCTCGAAAGAAGATGCCGACCAGTTTGCTAGAGCAATGTTTCACTCATTAGAGGTTAGTTTTCCAGCTAAATTTAGTTTAATTTTTGAAATTATTTTATACACATTTTAATTTTTAGGTACTTAGTAATATAGTTCGTCAACCGCTGCCGCCAACACAATCATACCCACCACCAGTAATGCAACAACAACAACAACAACAACAAGCACCACCACAGCAACAACAGCCTTACGATGAGGACATGGGATATCGCACAATGACCCGCGAAGACGTCGCCAGCATCCAAGAAAGACGAATATCTACATCCCTCATGTCACCTCAGCAACAAACATCCCCCATGACACCCCAGAACAATGTGCCTATTGCACCCGCCATGCCTACTTGCACTGCCATAGCACCTAGTCCCGTGTCACCCCCATCAGGTCCAGGCGGGCACCAGCGCACCGCTAGTGCTCCTCCTGCACCTCCGCCTCCTCCCATGGGTGGACCGCCAGTATTACCGCCAGGATTACCTCCAATGGGTCTGCCTACAGGAATGGGTGGTCCAGCTGGGGGACCACCTCCGCCTCCTCCACCTTTACCTATTAATATGTCTAGATCACAAAGTAGCGATGGTGGTGAAGTTAATTCTTTAGCTGCACAATTGCAAAATGCTCGGTTAAAAAGAAATAATAAGGTGAGTGTAAAAGGATGTATTCATTTTATCTTTAGACTTGCATTATTTTTGTTACGTATAAGTAGACAGGTCAATTCAAGGTGATAACGTGATACAAAAGTTACATTTAATGATATAATTTTAATTGTCATTTTTCAATCTAATAAATGACAGATGTTTGACCACACAAATGTCACTTTTATCCCAAAACATCTGAATCATTATGTACGCGGTGGGACAATTTAAATGCTCTTTTTGTAGATGTCTATTTCATTGATACCTCTTGGTTAAAAATTTGGCACGACACAAACAAGTCCTGGTATTCTATAATAAAATAATAATGATGACCTTCATGACATGGAGGTCATCGCGTAAAATACTTTTTAGTAAAAGATTGCCAGGGATTGCTTTTTCACCTTTTGGAAACCAATACTTCGAATTTAAAGAATAAAATTATTATAATATATTACGATACGAGATCAGTAAGTGCCTTATAAGATTGATAAAAAGACCCAGGAGGGTCAATTCATTTAGGAGATGCTGAAATTTAATTTTAAAAAATTTATGTTGGCAGTACCACAGCTGATTGTAATTTTCTTTTCGATAATTCAAATCTGACAGTTTGGGGTTACATCTCTAAAAACTACAACAACCTGACCGTTGTTATAGTAAGAACAGAATTCTTACTCAAAATTTAATTTGATAGGAAACAAATAGAGAAAAATTGAAAATGTGGTTGTTTTAAACATGCATGAATGCAGGAACACGAAAAACGAAAAAAAAAAAAAACGATGATTGAAAAACAATAAATGGCGGTAGTCCTGCAACACAATTTTTTAAAATTAAATTTCAAGGCTTGTTAGATGATATGACTTTGCCTGATCTTATATTTATAGTATATTAATAAATGTATTTTTCTAAAGTTAATTTGGTTGATAATTAATATGTCTTAATTAAAAAAATACCCATAAATATTATAATATTTATTTATAATTATTTCTTTTTATAACACCATTTATACCGGGTGGGGCAATAGTGGGGGAAGTCTGATAGCTCCTAAACGGTAACAGCTAGAAAAATCGTTCTAATATGGATGTAAACAGTGGATAGAGGCGCATCTAGAGAAACTTTTTAAATATACAGGGTGTTGCAGAAAAGTGTGACACGCTGAAGGTAATTTTTTTTAAATAGAATGCCCCAAATATTTTTGCATATTTAACACCTCTATTGGCAGGTTTATTCATATCTAGAATTTTAGCGCCATCTAATGACCGGTTTAGAAGTTATAAATTTTTTTTCAAAAAAAATTGAGTTTTACATTATCCCGCTTAACAGTTTACCGCTTTCACAGCCGCAACTGTGAAAACAAATTTAAGTAGGGATTTTGTTGCAAGGGCTTGTAGGGTGCTCTTCTTTAAAAGAAAATGAACCCACCATGTACAGGGTGTTCAAAATTAATTTTTAAATTTAGAGAATTTCAAAGCTAAAATTCACAACTTTTTCAAATGGAACACCCTGTATATTTTGTACCTTTGTGATGCAGAATTAAATAACGAACATTTTTTGTATGTACGTCCCTATAGCTATCTGTAACCACTTTTGATTTATTTAGAAAAAACTGCAAGAAGTATACATTAAAAAATTATTTATTTAAAAAAATCAAGGTTTTTCAAATAAAACAAAAGAAAAAACTATAACAAATGCTCCATATGTTGCCCATTTGCATGGACACACATTTCTTAACATTGCCGGCATTATACTTCTAAAAGCATGTATTATTATTCTATCCTCAATATTTTGGATTGTGGTTGGTGTCTCTGTATAAACAATTTCTTTCACATATCCTCATAAAAAGAAATCCATTTTTGTATGATCAGATTTCGCAGGCACTAAATGTGTCCATTCCTTCCAATCCATTGATGTGGGTAGATATTATTTAAGTGGTCTCTTACTGCATGTAAATAATGCGGTGGAGCACCGTCTTGCTGAAGCCACATCCCATTTCGGATCCTTTGAGGAAGGTTCGCCAATAATTGTGGCAGATAGTTCTCCAAAGAAATATAGATAAACAGCTCCAGTTAAAGTACCATCAAAAAAATGTGTCCCTATTACATGTTCTCCAATAATTCCCACCCAAACGTTTATGGACCATCTGTGCTGGTTATCAAGTTGTCTGAAAAAGTGGGGATTTTCTGTAGCATAATAATGGAAATTGTGCCTGTTAACAAATCCATTTTTATGAAACGTTGCCTCATCAGTTAACAAAACATTGTTGAAGAATGTAGCATCGTCTTGCATTTTACCTATGACCCAATTACAAAACTGTCAACGTTTTAGAAAATAGTCATCAGTTAATTCCTGGTGCATTTGAATGTGATATGCATGAAACTTATTTTTCTTTAAGCTTTGACCAACAGAACGTCTACTTATTCCTACAGATGAACTCACTTCTCTCTGACTAACATGGGGATTCTCAATCGTTGCCAGCACAACAGAAAACTCATTTTCTTCATTCACAACATTGTTAATTCGTTCACTTTTTTCATACTGTACATTGCCAGTCCTCACAAATCTATCGAGCAGGTTTTGAAAGCTGTGAACTTTAGGGAGCCTCCATTCAGGATACCGTTGGTGGCAAATTCTGCGGGCAAGCAAACAATTTCTTTCTGACTCGCCCAAAACAAAAGTCATGTCTACAAGTTCTTCATTACTAAAATTCATTTTGAAAAACTAAAACACCTACTAGAACTAAACACTGATGGTCGATAACTGCGAGAAATGTACGTTTTGCATACGTGCACAACAATTGCTAGATGCTTTAATGTTTTGTTGAACAAAAACAACCAACACACTTGACAACTAAATAAATAATTGTTTTTAATTGTGTACTTCTTGCAGTTTTTTCTCAATAAATCAAAAGTGGTTACAGATAGCTATAGGGACGTACCTACAAAAATGTTCGTTATTTAATTCTGCATCACAAAGGTACAAAATATACAGGGTGTTCCATTTGAAAAAGTTGTGAATTTTAGCTTTGAAGTTTTTTAAATTAAAAAATTAAATTTGAACACCCTGTACATGGTGGGTCCATTTTCTTTTAAAGAAGAGCACCCTACAAGCCCCTGCAACAAAATCCCTACTTAGATTCGTCTTCATAGTTGCAGTTGTGAAAGCGGTAAACTGTTAAGTGGGATAATGCAAAACTCAATTTTTTTGAAAAAAAATTTATAACTTCTAAACCGGTCATTAGATGGCGCTAAGATTCTAGATATGAATAAACTTGCCAAAAGAGGTGTTTAAATATGCAAAAATATTTGGGGCATGCTATTTAAAAAAAAATTACCTTATTCGTGCCACACTTTTCTGCAACTATTTGATAAATGATAAATATTTGAAAATAATTTCTCTAGATGCGCCTCTATCCACTGTTTACCTCCGTATTAGAATGATTTTTCTAGCTGTTACCGTTTAGGAGTTATCAGACTTCCCCCACACTATTGCTCCACCCGGTATAGACACATTATGAATCATAACAGTTCCATTATTTTGTTGTTGTCATACCAACCGGCAACAATTTAGTAATATTTGAGTATACAGTGGCTGTTAACGTAGAGGGTTAACATACCTCACCTCATTCACTTTATTATAAAACTGGCAACCATTGGCACCTGATTTAAATTATGAGTAATATTAACTAATCTAATGAAACAACAAGCGATGTTCAGTTTAAAGCATATCCAAAACAAGTGAAAAAGAAGTTTTAGGTGGAATTTAATTTGGCCCACAGTGTACATTTCTATAGTCTCTTAAAGTTAAAAACAATATTAACGTGACATTAGTGGCATGAATCTGGATTAACTATTTTATATTAACAAATTTTATGATAAGTGCAGATTGATTAACTTTTGTTTTTATTGGTTAAAAAGAACACCCCACCACCAACAGAAAATAGTGGTTCATCAACGAGTAGTGGTGGCAGTAGTAATTATGGTACTTTAGGAAGAGGTGCAGGTGGAAGTATGGCCTCGATGATGGATGAAATGGCTAAAACTTTAGCTAGAAGAAGAGCTGCGGTAAGAAATATTTATTTTTTATTTAATTTTATATTTCGTGATTTTATGTCTCGTACATTTATAGTGCAGCTTTTGTTTTGATTTTTACAAGAGATTGTTAGTAAACATAAGTTTGGTAAGGTGTTTCATCAGGGTATTAATAGTATATTGTGTTACAAGTGCAGAAAAGTGCCAATTTCTCACGAGTGTGAAGATGTTGCGGCATTCGACTCCGTCTCATGCCGCAATCACATGAGTGTGAAATTGGCGTTTTTGCACGCGTTACACACTATACTTTATCTACGACAACAAAAAAAAGTAATAAACCCACCAACAGCTAAGAAAATTTCTTAACCTATAATCTATACTCGCATTCATATACTCTGGCAATAAATTGAAAGATGTAATGTGAGCCGCTTCCACGATGTTTGGAGGTGTACAAGTGTACACCCCATTTTCCCATCATCGGATTCACTTATGGTACATGTAAAATTTCGAAAACGACAAAAGTAAACATTAAATTTGTAAAGACAATAGTAATAACACGTTTACAATCTGTATAATTCCAGTCAAATCTACTATTTAGTACTTACAGTTGAATAATCATACATATGTACTCGTTTTCAAAAAATAATTTTATACAAACAATCACAATTCAATTGTCAAGGTTATTAACCCCGTTGCTGCGAAATGTCAACATATTCTCGCATTATGTAGCAAATTATAAATGTCTTTATTGTAATTTAGCAATAATATTACATTAACAATTATATAATAATGTAAAAAATTAATCAATTTTACGTTTTAATTGAATAACAATCTTTGGAACTTTATGTAATGAGAAATAACCTAACCATTTAAAATCGTCTTCGTAGCTCAATGCTTACGCTCTCGCTACTAGACGGGTGATCCGGAGTTCAATTCCCCGGCTCTGGCATTGGTATTTTTTCTAGATGGATTTCCATTCAAGATATAATTTAATGTAAAATCTTAATTAAACAAAATAAATTAACCTTTATCTAAAATTTATAACATTTTTAATATTTCAAATAATTAATAATATTATAAATATTGCAAGTGGTGACATCTATGGAGTTTTAATGGAACTACTGATTGCTGAGAACTCCTTCCGCACACAGTCTTTACTGTTCAGTTTGGAGATTGTTTGCAATTGATCATTTTCACGGTTCCTAGATTGTGGGGAATGTGTAACTTTCTATAGTCGCCGTAGATAAATTATTATTTAAACATTGTTTGGTTTTTATCAGTTTTATTTTTTAGATTTTTCCAATCCAATCCCTTGTTTGGTTTTATATTATTCTACACACTATTCTGAATAGGTTTGTTACAATAAAATAGCTGTTAACACGAAAGAACCAAAAACAGATACTTTTGGTTAGCTGCCGACTGGACTAGAAGTAACATCCATAGTAACTACTTTTTAGATTGAGCTGCTGCAAATAAAACTTATTGCAATTACGACACATTGTTAAATAAATAAATTAATCCACTATAACTATATTTGTCATATTACAAATGTTAAATGTATCATAAAAATTAGAACTAAATACCCTTTCAGAAAAATATTTTTGCAGTTGCTATTCATAATGTAATGAATATAATCTAAATTGAAATCTACTCTAGTATAGATTCCTGGATAATGCTTGTAAGCGCATCCCCTGCCAGATGCCACTATTCCATATTGTACACCATCACACATAAGAGGTCCTCCAGAATCTCCCTAAAACAATAGCCAAACAAAAGATTTGTGACACTTCCATTTACCCTTAAGTGGATAAAGCATTAACCTGGCATGTATCTTTTCCCGCCTCATAGGTACATATAAATGCTTTCGGAATATAATAACCGTATCGCTTCTCACACTCTCTTTTACTAATAGCTGGCATATTTACACAATACAGCCGTGGATCATATGGTGGTTTTGGTATTTCTAAAGGCTGTGAATCTGCATCTTTCGCATATTGATCACCCCATCCTATAGCAGTGGCATGTTTACATATTTGTTCTATAGGCTCATATAAAAAAGTCGCCAATTTCACGAACTGTACAACTTTCGTTTTTGTTAGAGTCTGATTTAACTAAAATTAAGTTCCACTATATTATCTGAAACAGGAAAAGAACTGAAAACCTGCTAGGTGGGCTTTTTTAAAACACCCCTGTATTCATCAGACTGCCAACTAGTTGTAGTTTGTCACACTATAAAATGCTTACTTTGAGGAGACCTATATCGTTTATGCCAGAATTGAGGACCCTGTAAGTTCTTATGACTTCAGACATTTGGGTATACTTTCCAATGTCAGGTTTTCTACGCACTCCTTCAAAAGTCAAACCTGCAATGACAGTATAAGTACCAGGTACGGAGCTAAACGGAACACAATGTCCTGCTGTTAGAACCCAAATTTCTGAAAGCAACGATCCTCCACAAATATGCGTTAAACTTGTTGTTCGTACTATATTTACCTTTAGAAATCATTGCATAATCAGTAGAATTAAAATAGGTTTAAGGTATAATAGGCTTACCATGTATGGATGATCCCTTATTTTACATAGAGTGCCATTGACAATTTTTGGAGTGAATTCTATTTTACTCCATGTTTCAATATTAAGATTAGTAATTATAAATACCAGAAATAAGAGGTAGCAATTTTTCATGGCTGTGATAATGGCCTATTGAACAAAAACAAATATGAAGCAATCTACTTGATAACATAATTGAGAATGATGCAAATGTCAAAATGACATTTATCAAATGATTGAAAAAGCTTGGTTGTCAAGGCAAAAAAAGAATTCGTTGCCTAGTGCATACCTGCCTGCTATAATTTCTAATCATGCTATGAAACTTTTTTTGGGCTCAAAACTTAAAATACGGGGTCTGGCAGGGAGGTGTGACAATTTTGAAAAAACTCACACAGTTATTTTTGAACTAATAGTACGGGAGGCCGCAACCAGGATTTTTGATTTATTTTAGCATGGACAATCCCCACGTGAATCGACAGTTTGTGAAAAAAGACAAAAAAAAGTCCCCAGCGACGGAAACCGGTAGTGAGCATAAAGACATTTAATTGTTAATTAAAGATGTCAAAGAAACAAGTAAAAAAAACAATTTTGAAATGTCCGTTATACAGCTCAATCTATTCGTAGACAGCTGAAATTGATGTAAAAAACGCAAACGGACATTTTTATTGGTCCAGAGAAATTTGTTAGGTAAATAAATAAAAATTCTTGGCCATTTTTTTCCCGACATATCTTGGAATGTCCGTTAGCACCATAAATGTTCATTTCAAGTTTATTGAAGTCAGGGAAAAATACGAACGGAAGTTTTTATTGGTCCCGTTGCCCATAATTGGATTTTTAAAATGTCAAAATTTCCGGGAAATTCTTTAACTTCAGAATGTCTGTTCGCGTTTGGATGATGTTTCTAACATTGAAAGGAGTAAGCAAAAATATTGAATGGACATTTTCAATGGGTGTGGGCTTAAAAAATCATTTTCCGTCGAGAAAAAAATCTACTATAGCCAGGAATGAAGTTTAGGTTAGAAAAATAATAACAAGATGGTTTTTTACATGAAAAAATATCACAAAATTTATTTTTATTCTACTTATAAATTACATTTACTCTTCTCATCGGTCAAATTTGCCTCGCAATCGCTGTCGTCATCTGTATCAATGTTGAAGGGGTTACCGAAATTATCCTCTTCATCATTTTCCTCTTCTTCATCATTTTCTAATCAAGTTCTACAAACAAACTTCTGACATTTAATTGACGTTTCTTTATTGCCCGTCTGACCATAAAGAGGCCCTTGGGCCATAAAAAGACTTTTATGTTTAGATGAGTCTTACAATAATAGTCTAATTATAATGCATCTGTGCATAAAACAAATTTATATACAGGCACTCGGAAAATGCAATACAACAGAGAGATTAGACAATGTAATGTCTCTATAGAGAGAATCGACATAGATTGGCGTGCATTTTTTCAATAAAAAGTGTATGCAAAAAAGTTACAGAGAAGTTGTGGAAAACAGTATATCGTGAAGTATACATACATCACGTCCACGATCCATACATTCTTAATTGAAGAATTGTAAATTACATTTTCCTGTAGGCTGCCGTTGTTCTCGCTCTCTTGGGATTAACCAGATATCTCGACCACAGTTAAATAAGTGAAACTAGAGAAGAGAAAGCGAGGAAATAGGAGAGAAAGAAGAGATGCATCCAACTTTATTTAAAGCATGTTCTTGGCGACTTGTTTATCGAATAAATGTGGCACTCACCGTGGCAAAGATGAATCGAACGAATTTGAATGTAACACAATATCGTCGGCTGTCTCGTGGACAGAAGAATCATCGTTATCTGGCAGATCACTCGTTGTAGCTGCATTTGAATTCTCAGTAGCGTCAGGTACAGCACTATTATCGACTTCCATCGACATGATTGGAACAATTTTATAACTGGTATAACGCTTGTAGCACTGACTATGATAACCGATAACATCGCAATCAACATCGTTGAAATGAGGATCGTTTTCAGCTAGATCTCGAATTTCACGCGCTGCATAAAATGTTCTACACTTGTCAAGAGTTTTTTCCTTGAATCGAATCTGTTTAACCAGATTCCCTGGTACAATTGTATACGCCACCGCGTGGTGTTACGAAGGCTACGAAATGACGTATCAGGAGAAATAATGACTAGGGAAAATTTCCGTTCTGGTTTTTTTTGTTATGTATTAAGTCTAAACTTTAATTTAAAACAAAAATGAGCCGTAGGAAGATTGTATTTTTAAACCATTTTTCTCTACAGGTTCAATTTTCCATAAGAATAATTTTTCCCACGGAAAATGTCCGTTCTTGGAGGATTCTTATCATTTTTTATATTCTTAACAAGATTCCACCAAGAACGACTTCATTTTTTACAGACGGAAAATCATTTTTCCCCTGGAAGTGCTCACTACCGAACTTTTTCACAGGGGAATTTTATGTCAGAAATTCGAAAAACTATCGATATCAGTGCTCGTCATCCATGCTAAAATAAGTTGGAATTTTGGTTGCGGCCTCCCGTACTATAATTTCAATTTTTATATTTTCTAAAGACTATGATAATATAGTATAGTGCCATTTAAGGTAACACAATGAAAATAGAAAAGACACTGTGATTCAGGTTCGGAAAATGACATCGTCCCAATGGTGGCCGTTCTTGCAAACGTTGTCCATACACCTTTCAAGCATAACACGAGGAATCGTTTGAATTTTTCAGGTTATGGCGCATTAGTCTGGAAGTTATTTATCCATTTCAAAATCGTGTTCCAAGTTGGAAAGACACTTTGTCGTCCAATATTAAAGTGAGTTCTGAAATCTGTACCACTGGACGACGCGTTTCAATAAAGGTGTCTGTGGCTACTGAAATGGCATCTACCAACAAGTGCATTTCCATAGTTTTGAAAGCGTTAGTCCCCTTACCGCCGGTGCGATACCCATCTCAAAACATCACACCTTCCTGCTAAACCCTGTACTACAGGATGTTCTGAAATGTAATAAAAATCTGTTAAAATGGACAGGACATAAACTGTTGTGAATAAATTATAAAGAATAGTCGATATTTCAAAAGTGAATGCATAATCGGTCCTCTTCTACCTTACAGTGTAGAGGTGTGGAGATGTAGTATCTTTCACCACCGGGTCCTGTCCCTCGCTAGTGTATCAGCTTGTGTCCAGTATAGGTCCTTTTTCTGTAGTATTTTGCCCAATACCTCATTCCACGTTCTCCTTGGTCTACCCCTTCTTTTCTTGTCCGCACCCATTTTCCATATTTTCTTCACTGTCCTATTTTCATCCATTCTGGCGAGATGACCCCACCACCTTAACTGCCCCTTTTCAATTTTATTCTCCAGTGAGTTCACTTTAAACCACCCATGTATTGTGTTATTGCTAATTCTGTCTCTTCTTGTAACCCCTGCTGCTGATCGTAGATATTTCATTTCACTGGCCTGTAACCTGCTTTTAGCTCTGTATTTCAATTTCTGTAATTTCAAAAGTATTTAACCTAAATCCCAGATGTGTGACCTAGAGATTACAAAAGTTATTACATAAAAAGATCACAATACATTTGAAACTTCTAGACAATTTTTACTTGTACTCACAAGAGATGAAACTACAGCATCTTTCTAGTGAATTTATCCATTTCATAATTTTTTATTAATTGCTTCTGTGACTTCTGGAGATCCAATCTGTGTTTTTCAAATCATTGTTCAAATTTAAACATTATTCAAAATAATATTGGCTATGCCAAGCTTCAAGTGTATTCATTAATTTTATAATTTCTCTATATAACAGCTCGTGACCTCTGGAGAGCTAACCTTTGGTTTTTAAATTTTTGTTCCTATTTCAACATTTTCAGAATAACATTGTCTGTCTACAAGTATAACAAATTTCAAGTGGATTCAGTCATTTTATAATTTTTTATATGTATATGTATTAGCTTCAGTGACCTCCTGAGGTCAAATCTTTGATTTTAATATTTTGGTTCCAATTTAAACATTGCTCCATCAATTCCATGTCAAGCTTCAAGTGGATTTAATTGCTTTATAATAGTCTTATATAATAGTAGCTTCTGTGACCTCTGGAGATTATATATTTTTTTTTCTAGATTGTTATCAACTTAAACATTGTTCAGAATAATATTGTCTACAAGCTTAGCAAGTTTCAAGTGGATTAAATTGCTTTATATAGTCTTTTTATATCAGAGTGACCTCCGAATTCCGTGACCTCTGGAGATTATATATTTTTTTCTAGATTGTTATCAACTTAAACATTGTTCAGAATAATATTGTCTGCAAGCTTACCAAGCGTCAAATGGATTCAATTACTTTATATAATCTTTTTATATCAGAGTGACCTCCGAATTCCGTGCCCTCTGGAGATTATATATTTGTTTGCTAGATTGTTATCAATTTAAACATTGTTCAGAATAATGTTGTCTGCAAGCTTACCAAGCGTAAATGGATTCAAATACTTTATATAGTCTTTTTATATCAGAGTAGCTTCCGTGACCTCTGGAGGTTAAATTTTTTTTTTAATTTTATCAATTTAAACATTATTCAGAATAATATTGTCTACACGTATACCAAACAAATACATCAAGCATTTTATAATTTTTATTGTATGTGTAGTAGCCTCCACAGTGACATCTGGAGGTCAAATCTTCCGTTTGTAGATTGTTATCAATTTAAGCATTGTTCAAAATAATATTGTGTACAAGAATGCCAAGTGTATAGTGGCTTCAATTGTTTTATACAGTCTATTTATATCAGAATAGCTTCCGTGACCTCTGGAGGTCAAATGTTTGTTTCTAGAGTTTTGCTCAAATTTAAACAGTAGAATAATATTATCTCCAAGTATACCAAGTTTCAAGTGGATTCAGTCATTTTATAATTCTTTTATACATATGTGCTTCTGTCAAACCTTTGGTTTTAATATCCTTGTTCCTCTTGTTCACAATAATATTGCCTACAAGTATACCAAGTTTTGAGAGGATTCAACCGTTTTATGATTTTTCTTTAATATCATAGCTTTTGTGACCTCTGGAAGTCACACATCTGAGATTTACATTAAAAACTTTTCATAAATGACTAGGCTTGGTAATTCCTACCTACCTAAATATGAAATTAATATCAAACTGGCCACCATGGGTTGCCCTACTTTTTTTTAGTCAACAACCCTTTTGTAATCAACATGAATGTCAAAATTGAAAAGGTAGCTTTCCTCCTTAGCACTTTGTTATCCCATATATGCCAATAAAAATACGCAAGCTGGTGACACCTCCGAAGACTGGTAAATTTAATTTAAGAAATGCTTCAGCTTTGAATGCACATTAGTCGTAAATAAATAGTGGGAGTATCTCAATGATATATGACAATAACCAAACAGAATCGGGAACTTTCTTTCTCATTTGCTTTACATTCACATCCCACGAACATTTTGTAAGTTACAATAGGGAAAACTATCTTATTTGTATCATATCATCTGATTTTTCTTGTTTTTATTGTACTGATGAAACACTTTAAATATGTGGTTACCATAAGTGTGGTCCTAAATACACGTAACAGTTCATAAACTTGAAACTGATTTTTTTATTAAACAAACACCTTAAAGACTGTAAATTTCTAGGTTGAAAAAAAAACCGCAGACATAGAAGAAGACGAAAAGAAAGCGACATGGGAGAAAACCAACACATTACCAAATAATACATCAAAATACGCCGAATCACCAAAGAGTATTAGAAAACGTTTTGGATCGGCATCCGAAGAGACTATACTCAAAGTTAATGGCCTTTCTGACAGTATGACTCTTGGACCAACTGAACTAGAAAGTCTGAAGAATGAAATAGTCAAAGAAGTTAAAAAAGAAATGGTTAAAATGAAAACGGAAATCATAGAGGGTAAGCTTAATATGTACAGTACAGGGTGCACCACTGGTGAGGAAAGTTTTGGTAACACTATGAGCATTTGTCTGTCATAGTATATTTGACCAGCGTAATTTACGTGTCTTATACTGACACGAAATTACATCCTGAGTAAAAATTTTTGGCGCATTCTGTATAAGAAATTCATCTTGAATTTTGCAATATGTTTTTTTATTTTTCAGCAATCAAATCAGAACTGAATCGGAGGTAATTTATATCACGGAAAACCTTTACATAAGAAAAATATTTCGGCGTAGGATCTTCTTTGTATTTTACACCTGAGTCGAGACCATTGACATGTATTATTTAATCGATCTTAACGTAAGGTACATACGTTATTGTATAAAAAAATATTAATGTTTCCTATTGGCTGTTCTGTATATGTAAAATTATTCACAGTTGATTCAGTATCCTTAGTGCCTTTTCACAACTACCCGAACTGGATAGCTGGTATCAGCAAAACCCATTTCCAACAAACTTTTTCACACTATTCCCGGTATGGGAGATACTGGGAGTAAATTCAGTTGCAGTTATGCCCCACGATGGAACATTGTGTGATTTTTGCATCGACTTATTCATCAAGATATTCTTCCATGCTTGTCTTTGTATATGTCCATGGTTTTTGTTCCTGTCCTAACAACGTTAATGTCCACTTCCAAATCACTCGCCACATTATAGATTATAAATTCGCGTATATTGCTATAAACTGCATCTGGAAATTTAAATCAATGCACCACTACAAACTCGCTGGGTGGCTAGCTAGTAGCCAAACAGCAGACTTGCAGTGGTGCGATCCATCTACCAGTTCTGACACATGTGAAAGCTCTCATAAGCTGGTATTGGCTCTCTAGTTCCGACAAGTGTGAAAAGGCACTTAAGGGATAAAAATGATGTATTGGGCAATATTTGTTAATGAGCAAAAGCAGATGTTTGCATAAATTTAATTAGTAAGAAAAAAAGGAAAAGAACATTTGCCTTTGCTACTAGTCTCCTTATAATGAAAGTTTATAGAAAAAGAAAAAACAAACACAGAACAGCTAAGATTTTAATATAGTGCTATATAGATGTCGTAAGATAGAGCACATTGTATTAATAAGTTCTATTATTTATTTTTTAATATAAGTTGTATTATTAAACTTTAAAGAAAACTTTTGGTGATTCCTACATAGTAATAAGTTTTATGAGGATATTATTGATTTTTATTGTCTACCTCGATTTTCAATTGGATATTTTATATAGTGATAAACCTAACATATTTATACATTCCCTAATTGCATTTATTTTTTAAATAATATAATTTTTAAGACAAATTGGGGAACAGTTAGTAAAAGAAAAAAGATTGATAATTTAATCAAAATCAGTTATCCTCATAGAACATTTTTTATATTTGTATATAATTCATAATTTAATGGACTTCCAAACAATTTTATTTATTGCCGTTATTTTATCATAATAATAATAATTAATGAATTAATTAAAATATTAGCAATTAGCGTGTACACATGAGTATCCTGCATTTCTACCTTTTTTTATATATTTGAGACATTTTTTATAATTAATAATAGCAATTATTGTTTTGTTGTGATCCTGTAAAACATGTTTCATTTGTGTCACGTGTGACGACAATATATTTGTGCCATCCCATTTTAATGGTAGCTGTAATGTGTTTTCTTTCTTTCTACCATTAATGGTGATGAATTGTGCCAATCCACTTTTTATATATGTTTTGTTTTTATGGATAAAAGTTACGGACAGGGTGTTCAGATATATAATGTGAAAGTTTTGAGTTAGGTTAACTTATAAAGTTAAAACGACAAACATACTGTATTACAAGCATAAGGTGTCTAAAAACAAGATATGAAGTTGGCTATGGAATTGTGAACATTTAAAGAAAATACCTAACCTTACTTTTTAACTGGATGCGTACACAAAAGACTTGTAGTATGTTCCACTTAACGCTTTTAAAGAATTGACAATGTTGTTTCGCTTTGTTTTCCTGAATGCCGTAGAACGCTTTGTTCAAAGTACTAATGGCGCAAAGGGTCAGAGTTTGTAGGCTATTGCATTGCTTTCGATACCTAGCAAAGTAACTGTTTACATTCTTTCCATTAGCGATAAAAATAATATATAACTTTAACCCGACTCTTCAATTCTGCACTTGGTTATTGAGGTTAGGTTAAATGCAGTGTTGGAAACAATTTATACATTGTGCACATGTGTGGTATGCATATAGTATTGCTCATGTTGATCAATGTTTTGTGTGTGGGCAAAGTGATCATTCTATTTAGCTTCGAACCAGGTACTCCTAACAAGTGGAGGTCAAGTGGAATATACATTTTTTTAGCATACATAGATTTTCTAATTATTTAATTATTTCGAAGTTCATTGAGGTAATTTACCGATTACTGAAAGAGCGAACTCTTCAAACAAAGTTGCACATTATAATAAATGTAGATCAACAAATTATACAAGGTATTTTGAATATATTTTTACTAATAATCCAGTTGCCAAAGTATTCTTATATTGTGCGCAGTATAGTTTGCCATCAGACATTTATGGAAGTCATACTGGTAGGTATCTACCATTTACTAACTGGTAGTCGGCTGATTTTAAGGTATTGGGTATTGAGTAATTTTTGTCAATCATAAATAAATCTATCCAACTATTACTTTCTAGGATATTCTCTCCAGAATCACCTATTGCATTATCATCTGACATTGTACATGGTTGAATGCCCTTGTAAACCACAAATTGAACATTCTCCAAGTATATATAGTAGATTCTGCAACGTATCTATTAGACACGTATTTAGCATTTCCGTTTTTAGCTCTTTGTTACTATCTGCCGCTTTAATAATTACATGATTTTCGACAGAAAACACATAACCTAACCTGACGTTAACCTCCAACTTTATTTCCTAACCTAATAATCCTAATCTAACTTAACTTCGAACCTCTAATCTCTAATCCAAACTCCAGCTTAACCTGTAACCTTACTAACTTAACCTCCAATTTAACCTCTATCCTAGCTTGTGAGTCGCATGACCAGAGTCATCAAGTAGAGCCATGTGTGATCGTCTGACTGCTATTTGAGCATGTGGTCAGTATTGACCTTTAGGATATATAAGAGGGTACTGTGATTTCAAATGATTAATTTTACATTGAACGCATAATGATCAATCCATACTATTATGCATGGCGGGTGTACGTTGAGCCTGTGGCATGATGTAGGGACAACAAGTGCATCGGTATTGTGTTAAATGAGCTATTGCATATGCGAACCAATTATCGGTTGCATCCAGAAATTATATTTTACATGTATCAGCTTTTTTCATTTTTTGTGCATGCCGCATAACTGAATCGGTAAATTTTAAACTATTTTCTAGTTTATGGCTAGTGATGGGAACATGGGTGTCGTGACACTTCAAGTGTCACGACACTTCAGTATCGAATAGTATCGCTCTTATTAGCGCATGCTTGATGTAAATGCAAAGTGTCGTTAAAGTATCGTGAAGAGTCGACACTTCACACGCCAAATTGTTTCAACCCTCAAGTGTTGCGACACTTGAGTGTCGAATAGTATTGCTCTTATTAGCGCATGCATGATGTAAATGCAAAGTGCCGTTAAAGTATCGTGAAGAGTCAACACTTCACACGGCAAATTGTTTCGACTCTCAAGTGTCGCGACACTCGGGTAGTATCAAGATCACATCACTATTTATGACATAAATCGTCAAAAGATTTGATTGACATATGAAAATAATTGAAAATTTCTTTTTGTATACTCAAATTGGTATATAATGTGGCAAAAGCATCCTTCAGATTCCTTGCACTCACAATACAATGATCACATAACCTCTTTTGTACATTATTTTTATATCAGCCAAGCAGGTTGCCAATGTACATTCTGATAAACTGACCGTGCTTTCCATGTAACACTTCAAGTGTCACGACACTTGAGTGACGAATAGTATCGCTCTTATTAGCGCATGCATGATGTAAATGCAAAGTGTCGTTAAAGTATAGTGAAGAGTCGACACTTCACACGACAAATTGTTTAGACTCTCAAGTGTCGCGACACTTGGGTAGTATTGAGATCCGATCACTATTTATGACACAAATCGTCAAAAAATTTGATTGACATATGAAAATAATTGAAAAATGGTTTTTTGTGTACTCTTAAATTGGAATATAATGTCGCAAAGGTATCCTTCAGATTCCTTGCACTCACAATAGAATGGTCACATAACCTCTTTTGTACATTATTTCTAAATCAGCCAAGCAGGTTTCCAAGGTACATTCTGATAAACTGACTGTGCTTACCACATGTAAACGTAATATGTTGAATACTGACGATCAAAGCTGATGGCTAGTGCTTATGTTCGCTGCCGACCATATATTTGATCTGAATGTCTCTTAGCCTGCTCTGCTACACCGAAACTGTTCGAACAATTTTTCTAACCAACAAATTTTCATCTAAATGTTCGTATCAATGAATATTTCTATTTTTAACTTATTAAATAAGACGTTCCTTAAATGACTCCTCATGTTGTAAATGCCTTTTCATCATTCAAAAAATGAGGTTAGGAGTTCCTGTGACTGCCATTGTATAAAAACTTTATTAAATAAATAAAAGTCAGATGATGATTAAATTCTGTAACATTTAAAAGCGCATCCTCACCAATTCTTGTTTGACAGTGATGATTTCCAACAAGCTCTCCAAAGCTTGAGCCCTCTTCGCTGCTTCATAGCCAACTTTGATATCGTTATTTAAAATGCTCAACATAGAGCTTTTATAGAGACAATTACGTTACAACTAGTATTAATAATAGAAGTCTGCACTTCATGGATTTATAGATTTATACACGATAGGTATGTAATCATTATTCAATCGGTCACGATTCAAAAATAATTTTCGGGTTGAGTAAATGTTGTAAATGGAGATTTCACATGTAGAACGTTATGGTATAAATAATGAATCAGTTATGCGGTCAAAATTTAAATCTAGAAAAAGGAAAATCAAATTTGTCTTAATTTTTGAATAGTTTTTAATCAATCGCGAGATCAATAAATAAGGTGAATTTTAAGTAAAGTTAACTTATTGATATAGTTTATCTCTTAATTATAGAACGAAAGTAGAACAAAAAATGCTAAGAAGAAAACCTTTTCAATAAAATTTTTTTAAGTTGTAATTTTTTTTAACTTTTGAGGTTAGGTAAAATTAAGGCCTACTTTAGACTACATTTTTGTATACAATGCCCAAATTTCGATATACTAGGTTTGAAGTTGCTTCTATGTACATAGTAACACACAGTTACAGCTGAAGTGGGCAAAAATGCGAGGCTGGGCCCACCCAGCTCATAACAAGCCGCTCACTTCGGCCATAATCGTGTATTGATATGTACATAGAACCAACTTCAAACTCTAGATATCTTGTATAAATGTTAATAGTCCATGACAGTTAAACTCAGTTCTTACTCCTAAAAGGTGAATCATTGAATTAGCCATCCAAGAACATTAATATATTCTGGTTGGATGTTTATAAATTAGACCTAAAAAGACACCCTGTCTCATTAGATTGTAGAAATGCAAGGTATGCGGCCTAAAGAAAGAAAGAAATAAAAAAAAAGGATGGAACAAACCTTTTACCTAATGTAACAAAGAAAAATGCACACGTTTTCATTTTGTTATTAATAATTGTACAAAATAAATTTAAAAGAGGAAATAAAAACTCGGAGAACGAAGAAGCATTTTAAAATGAGATGGTGTGTTGATAAAATATAGGTACTATTATCGATTTAAAAATAGCTGCTTTAAAATAGTTTTAGTATTTCGCCCGCCATATATACATCGAAAAAAAAAATTTTGTCAGCATTAATAAAATAAAACATTAATCCATTCTCTCACATTTTATACGAAACTGTTTTTTCATTGTATACCGAATAATAATAAAGGAATTTCTTGAAAAATTAACACATATTTGCGGGAGTATGTAATTTACCTTGCATATTATAAATAAAAGTGTGTTCAATTTTTTGAAGAAAAAACTTTCGTAACGTCGTCTCGTAAAACTGTAAGCGTGCTGGAATGAAACATTCATTCAACATAATCAGTAAAACATGACAGCTTATAGAAGAAATAAAATATGTTATATATAGTAATAATACCCAGATTCATTTCTATAATAACAAAGTGGAGGAAAAAATAAAAATGAAAACATTTGTGATATTTTATCGGCATTTATTTTACCGAAAAATATATTAAATTTGTAACAATTTTTTATTAACATTTTATTATTAATTAATTATTATTAATCAGTGTGTGGTTTTTTCTAAAAGAAAACTGATGTTTTTTATAATAATATAATTTTGTATTGTGATCTCAAGGCGAAATTTTTGCACGATGTTTTTTTTATTATTTTTTAGATTCAACATCGTAATCAACATTGTGTTACAGATTTTACTATGTATTTAAAAATAAATATCTAAAAAGACTTACTAATTTTATTCATTTCTTCTTTTTGTCAGCGGAAGAAGGGCTTATGGAGCAAGTGAGCAATTGCACCCCCTAGTATTTTAGAAAAACCATAATAAAAATAATAATAATTAGCAAAATAAAAACGGCAATAAAAATGTTAAATTGGTTTGTAATCCGATACTAAAACCTGATTACTTAATTTACTGTAATACAATTTTCAATTTGGTGCGAAAGAATTTGGATGTGGATCGCACAACGTCTGTATTTGACAGTCTACATTGTGAGAGTGGAACTTCAAGCCATTTGTATAGGCTGCAATATGTTATGATGTGCAAGGTTTATTCTTGCTCTAACCAACGTCTAGTCCGACAAGCTGGTGTTTATTTGCAGATTTTAGAATATTACAATTTTGTATATTGTGTATTTATAAATTATAATAGCCTAACCCAACCTAACCTAACCTAAAATAAATAAAACATTCAAACTAAAAAAGTGTATTCTCTCCCCTTCTGCTTTTTTCTCTTCTATCCAACCCTTTTCACCCCTTTCTTTCCCTACGCCCTTTTCTTCTCCTTTGTACCCTCTTTCCCTCTGCCCCTCTTCACTCCATCCGCTCCTTTTTCCCCTCCGCTTCTTTTTTCTTTCTGACGCTCTTTTCCCTTTTCACCCTCCTCTCTTCCCGTCCTCACCTCTTACCCTTCGGCCCCTTTGTATTTAGTCTTGCTTGGTGTGGGCTACACCGTCAGTTCAGAGTCGCAAGACTTTTCTTAGAAACATGTTTAAAACAGAGATTAATTGTCTTCTGTATATTGTTTAGTGAAAAATGTTTTAAAACAATATTTATAAAATTATGATAAATTAAAATTAATTACAAAATTAAATTAAAAGCAGTTAAAACGATTTTGTAGAAATAATTACGACAGTTATTAAATGTCTTCAGCATTTTGTCTTGTGACAAAATAATTTCAGAAATGACAAATTTCAATGAAAAAGTTTTTGAATTATTTTGTAATTCAATAACCAGCGAAACGGCTTCCATTATCGTCAGATTTATTAACACATTTTATAAGATAGTCCATTTAGTGTGCAATTATTCAATAATAATGTGTTAAATAATATTAAATATTGAGAAAAACTTTCACTACATAAGTTTTTTCATTGCCAAAGATGCATGCTCTAAAAATATTTACAACAATACATGGTGTTTCACAAACTCGGGACAAATGGAACTACGCATTTCTTAAATGAGACACCCTATGTATTTTATCCGGAATTGATTCCCCTGTCAGTTGTTTTTTCAACTATAGATTATTTTTTACCTGTTGTGATGTTGCCAGTTTATAAATTATTTTCATAGATTTCTCAGTTTTGTAAGAACTTCTTCTTTCTCTAGGCCCTTGTACCATTAAGGCGTCGGGTATTTGGATATTATCCATCTCTTCCATTCATTCCTATTGACTGTTAATTCCTTCATTTGTTCTTGTGTTGTGTCGAGTTTCTCTGCGTTCTCTTCAATTATGTTGTTTAGAGTTTTCCTCGGTCTCCCTGCTGTTTTCTTTCTTATTGGTTTAGCCCATAAAAATAGTTTGGTTTTCCTATCTGGATTCATTCTGTTTACGTGTCCGAACCATGTTAATTGTTTTTTCTCTATCTTTATTGAGACTGGCTCTTGTTTGATTTCCTTGTATATTGCTTCATTTCTCCATCTATCTACCCAAGTAGCACAAAATATTGGTGCAATATTGGCTAGAAACTGCGGCAATAAGGGTACAATGTTCCTAACAAATATTGACCCAATATAGAAATGTGAACATTCTGCTTTATTGGTACGATATTGATTTTAAATATTGCTCAATAATATTCTACTCTATTGGTTCAATATGGGTTTTAAACATTGCTCAATAATAGTATCCTGTATTGGTGCAATGTCGATTTTAAATATTGCTCAATAATATTCTACTTTATTGGTCCAATATGGTCTTTAGACATTGCTCAATAATAGTATGCTATGTTGGTGAAATGTTGATTGTAAATATTGCTTTATAATGTTGTCACTGTATTAGGCCCACCAAGCCTAAAATTGGTAGATCGGGGTGGCAAAACCGCTTAAAAACCAAGTCCTGCCACAATTAAGGTTGGATTCGATCGGGCAGTGGTCCCACTTTGCAAGAGCGCATAGCTGGGGAATAGTCCTATGCTGGACGAGGTACTCCGGTGCCGGCAGGTGAGCAGCGTGTTAAGTCAACTGCTCGGTCACTAGTGAACGCTTAGCTAGTAGAGGGTGGATAGGCAACCTCGCTCCTACCAGTGAGTTAATCTGGGAGCAATTGCACGATTGCCGGTTGTGCAACTTGCGCGCTGATTGGGCGTATCCCAATCACTTCCTCATGGAAGGAACGTGGGGGTATGTTAACACGGGTACCCCACGTAAAACTCTTGGATCTATGTATTAGAAAACAAGAGAAATAAAGGTAAAATAAATAAAAAACCAGGAGTTTATTGCATCATATTTATTATTAAAACATAAAAAAATACAATTGAAAACTACATACATAAATACAAAAGTTTATTCGAAAGAATCAAATGTTAATTTTTAAAAATACATAGATAATAAAAGAAACGACGGAAATATTTAAATGAAATTATAAACAAAATAAAATAGCTAACCTGAAAGAACATGAATCTTACAATAATCTAGAACTTATAATAAGAAGAAACTTCTAATAAAAGTAAGGATGGCTTATCACACCAAAACCGGTTGACTGGTCCGTTCCTGTAATAAAAGATAAACAACATGAGAAACGTCTCAATAAGTAGGGTATTGACCGATACATAACTACCCCTTTTTATGACTGTACGTAAACTTACCTACAATACATGCATACAATAATGGTGTTACACAAAATAACGGCATTGGTCCTGGCCTCCTGTTTCAACACTGACAAATGTTCGCAGCAGCCAATGTTCAATCATCACAGAAAATGAATAAATTGAATTAAATAATCACATGAATTATCACTTTCATACATGTTAACACTTTCACGAATTTATTTATTAAACAAAATAATGAAGTCGTACACACAGACACTCATTTATTTTGAACTTGTTGCGTTGCATCCTAAAACATACTGTGAATTCTCGTGGCTTGACCTGTGAACATCCACCCGGAAGGGACTTCTTAGAAATGCAACGATTAGGGGTAGGTAGGTAGCGGAACGAATTGTCCTTTTTAGTTAACTACAAATATGTATCTTTTAACACTCATACAAAATTTTCTACCTAGTGAAGCAGTAAAAAGAAAAAATAACTAAAACTAACTCTAAAATCTTTTTAAAATTTTTGACCTCTCTTTTATAAGCGATCGTTTTAGTTGTTCTTTGTTTAAAATTTCATGATTCCTTATAATCATTATTGCAATTTTCAATTGACATAAGTTTTCAATAACATTCAAGTCCGGACTTTGAATTTTGAGGTAATTATTGAAATGAGTTTCAATAACTTTTGGACATTTACGAACTAACCAGGCTTTATTTTTTCAGCTTTGTGTTTGGGGTTATTGTCCTCGATATAGTTTAAATCGTTTACTGAGAAAACTAGACAAATAAATTTGAAAAAATGTTATAAATATAAATAGATATTATAAAACAATATTGTTAGAGTATTTACTATAAATATGTATGCGATGTTGTATTTAAATGATCGTTTAATATACGATATTTAAAAGAAAAATACTACAGTTATTCTGCCAGTAATGTGCCAATAGTGGTTCAATAATTTAAAAATAAATCCTATAAAACAATATTGTTAGAATATTTATTGTAAACATTGCATTTAAATGATCCTGCAATATTGGTTTTTTATAGTAAAGCGCCATATTGCATTTAGATATTCCACCAATATTATTACAATATTGTTAAAACATATTCTCAAAAACCAATATTGGTTAAATATTGTTAATATTGCCCCAATTATGCAATATAGGTTCAATATTGCCCCAATCATTTGCCAATATTTTGTGTTACTTGGGTAGTTTTGTTACTCCTTGAATCTTTCTCAAGTACTTCATTTCTATTGCGGTTATTTTCCTTTTGTGTTCTGTGAGTGTAGGCAGTACTTCTATTGCATATGTCATTGATGGGATTACTAATGTATTGTATATTTGAAGCTTAGTCTTCTTTTCCATTTCCTTTTTCCCTAAGAGCGTCCGGTTAATCGCATAGTACATATTTGTTGCTTTCTTTATTCTATTGGCTATTTCTGATTCTATCCTTCCATCGCTACTTATGATCGTTCCCAGGTATTCAAAATTCGTTACTGATTCTAACTTCTTTCCCTTACATGTGAAAACTTGTGTTATTTCCCTGTTTCCTTTGTATTTGCATAGTCTTGGTTTTGTTCTCGTTTATTGTCATTCCCATCGCTTCCACTTCCACTGTCCAGATGTCTATATTTTTTTGCATCTTCTTTGCCTTGTCTGCTATAAGGACTATATCGTCTACGTATGTTAGTGCTTCTATTTTTATTGGTTGCAGATCTTTGAACCCTACTGTTGTTTTGGGCATCTTCTTCTCGGTGCAGTTTTTCATTATTCTGTCCATGTATACGATAAATAACAGAGGGCTTAGTGAATCTCCCTGTTTAAGACCTATTTCCATGGGAAAGGTTTTGCTTTTGTCCCATTTATCTGCACTATGCCTTGTACCCTTCTATATATGCTCTTTATTCTGCTTATTAGTTCTGGTGTTTGAATTAGTTTTAGGCAGTTCCATATTTTATCTCTGTTGACTGTGTCAAATGCTGCTTTTAAGTCTATAAATGTCATATATAAGTTTGTTTTTGATGCGATTTTGTCTTCTATTATTTTTCTTAGTACACTTATATGATCCGTGGTTTGCCTTGCTGGTCTAAATCCTCCTTGCTCATCTCCTATCTTCCCCCCTATCTCTGCTCTTAGTCTCTTTTCTAATATCTTGCTATAGATCTTTAGTGCAACCGGTGCTAGGCATATTGCTCCGTAGTTTTCACAGTCGGTTTCATTTCCTTTCTTGTGTATTGGTATCAGTATATTCCTTTCCCAGTCCCCTGGTATTTGTTTTTGTACCCATGCTTTGTTGATTATTTCTGTCATCCATTCTATTACTATGTTTCCTCCCCATTTAATCATTTCGGGTGCTATCCCGTCTGGTCCTCCTGCTTTACCAAATCGGATTTCTTTTATCGCTATGGTTACTTCTTCTTGGGTTATTCTTCCCATTCCTTCTTGCTCTTCCTCTATGCCTACTTCTTCTTGTATTTGTTTGCTATTTTTAAATTTTTCTCGATAATGTTTTCTCCATGTTTCTATATTTTCTTGTTCGTTTTGACTTATTTGTCTTTTATGATCTTTGACGAATTTGATGGTTTTGCTTCTTTTTGTTCTTAGGGATTTTACCGTGTTCCAAAATTTTCTATTGTTTTCCTGGAAGTTTTGTATTTCTTCTCCAAATTCTTCCCAACTTCTTCTTTTCGCTTTCTTTAATTCCTCTTTTGCTTCTTTTCTCCTTTTCAAGTATTCTTCCTTGTCTTCTTTATTTGTCCGTAAGTATTTCTTCCATGCTTGCTTTTTGTTCCTTACTTTTTCTCTTACCTCTTCATTCCACCATCTAGTTCTTTTTGTATTTTGTGTCACTTTCTTTCCTGCACATACTTTCCTTGCCTCTGTTTGTAATATTTTTTTGAGTGTTACCCATTGTTCCTCTATTGTCATCTCTTTCTTTGTCTCACTGAATTTGTTAAGTTCCTCTTCTAGTCTTCTTTGGTATTCTTCTCTTATTTCCCTCTCTTTTAACTTTCCTATCTTTGTTACCTTGTAATTTGTCGTGTTTTCTTTTCCTGGTAGGGTAATGTTAATCTCTGCTGTTACCAACTTGTGTTGTGTGTTTAGTTCTGCATTTTTTTTTATTTGGACTCCTTGTACTATCCTTGTATCCGGAATTGATTCCCCTGTCAGTTGTTTTTTCAACTATAGATTATTTTTTACCTGTTGTGATGTTGCCAGTTTATAAATTATTTTCATAGATTTCTCAGTTTTGTAAGAACATAATAAATAAGTCGCTGTTTATTCATTTATTTGAATTTAAAAAATATTTTTTGCAAACAGTATTATCAGGGTCCTACAAATTTTGATTGATTTCAGTTTTCCAAGTGGAACACCTTGTATCACTTTTCAGTTAATTAATTTTTCATCTGTAATAAATGTACAGTTAAGATCCCAATTAAATTTTACCACATCACATGAAAATGGTTGTTCAGAGTAGTGTTTTTGTGATCTTTTTACTATTATTCATCTCTTAATTCAAACAAAATATGAGAGTTGTTTTTTTCAACCTCCGATAGGCTATAAATAAAAGACAAATGTATATAAAAAAAATCATTTTATTACTAAAAGTTCTGTATACTTATGGTTACTTTTCGACATGCTCACCATAAATATACATACTCTCATCTGTGGACAAGCTTTCCAATACCGTCTTCATAAAATGTTGCTGCCAACGCATTTAAATGAGTCTTGACGTTGTCTTGGAAGATTCTCGGTAGTTTGGAAGCTCTGTCCTCCTAGCTATGTCCACAGTTCAGCGAAAAGATGAAAGTCACTCGGTGCTAGGTCGAGGCTGTATGTCGGGTGATCAAAAATGTCCCATTGAAATTGCTCAAGAAGCCATTGGGCTGCAACAGCACTGTGTGGATGGGGTTATCATGGATTAGAACAAATTCAGGAAGTCAGCATTCTTCTCTTGTTTCGAACGTCCCTCCGCACACCACGTCGTAAAGTTTCACAATAAACTACCGAGAATCTTCAAGACTCATTTAAATGCGTTGGCGGCAACATTTTATGAAGACGGTATTGGAAAGCTTTATAATATCATAGATAACATTATTAATAAAAGAATGAATGCCGTCTGTAAAATAACATGATTTAAACACCAAAACATTTTCTTTGCCATTACTAATAACTATTTAAAGCTTGAACTGAGACGATTAAAAGTAAAAAATGTTATTCTATTGTTATATGAATTCTGATAGCTTGCGCACATGATTCTGGAAATTCCCAATCTCCCGGCCATTAAGAGGAATCCTACCAGTACTCGGAAATGCATTAATATAGACTTATGTTTGTTACAAAATCAGGGACATCTTTGAGGTTAAGAACAAATACTGACATTTTTCCGAAAGAAAATGATCTGCCCTGTTGAACGTGGGTGTTAGTTTTTTGAGATTTTGTTTAATTCTTTAAATAAATGAAAGTAAATCTGATTAAAATGACTCCAATTTGCATTAACCCATTTAAAACCACTACTAAAGAAAAACTACAAATTAATTTTTTTTGTGTTTTTATATTTTTATTAACATTAACTAAAGCTGTTTAATACAAAAAAAAATTAAATAATATATTAGAACATGAAAAACTTTAACGTTGCATAAACGCAACATTGGGAGGATACCACTTACGCCAATGCACAACGCCAACCGGGGACACAATGCCCACCGTGGATACTACGCTGACTGGCGGTTTTGAACACTTTGTCGACCAACAACACTAAGCCGACCCTTCAAATAAATTTTGCTACTGGACACTTTCCCTACCGTAGACACTTAGCTGACCGTGGAAAGTACGCCGACCGCAACCTGTTAACACTTTGCCAATCGTGGACACTATGCCAACTGCAAGCAGTGGAGGCTTTGCCGACCGTGGACACTACGACGGCCGCAAACGGTGGACACTTTGCCAACCGTGAACACTAAGCCGACCGCAAGCGATGGACACTGCCGAACTTGGGGACGACGCCAATCCCTTAAATAAATATCGCTGTACACCTCGCCGATCACAAACCCTTAAGAGCCGTCCATAGTTATAATTCTGATGTGACACAAACATAAAGTTCCACAAAAGCTAAAATTAATTAACCTGTTGGTCAATTTTTATATGGTTTTCACAAATATAATCTACGAGATGTTTTTTACAATATGACCTTAGGTTGTGGACGATTGGTAAAGTGTCTACCGCTTGCAGTCAACATAGTGTCCACCGCTGGCGGTCAGCATAGTGCCCACGGTCGGTAAAGTGTCCACCGCTTGCGGGCGACGTAGTGTCCACGGTCGGGGTTGTGTCCGATCGGCGTAGTATCCTATACCCTTTTTCGAATATAAATTTGCTTCTTGTGCTAGTATTTACTAGCACAAGAAACAACACTGTAACATTTGTAAAGAAAGATCATCAGAATAATCATAGGACCAAAGAAGGAAACGGAAGATGAAATAAGATAAAATATCGTAAGAGTACAAAAAGCACAAAGAATCAGATGGTACGGACACTTATGTAGAAAAGAAGAAACATCCCCACAGAGAATAATCATGGAATGGACACCACTACAGACACGACCGAAGGGAAGACCCAAATCAAGATGGAAGGAACAAATAGAAGCAGACATCAGAAAAATGAAAATAATGAATTGGAGAGAAATATTGCAAAACAAGAAAGAATGGAGGAAAATCGTACTAAAAGCGAAAACACGCCTAGAACTATAAAGCCAAGAGAAAGTGAATGTGAAAGTAAAAGACAACGTGGAGTAATCCCTCACAATAAAAAGATTCAAGAGTTCGCAAGAACAGCTTAAATTTCTCCGGAAATGTACAGCTTGATATTATTATTTATAATTTGGTGATGGTGATATTTCGAGAACCTTTATAAAACAAAAATTGTTTATTGGGTATCAAATCTGTTATTCACTTCCTTTTCTAGATCCTCTTTGCAGACAATTATTGCACCTAAGTAATCTTATTTGTTTTATACAATTATTTCCCAGAAATAGTTCCTTCCTTCTCTTCTGTGTCTTTAGTTACGGCCGTTGCTTCTGTTTCGCCAATGTAGAGCCACACTTTCAAATTTGCTACCTTTTTTAGACTTTGTAGGAGATAGTATGGACAAGCGCATACAGTACAGGTGGATGCCATATATACCAACTTCATGAAAGCATTTAATAAATTAAACCATAATACTGTATTTTATAAGCTTGAATGTTTCGGTATATATATAGCGAACTTCTGAAATGGTTAATTTTAATAATTTGATTACAAAATCGTACGTAATCGTACAGTAAAATCGTAGTAAAAAAGTCGATACTTGTTATGATTCAAAATTAAATTACAAATTTCATCTTGATAAAATAACATCCGAAGGCTATCATATGATAGGATCCATAATAAGACAAACAAGGCATTTTGAAAGTATTAAAACCATCAAAATTTGATTTTATATTACACCTTGGTATGGCCTATATTAGAGTATGCGTCCATTGTATGTCTATCTCGCCTATGGAGAATGGCCAAAAGAGTTAATAGAGTTTCAATAATCCAGGATATTCCGGAAAATTGTTCTTGATAAAATAGATAATAAAAAACGGTAATATCGGTAGCGAACAATTATGCTTTTAAAGCTGCTCAGATTCAGAAGAAAATTTCCATTGGAAATGTACAAAGAACACAATCCACTACAGCAACAAAAGTGACTCACCAAAAGATTAATTGATATTGTTATTGAATAATGGCCATCAAATATGCATAATCAATAAAGGAAGTGATAACGGCTCAAGATTTTGAAATTATCAACGCCAATACTCTAGGCAACCAAAATATTAAAGTTCTTTAAATTAAAGCTGCATACACACTGTTACTAATATAATTTTTTTTTTTATGTTGATTGAGGACTGGCAGCCTTTAATACAACAATTATAGTAGAGTTTGCAAACTTAAAAAACGCATCTAGAAATCAAGTCCGTGGTACATTGAAAGGTAAAAAGGTATCGAGTACGTTATCGGATGCTATTTAGGGTGTATATCAATCCCCTAAATTCGTCTGGCAATATCGGTGTCCAACACCCCCCGGGGGGGAATAACTGAAAAAACAGCAAATCTTGAATACTTTATTTGCTATCCGGCTATATTAAAATAAATACGATCTCTAAAGTATTAAGCGAGTTAGAGATAATTTTCACTCAAGAATTATCATTAGATAAACGAAAGGATACTCACTAGATTAGCTTCTAACTCCCTTATTATGCGTATTTCAATTTCTGCAAACATAGAAAGATGTTTATATCGTGATAACTTTTGGACGACACAAGATATCAAAAAAGTTAAAAAAATAATTGTTGTTAGTTCGAGATTTTACAATCCAATGCTTTTTGAAACTTTGAAATTGGCTAGACAGTAACGAAGATATGACCAATTTATTCCGACAATGTATAAATAACTGCTGAGCAGCAATCGTTCTATCTCTATTTTCACCCGTCTTCCGTCTCATTCTAACGCACTGCTCTTACCAGGTTCGTCAGTACATACAACTATTACCACAATATTGAAGTTACAAATGCAGGTGATGTAACATTTTGTTGAAAAAAATTATAAAATTTTTACTGTTTTTGTAAATACGACATTAACCTTAACACGGAGAGTTATAAAAAATGTGTTGTGTAAAACTGCAAGAACTGCGGAAACTATTCAAAGGTCAGTGAAAATGAGATTAGATATCAAAGTCATAATAAAGAATTAATAGAGCCTCTGATATAACACACAATTCAAGTAAATTAATGTGGAAAAACTGTTATTCCTCGTTTACGCGCATATATAAAATATTTCCACTATGAAATTAAATGTACATAGTAGTCAAAATATATAATAACAAAACTGAACACAAAGGTTATTCTGAAAACCAAAGGGATAAATTGTGGCGAGGTTTGGGAAAAGATTGTTGGGGAAATAAAACATGACAGAGCCAAAGAAAAGTGTATAATTTAGTTACAATTTACGACCGATATGTCCTACCTGGTAACTTGAAATCGTAGTATTTTCTACGGATACTAAAAATACGTTGTATTTTTCAGATCTTATAAAAATAATGAAGCTACTTTAATATACCCACAACTACAAAACAATATTTATAACGAGGTGAAAATGCTTAAAGATTTGAATTTTGAATATCTACCTATGGTGCAAAGTGTACTTTATTTAGTAGCCTCGCAAATTAAAAAAAACCTTCGAGATGTGGAAGATGCTGATATTTTAGCAGTTTCCAATGAAGATAACATGAAACAAAAAATTCCATCATCGCTATTGAATTTGCTAAGTTTGCTTTTGTGTGATTAAAGAAATCAAAAGTTTAAGCATTGCTCAGGACATTATTTTTTACAATTTGCAGCAGACAATGTAGACGTGCTAAAGGAAACTATCAACGGTTGCAATACCTTTCACGCAGCTCAGATGGTAGCTTTTCAGCAATGTCCAGAAAACGAATTATCTGTAGGAATTCCAATAAAAAGCGACAAGGCGACTACTTGTGCCTCAAAACTTCCATTCCTTGTCAAACTCTCAGTATACCAAGACTAGAATACCTTTGCCACATTGCGAACGAAACGCAAAATTAGTTATTTGCCGAAAAATCAAAAATAGTCAATACCTACTGATACAAATGATTTGGTGTGGATTTTAAGTAGAGTTCAAAATTATTGTAGTTCTCAGATTGTACCTCAATGGACTGGTTTCAACAAAATAACTGACAATTCAGACAATACTACATTGTGGACAGCCATGCTTAGGTGTCGAGATATCACTGCACATCTGAATAGTCTAAAATATACAGTAATTACGTTTGTCTAAGTATTGTATTACTATAACATAGTGGCTTTCAGAGTAACAATTATATTCAGTTTTGTTATTATATATTTTGACTACTATGTACATTTAAGTTCATAGTGGAAATATTTTATATATGCGGTAAACTTGAATTGTGTGTTCTATCAAGAAACTCTCTTAATTCTCTATTATGACTTTATTGCATATCTAATCTCATTTTCACTGACCTTTGAATGTTTCCACAGTTCTTGCAGTGGATTTCCGAAGTTTGCCGCCCGTTTTACACAAAACACTTTTTATAACTGTGTATCTGTTTCTTTTTTATAAATTTAAAGAAATTTAAATGTATGTAATAGTTCATCGTCTATATAGAATAACTTGAAGAACTCTCCGTGTTTTATAATTTTTTTCAACAATATGTTAAATCACCTGCATTTGTAACTCCAATATTGTGCCAATAGTTGTATGTACTTACGAACCTGGTAAGAGCAGTGCTTTAGAATGAGACGGAAGACGGGTGAAAATAGAGATAGAACGATCGCTGCTCAGCAGTAATTTATACATTGTCGGAATAAATTGGTCATATCTTCGTTACTGTCTAACCAATTTCAAAGTTTCAAAAAGCGTTGGATTGTAAAATCTCGAACTAACAACAATTATTTTTTGAACTTTTTTGATATCTTGTGTCGTCCAAAAGTTATCAAGATATAAACATCTTTCTATGTTTGCAGAAATTGAAATACGCATAATAAGGGAGTTAGAAGCTAATCTAGTGAGTATCCTTTCGTTTATCTAATGATAGTTCTTGAGTGAAAATTAGCTCTAACTCGCTTAATACTTTAGAGATCCTATTTATTTTAATATAGCCGGATAGCAAATAAAGTATTCTAGATTTGCTGTTTTTTCAGTTATTCTCCCCCGGGGGGGTGTTGGACACCGATATCGCCAGACGAATTCAGGGGATTGATATACATCCTAACTAGCATCCGATAACGTACTCGATACCTTTTTACCTTTCAATGTACCACGGACAACAAAATCCGCTTTCAGATTTACCCTACTATTATTTTTTGAACATGGTTTTTTTTATATTAATTGTTATCTATTTTAAAAAGTTAATCTGAAACATAAATAAAGCAATTAGATTTGTGAACGTGCTCAATTCTTTTACCTTGCCTCACCTTTATATATTTTTTCTCTCTTTGATATATCTAAAATGTTAATATTAACCTTGTTTTTCCATTTGTTTTTTAGTTTAGGAGTAAACATTTTGATAATTTATTGGTATATCTTGAAATTTTTTTAATTTGTTCATTAATTGTTACTGTAACTGTTACTAAAGTTAATTTAACCCGTGACATAGTGTCAAAAGCGTTGGAAAAATCTAACAAAATCAAGTGTGAATTTATTTTGATCTGCGTTTTAAATAATGTCATCTACAGTACTTAAGAGTGCATTAATATGCTATTACAGCCTGGTTTAAAGTCAAATTGTTTAATAAGGAATTTTGTATGTTGTAAATCAAGTCAAATTTGACTTTCAACAAGATTTTTGATATAGTGAGGTACAATATTGCCTTTTTTTAACATATCAATTATAGTCTGTGGATTTAATTAGTAAAAGGTAAATAATTTAAAATGATGATTATCTAGATAAGTCCAAATATTATGTTGAAATTTGTTGTTTATATCAACTATTTAAAAAATCAAAGTGACCTCTACTTCTCAAGAAATAAGTGAAGTGACTTGTATAAAATAATTAAAAATAAAGAAAAAGTCAAGTTAATGTTCAACTATTGAACCAAGCGTTTTATTTTAAAAGGTTATGGGACCCAGACGTGGATACGTGGGAATCCGTTGAATTGTAAAAATAGTTGCTGTTCGTGAGTGGATAATAAATGATATGGCATCGAATTACATAATTAATGTGCCGAAAACTAAAGGCCGCGAGAACTTTGCAGAATGGTCTTTTGCAGTTGAGAATTTCCTCGTGCTCAAGGGCTTGCTAAAGTGCATCAGTGAAGTGGTCACAGATCAAGATGCGAAAGCAAAACTTATATTGACAATAGACTCCTCGTTGTATGTGCACATAAAGGAGGTGTATACGACCGTGGAATTATGGCAAAAGTTGACAAGACTATTTGATGAAAGTTGAAAAGACTGATTCCGGGCAAACGCGTAAAATCAGCTTGCTGCGCAAATTAATGTCGACTCGTCTAGATGAATGTGACTCTATGACAAATTATGTAAATTAAATTGTGGATATAGGGCAAAAACTAAATAGCACGGATTTAGACATTAGTGATGAACTTTTGGCATCCATTATGTTAGCCGGCTTGACGGAAAAATACCAACTGATGGTTATGGCGCTAGAAAATAGTGGACAAAAGATTTCTACAGATTCCATAAAGATGAAGTTGCTTGATATGGATAGTGAAACTAGTGGCAGTGGAATGGCACTTGCAGTCAATCGATCACATCGACCAAATGATCGGAACAAGATGGCCGAACAGAAAATGTTTGACAGATCAAATAGAATTAAAAATGTAAATAATCTAAACTTTGAAAAAGGTGTTACTTGTTGGTATTGTAATGAAAAAGGGCATTTCCGAAGTCCGTGCCCTAAATTAAGACAAGCAAGAGGTGGTAAAAGTGCAGGTATACAACAGAAAATAAAAATGTATTTAATGTTGTATTTTCAAGTGGAAATTTTAGTAGTAAAGACTGGTACATAGATTCAGGGGCTAGTTGTCATTTTACTACAAATGAAGATTGGGTAAAAAATAAAGAACATCCTAATTTATCAGAAATAATGGTAGCTAATAAAGAAAAGCTTACTATTAAATGTGTAGGTGATGTGGAACTAAAAACATTAGTGGGTACTCAGTGTTTAGATATCACTGTAAAAAACGTTATGTGTGTTCCAGGACTAACAACGAACTTATTGTCTGTGAGTCAAATTGTTGAAAATGGGAACTTCGTAAAATTTAAAAACAAAAAATGTCAAATTTACAATGCAGAAAATGAGTTGATTGCAACAGCAGTTCTACAAAACGGTGTTTACAAATTAAATACACTAGAGGTAGATTCTTTACTAGCAGCTACAGTGGCTTTAGCATCAGGACAGATATGGCACCGGAGATTGGATCACATAAATACATCATATTTAAATAAAATGGCGAACGGAGCAGTTGAAGTATACACACTGACCTCTGTGGACCCATGCAGAAGCGATCGCTTGGAGGATCCAAGTACTTCTTGATTTTTGAAGATTATAGTCGAATGGGTTTTGTTTATTTTCTTAAAAGTAAAGATGAGGTTTTTGAATACTTTAAGTTCTTTAAATCAATGGTTGAAAAGCATAAAAATACTCCTATCAAGTATTTACGCTCAGACAATGGGGGTGAATTCTGTTCGAAAGAGTTTGAAAATTATTTAAAGTCAAACGGCATTATACATCAGACTACTAACAGCTACACACCGGAGCAGAACGGGATGTCAGAAAGACTTAACAGAACATTGGTCGAGAAAGCTAGATGTATGTTGTATGATGCAAATCTAGGAACTAAATTTTGGGCAGAAGCTGTGCATTGCGCCATGTACCTGAGAAATAGATCCATGGCTGCAGGCATTGAAAAAACCCCATTTGAAGTGTGGTACAAAATGAAGTCAAACTTAAAACAGCTAAGAATCTTTGGTAGTCGTGCTATGGTTCGTATACCCAAAGTTTTAAGACGGAAATGGGACGGACAAGAAGTCTAAAGAAATGATTTTTGTTGGATATGATGAACAAACTAAAGGTTATCGTTTGTATGACCCTGAAAAGTGGTAATAATTATGGAAGAACCAAGTATAAGGGATAAAGTCGAAGAACGTGTTGAAATGTTCGTAGAAGATGAAAATGAATTGTCAGATGAGCAAGTTTCAGTGGGGGCTGAAATTGCGTCGGTTCTTGAGTCTGAACTTGAAGTATCAGACAGCGAACATGAAGAAGACTCCGATTATATCTGCGAAAATAATGTTTCAGTTCCAGAAAATGTAAGGAAGTCTCAGAGGGAAAGAAAGCAAATAAAGTATGATCATTTTGTGACGTATATGATTTCTAATAAAGTTTCCTATGAACCCGAAGAAGATCCTATTACTCTAGAGGACGCTTTTTCAAGATCAGATGCTGAAATGTGGAGACAGGCTGTAAAAGAAGAACTTGACAGCTTTGAAGAAAACGACGCCTGGGATCTGGTAGATCTACCTAGTGATTCAACAACAATAGTTCCATGCAAGTGGGTGTTTAAAAGAAAAGTCAGTTGTGAAAGTGAGGTTAGGTATCGTGCGCGATTAGTAGCAAAAGGGTTCAAACAGCAACCCGGAATAGACTACGATGAAACGTTTGCTCCAGTTATAAGGTTTTCTAGTTTAAGATTGCTATTTGCATTGGCTTAAATTAAATCTAGATATAAATCACCTAGATGTGAAAACTGCCTTCTTAAATGGCCATTTAAACGAGTGTTTATATATGCAAGTACCTGAAGGTATGAAAGTAAGCAAAGGTAAAGTTTTAAAATTAAAAAAGGCCATTTATGGACTAAAGCAGTGCTCACGAGCTTGGAACGAGAAAGTCTATACTGTTTTATGTGATTTAGGATACGAAAGGTCACCACATGAACCATGTATTTATATAAAAAGGCTAAATGGCTTATATACTATAGTAGCATTGTTGATGATTTTTTCGTATTCTCTAATGATACAAATGAAACTGTCTTCCTAAAGAGAGAATTAGGACATAAATTTAAAATAAAGGATATGGGCAGGATTAAAGAGTGCTTAGGAATGACTGTGAGTTTTGATAAGGATAAAAATATTGTTTTGAGTCAAAAAGAGTATATACTTAAATTGTTATAGTATATTAAGTATCAAGAACAGTAAGGACAGTTTACCGATCGACGACAATGTTTGAGGAGATCGGTAAACTCCTTACTGTTCGAGATGCTTATACTATATTTTGTACGATCACTATAGATACAAAGGTATTAACTAAGGAAATATCCCGAAGATGGTTAAGATAATTTATTTATTTTTTAGTAACATGATATGGATTATTTTCGTCCTAGATACCAACTATGAAAAGCAACTCATATCTCCCAAGGGAGTTTTAACACCATCCATACATGAAATCGGTCATATTCTTTGATGTACAAATGTTCAGACTTCTTCGGAACCAATAACTCACTGGCTTTTTCCGCTTTTATAATCACACTGTGAGGAATAACGCTGCTGCTTTCAGACATTTTTTTTTGTTGATTGAAAAACAAATTCATGCAACTGTAGCAACCATCGTAACAACGGCACAGTCAAACCACCTTTGATATTCACAATTTATTTTAATTTTGAATGTTTTTTACGTTTTAAGTTGAAAATAAAGAATATGATGTTACTAAAAAATAAAATATTTAATGCACTACGGGAGATATTCTGTTTTTTGCCCTCGGTAGACTTACAGACCGCGGGCCTTCGGCCCTTGGTCTGTAACACGTCAACCTCGGGGGAAAAAACATTCATATCTCCCTTAATGCATAAATATCTATTTTGCCCTGTATATCCACCAAATATTAAGTAGGTTTTGTCGTTACCATGGATACGTTTGTAATTTTATTTTTGAATGTCACGATATTTTTGTCGTTACCATGGATACGTTTGTAATTACTATTATTTTTTAATGTTACGATATTTGTCAAATTTGTGAGAAGGAGTGAATCTGAAATAGTATATTAAGTATCAAGAACAGTAAGGACAGTTTACCGATCGACGACAATGTTTGGCGACTGAGCGAAGCGAAGTCGCCAATATTGGAGGAGATCGGTAAACTCCTTACTGTTCGAGATGCTTATACTATTTTTTGTACGATCACTATGAATACAAAGGTATTAACTAAGGAAATATCCCGAAGATGGTAAAAAAATAGATTTAAGATAATTTATTTTTGCCCTGTATATCCACCAAATATTAAGTAGGTTTTGTCGTTACCATGGATACGTTTGTAATTTTATGTTTGAATGTCACGATATTTTTGTCGTTACCATGGATACGTTTGTAATTACTATTATTTTTTAATGTTACTATATTTGTCAAATTTGTGAGAAGGACTGAAAACGAATATAATTAGGATATTGAAAATGCCTAAGCAAATTTAAATAAAAAACATACATTTTTTTAATAGTCCAATTATTTAGAAAATAATGATTTTCTCGCGATCGCGAAAGAAACATCTAAAGATCATGCATTTATTCTATAAATTACATATAATTTACTTACCGTTCTGTTTTTGACAGAACTGAACGGTAAGTAATTACTTACCGACGCGTTTTTGCTTAGCAACCAGTAAATATAACCTACTGTTCTAAAACCAAGTATGGTAAACAATTTGAAATAGCATGGTCGTACAAAAACGAATATAATTCGGATATTGAAAATGCCTAAGCAAATTTAAATAAAAAACATACATTTTTTTAATAGTCCAATTATTTAGAAAATAATGATTTTTTCGCGATCGCGAAAGAAACATCTAAAGATCATGCATTTATTCTATAAATTACATATAATTTACTTACCGTTCTGTTTTTGACAGAACTGAACGGTAAGTAATTACTTACCGACGCGTTTTTGCTTAGCAACCAGTAAATATAACCTACTGTTCTAAAACCAAGTATGGTAAACAATTTGAAATAGCATGGTCGTACAAAAACGAATATAATTCGGATATTGAAAATGCCTAAGCAAATTTAAATAAAAAACATACATTTTTTTAATAGTCCAATTATTTAGAAAATAATGATTTTCTCGCGATCGCGAAAGAAACATCTAAAGATCATGCATTTATTCTATAAATTACATATAATTTACTTACCGTTCTGTTTTTGACAGAACTGAACGGTAAGTAATTACTTACCGACGCGTTTTTGCTTAGCAACCAGTAAATATAACCTACTGTTCTAAAACCAAGTTTGGTAAACAATCCGAAATAGCACGGTCGTACAAAAAATAAATTTAACATGAAAGATGCCAAACCTGTTTATACTCCTATGGAAGCCAAAGTAGATTTAGAAAGAGTAGTTTTAACAGAGGATAATAAAAACAAATACCCCTATCAGAATTTAATAGGCAGTCTCATGTATTTGTCGGTATTAACAAGACCTGACATAAGTTACAGCTTAGGTTATTTGAGCCAGTTTAATAAGAATTATGATAAAAATCACTGGAAGTGTGCCAAACGCATTCTTAGATATTTAAAGGGTACTGCTGATTATACCATTAAATATTCTGGGAATCAACGAGGCTTACAAGGGTTTGTTGATTCCGATTGGGGGAGCGACAGTGTAGATAGAAAATCCTATACAGGTTTTTGCTTTCGATTATCTAATGGCCCTGTTTCTTGGGAGAGTCGAAAACAGAAAACTGTTGCCCTATCCAGCACAGAAGCAGAATACATGGCAATATCTGAAGCTGCAAAAGAGGCTATATACTGTGGGATATTTATTTTCTGTATGCGAATTTAGCATCTTTAGTGATTAATTAATAGTAAATGATAATAGCAAATGTCTTAAATAAGTTCAGTTTTAAATTCTTTGTAGGAACCAAAATGTATTTACGACATAAGAAGGAATGTGTATTCATAAAGTAGTGACCCTTCTGACCCTACATCTGGTCTTAATGGTTTGTCACACCCTCCTAGAGCTAGAGAAAACACATATTTAAAAGTTTACAAAAATTAGGGTTGTTAGGGAAGGAATCGGTGATATTATGCGAGAAGGGACAGTTGCATTGTGGTGCTGAAAACGAGCGGTCGGTTTCGAACGTTCAAGAGGCCTTTAGCGGTTTCAAGTGTAGTGCGTGTATTCTATATTGAGACTACAAACGTAGAGATGAGTAATGCTAATATTTACTGTGTTTGTGGTACGGCACTTAGAAGTGCTGGTATCTGTTTCTGTTATCATTTGGCAACGTGAGTTGTTGCTTGAATTGTGATTGTTGGTCAATGTGTGATATTGGCTTTATGTTGATGTTAGCAATTGGTTGGAATTGCTGTATTATATTGATGAATTGATGTGTTGGCAATTGAGGAATTGCCTGTTGTTGTTTTGTTGTTGTGTTGCTTTGTTAGCAATTGGTAGAATTGCTGTTGTTGATGATATGTGAATTGAGCTCTGTAAAATTAACCGCACAGTATACTGTTTTCTTGGTGACGGAGAGATGGGCGTGTCTCAAAGTTTAACCTCGACCTGGGTGACCCAAGTGTGTCACCCAGTGGCCCCAGCTGATCACTGGACAGCCTTGGGGTGCTTATTCCCCTCTAGTTTCCTGTATGTCAATCCCGACGAGGGGCGGTCTCGGGGGAGGTGAATACATGACGGTGCCCAAGTGTGTATCTGGTCCTGTTAGCAATTCGGCTAAAGGGCGCCCGATGCGGCAAGCATCTCTGTTTCAGGTCATCATGATCGTGATAGTGCACTGAAGGACTTCACTTCCGAAGACGCCAATCGTCCAGAACCAACGTGAGACGGCACGGGGGATCCCCAATCCCCCCGTAAGTACTGCTAATTTCCATTTACAGGGTAAGCGACTAATGTGTTGTAATTATCTTTTCATGTGTGCCTTAATCCGGCTCTGTGGTATTTTACGTTTTGGTCTCAAAATGGAACGCATATGAATTACTGCTAGTGAAGCGTAACCGACCGTTCCCGCCCACTCCGGAGCAAGCAGTAACACGACCCGAAAGGACCTGTCAAACGTAACAATCAGAACTGGGTATTAACTATAATTTGTGAGAACTAGAATTCTTTAAGATAAATGTACCAAAAGCCTGTTTAACCAATTTAAATCATTATTGAATTACGACCCCGGCCTACAATACCTAAAAAATTTAATGAATGATTTGATAGGTAGTGATGATTGTGTAACAATATATAATGATAACATGGGAGCACAAAAATTGTCGAGTAATCACATGTATCATAAGCGTAGTAAACATATAGATATAAAATATCATTTCATTCGAGAGGATATTGCTAGTAATCAAATATTGTTGAAATATTTACCAACAGCAAATATGCCAGCAGATTTGTTAACTAAAAGTTTGTGTAGTATTAAACATAATAAGTTTCTAAGAGATTTAGGTATAATAGAACAAGTTTAATTTTTTAAGTACTTGGTAAGTGGGGGTGTTGAAATTTGTTGTTTATATCAACTATTTAAAAAATCAAAGTGACCTCTACTTCTCAAGAAATAAGTGAAGTGACTTGTATAATAGCTATTTATGTAACAAGTAGATAATGTAGGTCTTTATAGACAAGCCCAGTTTATGGCCGAGCGAGCGAAGCGAGCAAGGTCTATAAAAAGGGCGAGTCTATAAGGTCCGATTATGTAAGAGTTGCATACAAAGCTTTATGTTCGATTCCTAAAATTGGCTAATTATCAAAAAAAAAATCAGTTTATAAATTTGACATCTATTCTTGACAGAAGAAAATTTGACATGTAATACACAGTTCCCATACTCTATTTTACTAATATATACTTTATTTCATTTCGTATTTCAAACAACTGTTTATATACCACAATTAGTAAAATAAAGTATATCTTTATCTCCGTTGTCAATGACACTGGAGTTCAAGACGTTCTTGATCTCCGTTGTTGTTGGCAACGTAAATACAATAAATTCGGATGAATTTTAAAAGGGAGAAATTAGGATTGAAATACGAAATAAAATAAAACAACTTATGCAATACGGAGATCAAGCTTCTTTAAATCCTCGAAGATGTAACGCCTCGGCTGGCGCGTCAGCTCAGGCGTTTCAGCTCGGCGGCTCAGCGTTATAATACATCCTCTCGGATTTAAAGTATCGCTTGATATCCTAATTACATAATATATATTATTTTACTACTGCCACTTTATTTTACGAGTACAATAATAAGCCAGTTCACTGCCGCAAAACAATACAATAAACAGTACTTTATAATGCAATCGGACATAAAATAATTAAAAACAAAGAAAAAGTAAAGTTAATGTTCAACTATTGAACCAAGCGTTTTATTTTAAAATATTATACTACAAACATACATAAATCGAGATTAGCAAAGTCCAAAATATGTTCAGAGTCAAAGTTTGTAAGTCTACGTTTTGAGAATCACTCACTAAGGCTGTCTTGTCCTATGTCTTGATTCTAAGTACATTTGATTGCTCATGAGGCTTGAACAGGCTGTGTCATATTGACCCAATATTCCCAAACATTCCGCCTCTACTTCACCCAGTATTGGCCTTAATCAATTACTTTTTCAATCATAATTACGATTATGCACTGCGTAGTTAGCAATCATGATTACAGATTATTGATAAATCAGAAAAGTAATCGTCTTGGTATTCGGTTAATTAATGATTAATGAATAGTAATCGCATCACCTTACTAATGCATCATGATTTAATCTCTTACTCTTTTTATTAAATCAAGGCCTATTAATATTTCAATTAAATTTTATTAATTTATGATTTTTCTTAATGATGAAATATACAAATTAATGAAAAAAAATTTTAATGTTAATTGACGAAAAAAACAATTACAAAATTGATCATAAATTTTATTAGAAAATAGTATCAAAGGAAAAAGTAATTAGTCTAGAAAATGTGTGTATGTGATCAATAATAATCGGTGCGAGATATTTCTCTTTTTTTTTTATTATTATTTTTGTTATTTGAATATCTTTTTAATTTAAATTCGATTGCAATATAACTCCACTGGTCCTGACCTCCTGATGAAGTGTTCAATACACCTCTACTTTTTTCATTAATTTGGTTGTTTCATCATGCACACTAATTAAAAGAATCAGAAATTATCAATGTAATTGAAATATCAATATGCATGAATCTAATCAAAAAAGTAATCATTAAATCATGATTACGATTACTCTTCATCAATCATTAATCCACTGAAACAATTATTTTTCTGTTTTATCTATATAATGATTACAAAGTACATAATGTAATCGTAATCATTAATTAGATTACTTTGTTTTGTCATTTAAGAAAGAATAACATAAAAAACCATCTCTTTAAAATATTTTACTCATTTGAAAATTAAAGTCTACAAGTTATCAAAAATTCACAATAGTTTATTCTAGATAAGGCAGTACCAACTATAACCACTAAAAATATAACAACTTACTAGTATTATGTTAAAAAACACTCGACTAAAGCGAATTACTCTTCATTGTAACTTTATAGCTGCTCTTGTGCATTACTATTAGGGACACAAACGTGTTCCTTGAATGTTTTCTTTAAATAGAATCTACCGCCACATTTATCACATATGAGAAGTTTTTCATCTCGATGAACAGTGCGCACGTGTCTTTTTACATGATCTTTCAGTGAACTCTTATAATCACACAAAGTACATGCAAAAGGCTTTTCGCCACTATGAGTCATCATATGTCTTTGCAAATGTAATTTCAGGGAAAATTTAGAATCACATATACTACACTCAAAAGGTTTCTCACCAGTATGAACTAACATGTGTTGCTTCAATGTTCTTCTCCATGCAGATTTAAACTCACACATATTACATGCAAAAGGTTTTTCACCAGTATGAGATCTTAAATGTTCTTGCAAAGCATGCTGTTGTCTAAACTTATGTCCACAAACATTACACTCAAAAGGTTTTTCACCATTGTGCGTGCCCATATGTGTTTTTAAACCTGTTTTACGGGAACACTTAAAATCACATATGCTACATTCAAATGGCTTTTCACCACTATGAATACGTATATGTTGTGACAAACTACCTCCTTGTGCGCATTGATAATTACATACCTTACACACGAAGGGTTTCTCACCGCTATGAGTGCGTATGTGTGCTATCAAGTGTTTTTTCAGTAAAAATTTATTATCACATATATTACACTGGAAATTTCTCTCATTACTGTGAGTGATCATATGTTCCTTCAAACCACCATTTTGTCTGCATTTATAACCACACACATTACATTCGTATGGTTTTTCATCAGTATGAATAAGCATATGTTTTTTCAGTGCTGTTCTCGTGGCACATTTATAATCGCATACATTACATTCAATAGACTTCTCACCACTATGAACAAGCATATGTTTTTTCAAGTTTTCTTTTCTTTTAGTTTTAAAATCGCATATATTGCAGGTGAAGGGTTTCTCGTCTCTATGAGACTGCAAATGTAGTTGTAGATGGACCTTTTGTGTAAACTTACTACTACATATTGCACATTCAAATGGTCTTTCACCAGAATGAGTACGCATATGTTGTTGCAAATAGCATTTCAGTGAGCCTTTATAATCACATATGTCACATTCAAATGCTTTTTCTGTGTGAATAACCAAGTGTGTTTTTAAACCCTTATTTTGAAAAAATGTCCTGTTGCATATTTGACATTCAAAAAGTTTTTTACGGTTTTGATCTTTTTGAATTATTTTTTTATTCAAATGTTTTTCATTGTTGTAAACATTATTATTTTCAATAGAGGTTTTATTTTGGGAAGCTTCCATGGTAAACCCGCCAGAATTATTTTTGAGACCTAAAACAAATAATTAATGTATTAATATTAAAGAAATATAAATAGTCCTTACCAATTGTTGACGCAGTGAATAGAAATACACAATGGATTGAAATATTTCTTTAATCTTATTTTATGGTTAACACTAGTATTATAAACTGATAAACAGTGCTGTTATCAGAATTTAAGCAGAATTATGATTAGAAATGGTCATACAGTCAAGTTCTGCACAAGTTAATTACAAGAAATGACTTAATTTAAAATAAACATTTTGTAACAATTAAGACACAGTGAAAGCAAGATGTTTATGGAATTATTCTCCCTACATTAATATCTAATAAATGACTCATATAAGAATTATGTGCTAGGCATAAAGATAAAAGAGAAATTTGATGATAACACAGAAGATGAGCAGGAAGTGGTTCAAAGTCTAATTAGAGAAAGAAAGAAAATGTTTATGTGCTGATTAATTTTAATTTGATGAAATAGAAATGTAGAATTTTATTTATTACCTATTTCTATATCTTTTTACATACTAATTAGTAGTAGGTAGTTTAACAAAAAACATAATTAAATAAAATACTGTCATATTTATATATGCAAAAGACAACAAATTAGATGATTTGGATTATTAAGAATAAAATTTCTGTAAATCTTTCTAAACATTCATCAAAACAGGTATAATTTGAAATTTATATAATCTCCCAGTAAGCAGAGTGCCGTCTTATTTACGTGATTTTTTAGACATGTGTTGTCGCTGATGATGAATGGCCAATTATAACGTTATAATGACGCCATAGCACTATGACGAATGTAGAGTTATGACGTCTCAATGACGTCGACAAATTTTCTTAAAAAAATGTAAGCAAGACCCGTTTTACATATACGAGAATTATGGAATTTTTAACCAAAATTTTGCTGGAAATTTTTTACAAAATTCTTGCAATAAATTTACTATTAATAGGTATACACGGTGATTTAGTACCTAATGATCGGACTTTGAGGATAAGCTTCTTTGGTCATTAGAAACATAAAACCTTAGCAACATTTTTTGATTAAATGAACTTGAAAATTTCGAAAATTTTGCCCGACGTTTTCAGAAAAGTACGTATAATTGATGCAGGTCAGTGTTGTTAAGTCGAATAGAAATAAATGCAAGATCTTTAGAAATTGACACCACCAGTAAAAACGTGATATCTGTTTAAAGAAGCACAACAAGGATGCAAACGCGCACATTCCATTTTGGATGTTGTTCTATTAATCCGGGGGATTCCCCTGTATTCTAATAGGAAACGCAGACAGAAATGGCATCATTTTAATACTGACCCATTTAATGATATCATTAAATTCGATTTGTTATGCGTTAATAAACAGATATTAGTTTTAATTAAGTAAAGAAATGTTTAGCTAATTTGATCTATCCATCAATAGGTATTGTTATTTTTTATTGGAATTCCAGAAAGTTCCATTAGTAAAACCTTATTAATCTTTTTGATGTTTTGATGCAACGACCCTGATTGATGATTGATGGATTTGTTTACATAGTCAAGTACAAGTACTGTTACGTTTTATTACTAAAAGCTGCAGTGTAAGGGGTTTGCAATTTGTTATTATTTGAGAAACCAAATAGTATTGGGTATCTCTTTGAACTTGACCTGAGAATATGTGTCACTATCACGTGTACTATAATTTTTTATTCACAAACCTGCAGTATTGTATTACACGTAGGGGTTAATGTGCCTATTAAAAGAATTGCTCAACATGCTTTCTTTATTTAATTCTGTTTATCTGTTGTTATTCTACGAAACACTTGACCAAAATAAAGACGTGTTTATTACTTTATTACGCTATCCTTGCACATTCTAAGAAACAAGTAGTATTGTATTACTGCTTGAACTTTTTAAAATATGTGTCATGTGCATTCATACTATTAAATTTGAAAACATTAGGCTGAACTTCAATGAAGTTTTTCTCCAAAAGTATAGAAATACGAGAAAAATGGTATATAGGAATTTTCTGTCTTTAATGGTTATCTAACCACTGGAAAAGTCTGACTATGTCTTAATTGGACACTGTGTATATTCATTGAATTTGAATAAATAAAATAAACCTAAAAATATCTTGCACACTTAGCGCTAAAATATTACTTGATATTTAGTTTTATTATTGTTGCAGGAGCAATCATTTTTATACACAAAATAAACAGATGTGGTACATACGTTTCAAAAATTCAACCTCGTGTGTTCTAGCATCACGTGACCGGTATCGGTAAAGATCGTGAAAAATAACGCAACGAAGAAGGAGCCGAATACGTGCGAAAAGTTGGTTGATGCTGATTTCCTTTTAGCTGCTTGATGTGTACATATTTCATTAAGAAAATATATGTTTGTGGTGTTTTATTTCTTGTAGTTTTTGTGTCGGTGTTGGTAAAACAAATTAAGATGATATTTCATACAATTCACCAATCAAAGGACGGCGAAAATATACAAGTGTTGACTGACGCACCGAAACAAGCGTTTTATGGCCGCCATATAAGTATCATAATATAATAATAGTGATTACATTTCTATTTCAGAATTTTAAATAACAAATCTCTTTTTTCAGATTATGGTGTTTTATTTGCAGAAGTAGAAATAAATAGGTCTTTAAGACATCAATAAAACGTCATTTAAATCATTATAATGTGACGTTTTCTTTACGTCATAAAACGTCTTTTTTACATCGTAAAATGACGTCTTTAGGCTGTGACATTTACCCATCTTATTAACATCATTATAACGTCAATTCAGAGGTGAAAATGACATAATGACTGACCAATAATCGACGTTAAAATGACGTCAGTCTGCTTACTGGGCTATTGTATACAAGGAGGTATTTACAAGTTAGTGTATCTCAAAGCAAATCTTAATTTATTCAACATCGTCACCTTTTACGTCTACACACAGCACAATGGTCATAATAAATTTTCGACTTAAAAAATGTTTTGTATTCTTTGCTTCTTGTTGGCTGCGAATTCCATCCATGTCTCACCAGAAGTCCTTCAACATGGTATCTCTAATGAGGCGAGTGCAGGGCAGTCACAAAGTATTTGCTCCACTTTCTCCTCCTCCCAATTACAACCTCTGCAGGTTGGACTGTCAGTTATTTCTAACCAATACAACCCAGCCAGCACACTGACGTCATAATGTCGCCATTTTTTCGGCAGTAACAACGTCAAATTGTTGTAAAACTGACATCATTATGTCACAGCCCAAACCCACATAGCAAATAAAAATTGCAGCAAACTTTAAAAAATTTGCCTTTGCAAACCAAAATATTTGCAGAAAAGTTGTCTTCGCAAACATGAAAATTTGCATAAAATTTTCGGAAAAGATTGAAATTTCCCCTTGACAAACTTGCAACAAATTTGCAAAAAACCTGTCCCTGCAAACTTTCAGCAAATTACGAAAATAAAATTTGTTACAAATATTTCCCAAAAATTTGTTACAAATATTTAGCAAAAATTTGTTACAAATATTTACCAAATTTTTGTTACAAATATTTACCAAACATTTATTACAAATATTTACCAAACATTTATTACAAATATTTACCAAACATTTATTACAAATATTTACCAAAAATCTATTATAAACTTTATTTTTATTTCAGTTTATAAAATTATGAAAAATATAGTATTATCCATTGTTACAAGGATTGAAACAAAAACTTTACATTGAGAATATTTTGGCAAGTAAATTTTTAGTACTAACAAGTATTGGAAGTTCTTATACAAATTTTACGACAAATTTCTTCACTTGGTTTTTATATTGTTATCAGAAATTTTAGCAATCATAACTGAAAATCTTTAAACCAACGATTATGGAAAATATAAACAGACAAAATTTATTTATAAATCATATATTTATAGAATATATTATATTGGAAGTTCTTATACAAATTTTACAACAAATTTCTTCACTTGGTTTTTATATTGTTATCAGAAATCAGAAAAATGCATTTAAAGCAAAGTAAATACTACTACATTTTAGCAATCATAACTGAAAATCTTTAAACCAACGATTATGGAAAACATAAACAGACAAAATTTATTTATAAATCATATCCCAGACAGCACACTTTGTCTTAAAGACATCTTTTTTATGTCCATATTATGTCTGAACGCCTGAAGATCAAGAAACGACGTCTTTTTGAAGATATCTTGAAAACAACAAAACCTGGACATCCTTAAGACGTCTTTTAAATGTCTGTTATGTTCATTTTAAAATAAAATGAAATAACATATATCATTACTATAAAAGTGTTTCCTAAAACCTTTTCTGTTGCTTACATTTGCTTATTTATAACAATGGAGTATTAAATAATTTTATGGATCCTAATTTTATGAATAATAAGGTACTAATGATTCTTTACCTGCCATTCGTCAATAGTCTATAAAAACCTAAAAGTTAGGAATCGATATTATATTTGGGTTTGTGTATGAAAATTCAACTATCAAATTAATGAATTTGAATTACGCGCCGTGCTATCTACTAGAAGTTGATCTCATGTTCGTTAGATGGCGCAGAAGAAGAAAAAAGTTTAAAATTCATGAAGCTGCTACTTTAATTGTTATTTGTAATTTTCCGTTTACCGGCGTTTATTAAGTGTTCCCGTTTTAATTGTTTTAGATTACGTATTTAGGTTTTGGAATTTTTATATTTTAAAGATTTAATAAAATAATAAGGTTTTTCAACAGAACGCCGTTAATGTGTATAATACTTGTTGGTAATACCACTGTGGTAATACATATTATATACAAAGGTGGCAACTGCAGAAGTGGGGGAAACACACAATCCTCTGTAGGCGTTCCCAGAGAAAACCAGTGGCTAGCATTAGCTAGAGTTCCTAAATGAAAACTTTAACTGTGTTATTTTAGAGTTAGGACACGAATGTCAAAATCTATCTCTTTCTAGGCCAAAACTAAGCTGTCTCAAACAGAGATACTTTTTTCTCTCTTTTTACTTTAGTGGCAACATTCAGCAGCTGTCAGTTATAAATTTTAGCTTATGCTGTCTTGTTTATTTTTATACATGCAAAATTTTTTAATGTGTACATTATCATTTATTTACTGTTTGTAGATAATTTATAAAACTACTATAATAGTGCATATATCAATTTTACGAGTCAGCCTCGATGGATTAGTGGTTTGCATGTTTGCTTCATAATCTAATGTTCGCAGGTTCCATCCCCGGCCGAGCTGGTAATTTTTCATAGCGGAGAAAAATTAAAAACATGCCTTCTTCTCGGATAGGAAGTAAAACTGTTAGGTCCCGTGTCAATGTGACGTTTGGTAGGTTAGAAATCCCTACTGGCGGTGGAATTCCCCCAGATTCGGCTAAATTCTAGTAGGGTCGGCCAAATGATCATAGCAATCGGTACCATGAGGTACGAAGGATACAGCGCCATCCTGATTCCTCGCCCAAAAACAAACAAACATCAATTTTACGACAGCTTTTAATAAAGTATTAATTGTACCAAATATCAGATTTATATAATTATTGTCATACTGACAGTTTAATTTATTAAAAGATTTTCATTATTACCAACCTTCTAATAAAAAGTTTCAAAATATGAAATGTCACTAGGAAAATTTGACATGCGTGACTTAACTCTCAATAACACAGAGCCCAGTTCATATTTAGGAACTCTAGCATCAGCGACATCAAGCGGTGGTTTGTTAAAAGTTGTGGTAAAAGATTCCTCAAAAGCACGCAAACCTACTCTTATTAGGTAAATTCAAATTCAGTGCCAATAGTTTAATATTTGATAACTTTATAATACCTAATAGTTTAATAGTATATTGTACAACTAGTGTTACAATGACGATGTTTGTAATACGAGTATAAGTTTACTTAACGAGCCGCGAAGCGGCGAGTTAAGCTATATACGAGTATTACAAAAGGAATTGTAACACGTGTTTTACATACTACTTTGTCTATTTCGCCTTAATTTACAATTTACTTTAAAGAAATGGGAAAATGTACACGCGGGTATTTTTGATGTGGTAATGTTGGTAATAACTGATAACGCATACAATGACATCCACTGTCATTTTGAAAAAATCACGTAGGCAGGAAAAAATTCAAATTTAAAAAATGTGACAGCTTAGTTGTTTCTTCTGATATAAGATAAAAATGTATTTTTATTATAAATAATTATTTTGATAAGACAATCATGTACTCAATCAAGGTTTTACTGTTTCTATTACAATAAACATTTTAATACATCAAAACTGCTTAACATACAACAATAGAAAATAACTAACCTAACCTCTAAATCTAAACAATGCAAATGAAATTTGAGTAGGGACGGACACGGGATTCACGTCCATCAACTTGATCCGGAAAACCAACAAGCTTTTCAGCGCATTTTCGTAGGAAATCCGCTATTAGCCGCGCTTTGTTTGAGTTTAAAGCTTCTTAAAATGAAATATGTTTCATTATTCTCGCTGTTATTTCTGAGCATCATAACATTCAAATTTTCAAAACGGCGCCAGTTAATGAATACTTATTAGTACCTATCACGGGAAAGTGCTTTTCTTTTGGATAATGTGCCCCCAAAATACTTCCGCGGGTTGGTTGTCGAGCATTATTCCTTTCCTTTTTATATTCTTCCTAACACCTTGTTTATGTTCCCATTAGTAGGTAAAAACTGAAAAAAATATTTGATGAAATGGAGGTGTACATCATTCAACTCAATTAAACTTACCTCAATATCGACAAGCGATATACGTTTTGACTTTTTAATCTAATTTTGATCTTGAAATCAGAATATAGCTGTGTTATTGCTTATTACGTATTTACGTCTGACACTGGACTTCGTTGACAGAATGACATGACAGAGTAGGCTGGCAGCAAAATTTACTTACCTACTGCCAGCCTTACAAATAAAAAAATCACTACTTTCAGTTGCACAAAGTAGCACTTTGTGTAACTGTTTTTCGCAAAAACAGTGTCACAAAGTAATCTTTGTATACGCGAAATAGACAAATATTATTGCACTTGAAACTGTTTTGTTTACTAAAATGTGTTGTTATAAAATAATATATAAATTACTATAATCATTGGATTTTATATATTTAATGTTTAAATAATAGCATCAAAATTGGGAAGTTTTATTATGGAATATATAAATAATATAATAATATACAAGGATATAATACAACGAACACAATATTTGCCATAGATTTGACATAATTGTTATTTACAGTATCAAAACAGTAATAAAAAAAACTCACGATGAATTACAGAAAATCTGCGTACCTACGAATAAATAATAGAAGAAATCAGAAGGCCGGTGTAGTATAGTTTTCTGTCTCAGATAATTAACACCATACGTCAGCAAATATGCTCGTAACCCTAGGGTACCGGATGTACCTCGGTAAGGACGCATAAATACCAACAAAGAAAGCTGTGGAAATAATATAAAATAATAATAATAATTGCTACAACCCATAACCTGGAAACCAGGCCCAGAAGCTATGTAGCTTGTGCGGCAGGAAGCAAATCCCACATTTGCGTCACAGTAAGGAAAAACTGCAGAAAACCTTAACCAGATCTGCCGGTACCAGGAGTTGAACCTGGCCCGCTTGGGTGAAAGTCTAGCACGCTAGACAATACACAACCAAGGCTGTTAATAAAGGTAGATTTACAATTTGGAATGTTTTTGTCTTTAGTTTCAGTCAACTATTTTTAGTCAATTACTATTAAACCATTTGCAATTAATTTGCATATATTAAGTAGGTTTGCCTGCTCTTGAGGAACCTTTTGTAACAACCACGGCCTCCTCGATTTGAGAGACGAACGTCTCTTAGACGGCCGGTCGCTTTGGAAAAATTTCTGATTTTTGACAGGTTACGTATTGTGGGGCCATCTGTCGAGTTTTGTAGTGATTAAGCAATATTGGCGCGCAATCTAGATTGCCTCTTGTTCATTTTTAATGAATATTAGCATTAATAATTTACTTAGTATTTGATGAACCAACCGGTTTCGTTGCATTTATTCATTTGCATTATTGGTCAATTTATTTAGAACCATAATAAATTAATAAATATGAAGGTTTTAAACATAATATTCTTCACGTTTAAAATATTACTGAATTTTATTTATTTATTTATTTCGGACAATCAATTATACAGTGTGCAGAACAAAGAAGTTTATAACTTGTGCCTGTTCTTTACACAATTTTAAATTAAATTAATATAAAAAATACATTTTACAAACCAAGATTCTGTAACTGGCACTGAATTGTTGCTTTAATTCATCAGATTCTACAGAAGGCTTTGTTTGGTTCTTTTGTTGAATTTTCTTTACGATTTTTTATTTTTATAATCGAATTTCAACATTAATACTAACTTATTACAATATGCAAGTTCAAATTTTAACAGAGGCTATGTTTTATTAACAAAACAACAATAATACTTCAAAACAGAAATAATGCCTGGAACTACAAATGCGAACGGTCGTGTAAGAGACCTTTGTCTCTCACAAATCGAGGAGGCCGTGGCAACAACTTTTAATGTTTTACTAATCGCCGCTTGATGTCGCTAATGCTAGCCACTGGCACGGCCTACTAGATTAATATAAGCTTCGCGAAGCTTATATGAATCTAGTAGGCCGTGCCACTGGCCAAGGTCCGTTGATGCATGCATATTATATCCAAAGTAAAGGTTATCTCACCCATTTCCACTATTGGCTTTTGAAATGGGTACAAAAACGGCGCCTTTTTTGGCGGCAATTTTAGATTGTCATGAATTTCTCAAATCAAATATTTACATAACATACAGAAAATGTTACGAATATTTTAATTAAAACAAATCAATAATACTATGTATTAACTTATTAACAAATAATATTTTTATGCATTCGAATTATCTTCTGTTATTGAGTAATATTAACTACTACTACTGAATAAAACCACGAAAACATTAACACATTAAAAAGTGATAGTCTAAAATGGCGAAGATTTATTAGTTATATGAACAAAACAACAATAACAACTAAAGCGAATATTTTAACCGTGATAAAACTAATTTATTAATGGTATCCCCCTCAAACAGTATTTGAGTTTCTCATTTTTGTTATCCAAATATGATAAAAAGCCATATAAAAGCCGTGAACGGAAATCTAACTTCTGTAAATGTCTGCACAGAATGGAATATGATGCAAGTGGATGCTACAACTATTTTTTAAGTTTTTGTAACCTTTCCAATCAGCTAAAAAATATATTAAGTAGCAATTGAAAATTATCCTGCAAATCGTATTTGTACTGCCAATTTCAAATCTCCAGCGGCCACATCGGTATTTTTTAAAACCTGGAGTGAATAGTGTCTCTGTTCCTTTTAGTATCTGCATGAGAATGTGCCTTAGTATTATCTTTTAAAGCATATCGAGGCTTTCTCTTTCAACCCTTCCACACTCTTCAATTATTTTAGGCTTTTCTTTAACATATCCAGTATTATTGATGATTGTTTTTGGAAATTAGTTGGCATGTTTCCTTTATTGCCTTTAAAAGTTTTAATTTTTTTATTAATTGCAACTACATTTATCTCTTCATTTAATCTTTTACGTTTCTTATTCACTGTAACTATATTAAAAACGTTAAATAACATAGGAATTGCGTTTCATTTCAATATTTACCATTAATCTTTTCTTTTTGTTTCAAATTGCGAAACTAGGGGAAATGTAAAACACGGTAATAAAAGAGTGTGTAATCTAAAAACTATCCTTTCTTTATGCTTAAATAATTTATATTATTTCTATATGTAATTTTATTAAGACTCAAACTTGCTTACTTTACATAATCTTGAGTATTCAGTATTTCCCAATTCTGACTTTTATGATACCCAATTCTGACGCATATCTAACAAATTTGTCTTATTTTCCTATCTTTTGGAAAAAGAAACAAACGTGCACCATTCCAGGAATTGCTAGAACAGTTTGGTGCACTACAACCAGTCATTTCTTGGGGAAAAAACTTCGGCGTTTCACTTATGTCAGAAACTGACAGATCCAACTTGGGCTTAAATATGGCCGTCTAAACTTTGATGAGATGACTTATGTATGTGTACTATACACTGTCCATCCAACAGAAATAGTTAAGCTACGCCCTACAAAAGTGCGGCATATTTGAGGCGAGCTTTTTTATTGGTCGATTTTATAAAACTCGTATCACAAGCATGCGAAAAAAAGTTGCCTAATTACATTATCTAATTATTACTTTATTTTATAACTTGGCAATCAATTTTTACTTTTTATAGCAACATATAAATTTTTTTAATAATCATTTATTAAAAGAAGATCAACACCATTTATTTAAAAAGAAAAAATATATAGGGAATTTTTCTCTGATTTAGCGTCGTAGCGCTAAGGTTGCGCGTTTGCAACATGATTTTATTTTGGTGGTTATGTTGGCATTAGTTATTTATTTAGTCGTTGTTTCGCTCTTAATGTCACTTAAGTTATTTTAAATTTGCTTGAAGATTTCTAAGATTTAGTGCACATTTGTGAATATTAAGGTACGTACTGAAAACGATTTATATTGACTAAGTCTTAAAATCACATTTTGCCAGAAAGTGAAAAATTTATCAACAATGGATCAACCTGTTCTTTCTCCACCGAAGAAACGGATAGCCAGACATTTCTCGGTCGAAGAACCAGAACGTGTTGTTGGTATCTATAAGGCTTACGCTGGAGAAAACCCAGACAACCCTAAAACGAAAAATGTCGAGTTTACTGCAACAGCAGCAGGTAAGGTTTCACTTCATACATATTATTATGTACTTATATAAATTATACATATTCATTTAGGCGTGAGCGTCTCTAGTGTGTTCAAGATTATCCGTGAATACAAGGCAACACACGAGCTGAATCCACCGAAAGTGTACTACAGACAAAGAGTAATCTTAGACAACATTGATGAGGGAACTAAAAGTGCTCTTAGACGTTTAGTTCATTCCTTTTTTGAAAGAAATGAACCACCTACTCTAAACAAAATATTAACGGCTGTTCACGACAACGATGGTTTACCGCAACTGAAACGGAGTACTTTATGGAAATTGTTAAAAGAAATTGGCTTTCGGTGAGAAAATAAACTTTTTATCCTACATGTTGTAATCGAATTGGGTTTGGCTATATAGGTTTTCGAAAAGGCCGCGCAATAGTGTCCTACGGGAAAAAGACGAAATTATCGCCTGGAGACGACGTTTTCTGCGATAGATCAGAAAGTACCGGGAAGAAGGCAAGAAATTGTACTTCTTAGATGAGACGTGGGTGAATGCTGGTCATACTGTACATAAAGTATGGAAGGATTCGACAATCCTGACTCCGCGGCAAGCTTTCTTACAAGGACTAACGACTGGCTTAAAAGATCCATCTGGCAAGGGAAGTCGTCTTATAGTCCTCCATATAGGATCCGAGGACGGTTTTGTTGAAGATGGTTTATTATGCTTCGAATCTAAGAAAACCGGAGATTATCACGAAGAAATGACAGTTGAAGTTTTCGAAAACTGGTTTACAAAAGTTCTGGGACGCTTGGAAGAGCATTCTGTAGTTGTTATGGACAACGCTTCCTATCACAGCCGAAAAACGGAGAAATTGCCAAATACTAGCACAAAAAAACCGACATACAATCCTGGTTGACAAGTAAGTCAATTACCTATGAACCAGACATGGTAAAAGCCGAACTCCTGCATCTTGTACGACAGGCTGCCGTTACGCCAAATTATGTGGTCGATGAGATGGCAAATGAACAGAATGTTATGGTTTTGCGATTGCCCCCATATCATTGCGAATTCAATCCTATTGAATTGATATGGGGTCAAATAAAAGGGGAAGTAGCGCGAAACAATACTACTTTCAAAATGAAAGACCTTCGCCCGCTATTTGAACAAGCAGTCAAAAATGTTTCTGCCGAAAATTGGAAGAATGCTATTAGTCATGCTCAAGGCGAAGAAGAAAAACTGTGGCAGCTTGACATTGCTATGGACCTAATAGTGGAATCATTGGTCATTAGTGTGGGGGACGACTCTTCTTTATCTGAATCTGATTTACAGTCTGATTAATTATTCATATTATAATTTTTAATGTAACAATTTGTATATTCACTATAATAGTTGATTGTTGTTATTTTATGTTATTTTGTTGTTATTTATTGTTTATTATTATTGTTATTTTGTTGTTTAATTTTTAATTTTTTTAACAGATGAAAATAATTGTTAAAATCATTTGTTAAAAGCAGATTATTATCTATTAAAAGAAAAAATACATTGAAGGGAAACTTTCCTTCTAATTGGCATCGCAGCCCTCATATTCCAATCATTTGTGTGGGGAATGACTATTCTTTCATCCGAATTACACTCTACCGCGCGGTAGAGGCCTACTCTTAATCAGACGGATACCCAGAACAGGTGAGAAGATTTTTCTCGTTGATAAAGCCTCAGTACACTTTGCAGTGCTGTCAGAAGAGCACGTTAAGCAGTTGATATAGACAACCACGTAACCATCTTTTGGTGGCTGTCGTTAAAAATAAAACTGCCCTATGCGACGCACAAGTATGTATTTACCTCGGTGGTTTAATAATAATAATTTCTACAACCCATCACCTGTGAACCAGGCCCCAGAAGCTATGAAGTTTGTGCGGGAGGGAGGGGGCGATTATTATCATTACGCAGGCCCAAAGTGTGACTGCAGCGGACTGATGGAACAGCGCAAATCCCACATTTGTATCACAGCTAAGGAAAACTGCAGAAAACCTTAACCAGAGCTGCCAGTACCAGGAGTCGAACCTGGGCCGCTTGGGTGAAATGCCAGCACGCTAGACAATTCGCTACCAAGGCTGTTTGGCAATGTTAATTTCAATTAACATTTATACAATACAATTAATTAGTCTTATACATATTATAATTTTTTATGTGACAATTTGTATAGTATTCTTTAAAATAATGTTTTGTTATTAATAAAACTATGCGTATACATTTTATGATTAATGCTGAGTATGATTCAACGGAAATTATGCAGTTTATACTTATACGTTAGTATTATTATTCTTATTATACACCAAATATTCATATTAGCAGGGAGGCACCTTAAATCTATTAGAAACTATGCAAAAGCATAAGCAGCTTAATTAAAGCTGCTTTGTTTGACCAAATTAAGTACTGTTGCAAGCGAGTATTTTTCCAGGTTTACTAATTCGGTGTCTAATTAATTATTTCAAGACTAAACTTATCTGACAGTTAGTTTATTTTATAATTTTCCTCATCAATTTTTACTTTTTATAAAAACAGAGAATATTGTTATCATTTATTTAAAACGAGAAAAGTATAGTAAATGAAAACTTGGTGCGCTTTTATTAATTTGTACCGTGTGAAACTGGCTTTACTCCCATTGGTCTACGCAAACATACATTTGTGGGGGAGTGGCTTAACTATTTCTGTTGGCTGGACAGTGTATAGTAGTCCAGTCAAATTAGAAAAAATAGCTGAAAGTTGAGGGAAGTCCGTGGATTTTTGCATAGGCCTTCTTGGGGGGGGGGCTGTTCAATAACCCTCTAAAAGTCACCGTCCGTAGGTGGCGAGCTCGAGGAGATAATGAGGGTACACCACGCCCCCTAACGGTTTTTGTCGTTTTTCTCGGAAACTATTAGGTTTATCGAGATGAAGGAGATTAGATAAATTAAAGTGTATTTAAGTGCCTACCAGAAATGTCCGAATGCTTTTTCGTAGCTTGCCTTCTTTTTGTGTTATCGAAAAAAAAAGATATGTCATACATAAATGAGCAATTTGCTCAAATAACTTTCGGACGTAACGTTTTGTGGTCTCATATAAAATAGATAAGAAAAATTCGTTGAGAGCCGGACGCGATCGTGGTCCAGTCGTATTTTACCTTAGCATCTCTTCGACAAAATCCATCAGGCGATATTACCGTTATCCTTGATGCCAGTCAGATGAAGGTTTCGTATTGGAAAATTATTATTTCTGAGATCTTGGTATGGTCCACATTTACAATTTAATATTGATACAGTAAGTTGCATGCATGCTAAATGTGGAGCAAAATCTTGATAATTATCTGTTAACAGACGTTTTAAGATATAAAACATTCTGCGTTAGTATCTTGGTTGCTAGTTTACAATAAAATTGCACCTACATAAATATTTCTAAGGATTTCTAAAAAAGCGAAACGCCCTGTACGTATTAGGTTGGATACAAAAATTGACTAGCACAGTGTACTCTCCTAAGAATTAATTTGCCAATACGAAACTTTCATCCGACTGGCATCAAGGTTAACGATAATATCGCCTGATGGATTTTGCCGAAGAGACGCTAAGGTAAAGTATGATTGGACCACGATCGCGTCCGGCTCTCAACGAATTTTTCTTATCTATTTTATGACGAATATGAGACCACAAAAAGTTACGTCCGAAAGTTCCTTGAGCAAATTCACTGGAGCAAATTACTCATTTGTGTATGACATATCTTCTTTCTTCGATAATACAAAAAGAAAGCGAGGTACGAAAAAACATTCGGACATTTCTGGTAGGCATTTAAATAAACTTTAATTTACCTAACCTCCCTCATCTCCATAAACTTAATAGTTTCCGAGAAAAACGACAAAAACCGTTAGGGGGCGTGGTGTACCACATTATCTCCTCGAGCTCGCCACCTACAGACGGTGACTTTTCAGGGGTTAATGAACAGCCCTCTAGGAAGGCCTATGAGAAAATCTACGGACTTTCAGCTATTCATGAAAATTTGTTCTAAATTGACTGGACTATAGGTATACATACTAACACATGAATGGACCTTGCCACTGGCTAGAGTCACTGCATCTAGTTACCTAGGCCAGCTGGTTGACCAGAGTACCGCAAACCGCCGCCATATTGGGGCAAACGAATCACGAAATTGTTCATTATTTGTTCTGTATTGCATTTAATCAAATCCACGCTTACTTTAAAAGGTTTTTCTTATTCTGAAATTTATCAAACCTCTAATATGTCAAACACGCAAAACGTGATTTTAATTTGGCCATTATTAAAAATCACCCTTCTCTGCCCCAATATGGCGGCGGTTTGCGTTACTCTGATCGACCAGCTGGCCTAGGTGACTAGATGCAGTGACTCTACCACTGGCTTTCTCAGGGAACGCCTACGACGGATTTTGGTGAAACAGTAATTTAGTTAACCTGAGATTAAATTATAGTTAGTCATTGATTTATTTAGCGTTGGTGAAACCTGGCCTAAATAACTTTTAAACTAAAATAGTATATTCCAAAACTTAACCGAAAGTAACCGCATTTTTGGTTCTGGTTAGTTTTTGGTAACAAATGGTTGCTGAAAAACTTACATAGTTTTGAAACAGCTTAACCTTGTAGTGTGGTGTCAAATTTGAACGCTGTACCTTGACATCAGAAAATAACATTTAAGGGCTCTAAAGTTAATAAAATGAATAATATATTGTTTTTTATGGAAAAAATACTATCTGATGATAGCAGTAGTAGTGATGAAGAAGATGGTCAAAGAAGGTAAGTATGCAACCTTTTATACAGTTAGTTAAAATAACGGCAAATGAATTGTTTGCAACAAATACCACCAAAAACAAACTTTTGTGAGGTTAATTATGCCATAATCATACTAGAGACCCTGAAGGTCGAACACAAAATAAAGGCGCCAATTTTAAAATTTACTTCCCCATAGCCGGTAGAAAATACCAACTTTAAATCCCCTGGAAAATAGATCTCTTTTATGTATATAAATTAATAAACGCTTACGGAATAGTATATTGTACAACGAGTTATGAAAGTAATACTTTTTTCATGAATTTACAGTTTTGATTAAGGAGGGCGAAGCCCGGGTTTATCAAGAAAATTAGTGGAAAAAAGAGACTCTCTAACGTGTTGTACACGATATTTTTTTGCATATGGTAAGTTGAAAAATTTGTCCTGAAAGGATTTATGCAAAATGTTAAAGAAATCAGAAAACCGTAGTATTCTTTTAGAGTGGTGGTAAACTAACCGCAAGTCACCGCAAACAACCGCGATTTTACTGCGGTTGCAGTGGTTACTTGTGGTTAGCGAAAAGAAACCATTTATTCAGGAACCGTGTTCCATAAATAAACTTTTTTCAGGAATTGGTATATTTTGAAACACGAAACCGAGTTTACGGATACTGCCGATGGATTTATTTATTTGGTGGTGGCAATACTGTTACTACCGCAGGCTTTTATCTTTCTTAATTATTTCCTTTGCCTGATAATAATAATATTACGTATATAATTTCATTCGTTTATATTTTATAATTATCAGACACAGAATGGCGTAAAAGGCATTTTGGTCTTTACGTTTGACAAAAAAGTTCAATACCTTTTGTTGTAGGTTATGTAGAAGTCAAAGATGAGCATAATGAAAATGATAGCAAAGCTGATATGAAATTACTATAGCTAAAGACAAGAATGTCATATCATCAGTAACAATCCAATTAATGGAAGGCAAGCAATTGCCACTAGTATTTTCTAATTGGTACTAAAACAACTAACTGATAGAAATTGGAAGTAAATGTTTAAGAAGGTGCAGAAACTATTTTAGTGCTGTATATTCTTATAATAACAAATCATCAAAAAATAAATTTTGTAGTACAATAGATTGCCAAGTTTTAACGTTTATATTTTTAGACATGTTTGTTCGGTAATTATATGTCCAAACTTGTGAAATTAACACTTTCATCATTTTGGTAACGGACTGCAAATATGTAATGGCAAAATTTTAAAAAGAATAATTTCACAAAATTTTACTAACTCAATCGTAGGGATGAAGAGGTACTTAATTCTTATATATGTCGGTATAGATTTCTAAATGAGAGCAATCTGAAAACTCACTTGTTCACTCGACACAGATGAGAAACTGTGAATTGTTATATATTTTTACAAAAGGATTATCTGGAAATGGCTAGTATGCTGGCTAAAACAGATGCAAAATCATTTGAATGTAACATATGTAACTCTAGGTTTTTACTTAAGAGCCATCTGAAAACACACATACTAAGGCATACTGGTGAGAAACCGTTCCAATGCAACATATGTAACTCTAGATTTGTGTATAAGGGCAATCTGAAACACCACATCCTTACTCATACTGGTGAGAAGTCATTTGCTTGTGAGATTTGTAATTCTAGATTTTCACAAAAGAGCAATCTGAAAAAACATCTGCTCATTCATACTGGTGAAAAGTTATTTCATTGTGATATATGTAATTCTAGATTTTCACGTAAGGAACATCTGCAAATGCACATGCTTATTCATACTGGTGAGAAACCATTTCAATGTGACATATGTAATTTTAAATTTACACGAATGAGGAATCTCAAAAAACACATGCTCATCCATACTGGCGAGAAACCATTTCAATGTGATGTATGTAATTTTAGGTTTTTACAAAACAGCCATCTGAGAGATCACATGCTCATTCATACTGCTGAGAAACCATTTCATTGTAACGTATGTAATTTTAACTTTACACAAAAGAGTGGTCTGAAAAGACACATGCTCATCCATACTGGTGAGAAACCATTTCAATGTGACATATGTAATTCTAGGTTTTCACAAAACGTTAATCTGAAAAATCACATGCTCATCCATACTGTTGAGAAACCATTTCATTGCAAGTTGTGTAATTTTAACTTTACACAAAAGAACAGTCTGAAAAGTCACATGCTGATCCATACTGGTGAGAAACCATTTTAATGTAAGCTATGTAATTCTAGATTTTCGTGCAAGGCACATCTGAAAATACACATGCTTGTTTATTATATTTTAAATGTTTACAAAGGAGCAGTCTAAAAAGACACATGCCCATCCATACTGGTCAGAAATCATTTAATTGTAACATATGTAATTTTAAATTTACAGAAAAGAGCACTCTCAAAAGACACGTGCTCATACATACCGGTGAAAAACCAGTTTTTCCCAACCAAAGTTCTTACAAAACGGCAATCTGAAGTATGACATGCTCAGGCATACTGATGAGAAACCATTTCAGTGAAACCATATTGATATGATGTATACAGGAGTGTTGATGAAATGCTCTTGCTTGATTAATGTAGGAAAAACTCCAAATAAAACAATGATGATTAAAAATTGATAAATTGTTAAAATTGATTTACTTGTTTAGAGTACACATATAAAACAGACTTCGGTGAATGCACAGTGAAGATATACATATGCAAAATATAAACCACCTACCTTTACCATAAAAAAATGCACCGGCTATGATAAATTGTTGTGAAAGTCACTTCTTTCCACAAATGAGACTCTGCGGGCGAGTCGCTTTAATAGGGCAATAATAAACATAGATCTAAGAACAAAATTAAACCACACACAAAAACAAAATAATAAACCAGGAGTTACTTCTAAAAATATTTAAATGACAAAATTTATTTAACAAAACACAAGAAATAAACAAACAAAATTAATATTATACTAAAAATTAATGAAATAAAAAGAAATTTGGATATCTTGAATAAAAGAAAAATCAATTCTGGAATAGAATTAACTCTAATTCTTTTTATCTTCAGAAGTAATGTCTCTATTATTCATATTACTAACTTAAGATTTAAATAAATACCTCACATTATTTACAAATAATCAAAATTTTGGCGCCTTTTAAATTGCCAATCGAACTTAGTAACAAACTGTAAAATTTCTGTTTTCATGTGGTTTTATATCAACATGGTGGAAATGCAATAACAATTCACCTCTCTTCATAAATAATTCTGTATTACTGGCTATAATTGAAATTATAAAAAGCAGCTGAATTTTAGACATAAGGTAAATCCATTTCGTTAATACAATGATAAATCTGTATATTCCATCCGAATTCTAATGAAAATTATTAATCTGATAACCCAGAAAAAATTTTCTTCACAAGAAAAATTAAATCATTAGCTAAGTTCGAAAACTTTAACGTTAATAAACACTTTGACGATTCATCAACATTACCTAAAAATTTTGACCGTGGGTTAATGTTGATATTTTTAACTAGCTACATAACCTTTTTTAATTATGCTCTGGGCACAAACGCATGGCTTAGAACAACTAAATTTATACAGAAAATCACCAAATTGCTTCCTGTATTTATGTTTTGAAAAACAAAAGAGAAAATTGGTTATTTTTCTAGTGGAAAACAAATACAAATCTACATATCCATATTATTACCTATAATTATTATTAATTGTTTAAACAAATTCTATAGTTAAATAGAAAAAAATCCTCTTTCTAATGGTATATAATACTAAAATACAAAAATAAACTGGGGAGAGAATGTCAATCAAATCAACTTTATAACACATACACCGTGTCCGCGTAAGTTGGCTACATATGGAAAACTTTGTTATTATTGATTTTATGAAAAACAGTTATTCTTCATAAAAAGTTCTGCATGTTCAACAAAGGAAGAGCAGTAGAAGGATATAGATCTCCTTCAGAGCAAGATCACAGAATCTTTTGAACAGGCATACCCGATGAAGACAGCTTGAGAAGCTGAAATCTACCTTGGACAAACTGTTTAATAAGGCAAAAAGGACTAGTAATATAGCCTGGGAGATATACAAACATCACCAACGACTATATAAAAAAAGAGATTAGAAAAAGACAAAGGGTTTCGTGTAAATCCTTCTGTAATACGATCGAGGCTACTAGGCTATCTGCTCGACTCAATAAAATACTGTCAAAGAACCCACATCAGAAACCGGCTGCTTTAAAACAGGAGGATGGTACGTTTACCACCAACGTTAAGGAAACAGCGGAAGTGTTGTTGGAAATAAGGTTGCAACATCAATCCTCTGTCCAATTGGGTAGAAGCACCTAACTTGTTGAGGGGGACTGGGAGCTAGCTAACCAGGTGGTAGAAGAGGAAAGAATAATGTAATATCTTCTTCGTTTTGGTTGAATGAAAGATGTTTGTAGTTAATGAAAGCTTTATTATTTTACTTTGAAAATGAGGGAATAGATGCTTTAACTATTTGGTTTCTGAATTATTTTCTGACTCTGTTTACGTTCGTTGCCTTGGATACTACAAATTATCCAAGGCACCGGTGATCATTACATTTATTGCCCCCTTGTTTGTTAGAGTTTTCTTTCAGCACAAAAAGTCTCTATCAGTTTGCCATTAGGACAAATGCACGCATAAGGTGCGGTTGTGATTGTAAAGCAACTTGATAGATACGTAAAAAACTGTTTTCTTTTCTTGGAATGGTTTTACAATTGATTAAAACTAGGACAGGGGTCTTATTGTTAATGTTCGTTACATTACATATAATAGAAATGAGCTAATAAGAATAACATGAGTATCGAATGAGATAATTGAAAACAGTTAAAATTAAAACAGCGGATTCTTAGGATCTTTAGGACTCGTTACAAACTGTGAATAACTAAAAACTACAAAACTTAACCTAAGAGGAACTTGTGAAGCTTCTGTTGAACTTGTAGGATGTGGTTATGATGTGGATCAATCACATCGGGGTCACCACATATAATATCTTCTTCGTTTTGGTTGAATGAAAGACTGTTTGTGGTTAATGAAAGCTTTATTATTTTACTTTTAAGATGAGAAAATAGATGCTTTAACTATTTGGTTTCTGAATTATTTTCTGACTCTGTTTACATTCGTTGTCTTGGATACTACAAATTATTCAAAGCACCGGTGATCATTACAGTAATCATGACGATTAAAACATTCCAACCCTTTAAATCGCCCGGTTGGAATGGCATCTACTCAGCCCTTTTACAATGGGGTCTGGGGGTGTGGCTTTCTTATCTGCTGCAAATTATGAGAGGCTTAAAAAATCCTATCGCCCAATTAGTCTCACATCCTTCTTGTTGAAGACGTTGGTGAGACAGGTTTATAAGGAATCCAGCTTTGGACAACAACCCCCTGCACCACATCCAGCATGTCTATCTTACAGGCAGATTTACGGAATCCGCTCTGAACTGTGTAGTAAGACGGGTAGAAAGAGCTTTCAACAATTATTGATGTAAAGAGAGCATTTGACAAAACAACCTTTAACAACTTTGAACAGGCCCTAGGGGAGTATGAAATACATCATACTCTTCATGAGTGTCTTTTACAGTGGAGATCACTGTTGGAGATGTCTCCATCAGAAGAACAGTAACTAGAGGCTGTGTGAGGTGGCATTTTATCATTACTGCTATGTAACCTAGTGTTGAACAGTCTCCTCCGATGGCTTAATGGTGCTTATTCTACACTATAGGATATGCAGACATTATTATGCTGCTAAATGGAAGAACAAGTGCTGTGTAGCTTAATGCAAATGGCACTTCGATTAACTGAAAATTGGTGTAGGTACATATACTTAAATCGAACAAAGACGGAAATGGTTCTGTTCACAAAAAAAGAGGAAATTGAGACCCATATCGTGCCAAAACTTTTTAAAATTCAACTAACCTTTTCAGAAGAAGTCAAGTATCTGGGAGTAATACTTGACAAGAAACTGAACTGGGGTAAACATGTGAAAACAAAGGTAGAAAAAGCGTGTCACACGGCAATGCCGCCGTGCTATGGACAGACTTTGGGGACCTTCAACGAATGCTGCTTTATGGTTGTACACTGCCATAATTAGACCTATGATGTGTTATGGTGTGGTAGTCTGGTGGCCCAGTCAGGCAAACCTCGACAACAACCCCACAGTCAATCTCACATGTACGAGTTTGAGTCTCACGTGTTTTGGAGGAGCACTTAAATCCACTGCTGTTTTGAAGACTGTCTTAGGTCCCGCTCCTCTGGATATGTATGTGGAGGAGGTGGCACTGGGAGCAACTTTAAGACTGAGGGCAAAGGCGCTGGGGGTAGGCACCATCACATCCTAGGGGAAGAGGTCCGGAGGACACCCATTCACGGTGAAGTGGTGGACTTCCCTAAGCCTACTTTTAAATTTAAGAAACACTTTAGCATATCCTTAGATGCTGAATGTTTCCGAACCCAACTTATCCATTTATATATTTATCAATGTTATGAAGTACTGGAGCTTGTGGCCAGGAATAACGTCCTGCAACTCATATGGGTCAAAGGACAATGCAGGTATATTAGGTAATAAGCTGACTGGGCACAGCTCGGATCGATCCTTTTGTGGTCCTGACTCGGCTTTGACACAATCATTAACTCTGTTCCATGCCCTAAACAAACAAAAAACCCAGAGTCGACACCGGAACAGATGGGTTAACCTGGATAAATGTCACTATGCAATAGTCAGCTATACAGGCTCCTTCGCTAAAAATGACGCAATTTTGCATACAGTTATCAAGAAAGGAAATGCATATAATTGTAGGTGTACTTTCTGGTCACTGTAAACTGAACAAACACATCCACAAACAGTCAGCACACTGAGGTTATAATGACGTTGTTTTTAAGTCATTGTCCATGTCATGTCCATAAGACGTCATATAATGGGACGTACGTAGACGTCTTCAAAACGACGTATTTTGGACGTACAATACAATACGTACAAGTTTCATTAAAAAGGTATTATTTTAGCAGGGGCCAAGGAATACTGGTCATATTAAGCAGGTGGTCACAATATAGAGATGTTTTGACTGTAGTATATAATAAATGTTATTACCAATATTCAACTATTTATTTATAATAATTCATGTCTTAGTCCTAGTATAGGACGTTTTAATGACGCCTTATATTGACGCCTTCCCAGATAGCATGAAAGTTTTCAGCAAATTTGCCTTTCACTCAACTTTCATTAGCGGACAGAAATTTGCGTTAGCAAATTTTTAGCAAGTTATTTTCGATTGTCCTGACAAAGATGCGCGCGTCGAAAGTAGTTGCAAGTTTGTCCACGCTGTAAACAAAGCATCAGCAGCGCCCGGGGCGGTGGCTCCCGCTAACTCGCCATTTTACGTTGTTGTGTGTGGTTCTTATATCGTTGTGTTACCTACTAATTACAAATTGAAAACAAGTGAACAACTGTTCTCAGTGCATTTGGTAAGTACGGAATGTTCTATTACTTATCTAGTTAATATTATTTTTGCTTAAATAAGTGTTATATTATTGAATAAAATTGATTTATCTTGTTGAATCCTTTCGTCCATGTGCACAGTACTTTGCTGGATTCATGCTAAAGAATTATCACTATTAAGTTTGTTTCCACTTATGTGCAGAAATGATTTCCTGGCTCTGGAAAATAAACTGAAGGATGCTACAGAAAAAGTTTGTAAGTATTTAGATTATTTATTTTTTTGCTAATACTTTGTGAGGAAAGCAATGTGTTTGTTTCCTTTCTTCAGGTTAAGGTAATTATGGCTGTTGGAGGGAGGGACATAAAAAGCCTGACCATAAACATAATGCGAAGATTAATGAGTGATTAACTTGCCACTGCTTTCTCTTATACTGGAAAAAAGGGGTATAAGGAGGAGAAAACAAAATCATTTGGAAATACCGAGATGTGTAAACATATTCATGGTGATTAAAATTAATTAAATTGTGATATTCAATATTTTAAAATTTTGTATTCTCCACCTCTCATTAAAAAAATCTATTAACAAAGATTTATCCCAATATTGATCCCTCCTTGAGATTCTATTATGTATAATTGTATATTATAGAATAAATATTATTATTTAAAACCACTTGGCTGATGGTCTTTCGCAACAATAATAAAGTCACACGACTACATTACATTATAATTAAGCCACTATCTATTTTCAATCCATACATTTTTAAGCTCTCCTTCACTTTAATTATGCTAGTGCCTCTTGAAACAGAGGGAGTCTCAATTCACCAGCCTGTAGCCTACTTTTAGACAGTCAATTTTGGTTCGAGTGGTCTTTCTGATTAATTTTCTTCTAAAACATTTTAAATAATAAAATGTAACACTTAAATGTTGTAATCCTAAGTAGTTGTTTAAATAAGTAATTTAATAGATAACAGTTTATTGTTTTCAGTTATATGTTTTTGTTTCGTACATTATATTTTGTCTTATTAAGTTTTTTCTACAATCTTGTTTAAAATTTGTAAGTTTAGTCGAAATTATATACTATTAATAATGCTTGAAGTCTATTAATTATTTTTTGTTTTTTTTGCAGCTGCAGTTCGGAAAGTTTACCCAAATGCTACTAATGAAATTATCAAAAAACAGATCATGGATTCTTTAATCAAGCCAAGACGAGGTTGAGCCTTAGGTGAGTAAGCTACATTAATTAATTATTTCAAGCTTTTGCTGACATTACACACTTAGTTTGTTGGGGCATGTGTTTAGGCAAGTCATTGTTAAAATGTATACCATTGCGTACATATATTTTATTACTGGAAAATTTGGGAGACAAAACTCCAGGAGTTTTCAAAAATCATGCTGGGATGTTTTTCTTTAAAACAGTTTTAACAAATATGAATTTTTTATATAACCAGGTATCTCATATAAAATAATGGAAATAATTAACTAGGTGGAACTCATTTGCTTAGAAACTTTATTTTAATCTATATACCTATGTATCCTAATACATAATACATAATCCATTCCCATTTTACTGCATTCTGCATTGTCGGATTTCCACACAAACTCTTATACGAAGGGAGTACAACGAAGGATATGGAGCTTTTGTAGTAAGTACATTACGCTCCCCCATACTTTATCACTCGTACAACTTTCCTAACTTATCGTAAGAAGCTCAAATTACACTATTTTCTTATTCAATGGGACTCCTCCTAATTTGAACTAAATGGGACCTGTTGAGAATAGCAAATTTTAGGTTCATTCCTAACTAAAAGCATAGGACTGTGTTTGGAAAAGTTTTAGTACTTATGCGTAGCATGAGCCAACAATATAGGAAGCTGTCATAATGTATTTATACAAATAACGGCATAATATATGTTAACCAAATTATATTTTCTTTATTAGTAAAATAAGTATGTGTTAGAATGCAGTAATCTTGCCAGTATTAAAATAAAACGAATGAATTGTTTATGTAAAACATTATAAAATTTTATTATTTATTTCATTTTTTCTTAATTTTTTAACAATATATTATTTAATAAATAAAGATTATTAAAAGTTTCACAGTTTTATTAAAATACAACCTGACAATATTGTTTCGACAGCTATGCTGTCATTATCAAAGGTAATATAATTATAAACAAACACGTCGCTAAGGTAGATACAAAATAGGTAGGTAACTAGATAAAATAATAATAATAATCAGAATTAAATATCTAATACTTCCAGTAACGGAGAATTACTGAGCTCAAGTTGTTCATTCATTAAAGGTACCCTGAGTTTGTGTTTGTATATCTCAAAGGCTTCTAAAATGTCTAATTTGCGTTTGTTATTACAAAAATGTAGGAATTTAATATTATTTTGAGGAGTCATTGTGTGATTCTGTTCTAAAAGGTGTTTGGCGTAATTCGATTTTTCAGGATGTTTATTTTTGTAATGACGTACGTGTTCTTTATATCCTATGTCAAAATTTCGATGTGTTTGTCCAATATATACCGAACTACAAAAAGAACAATTTAAACGGTAAATGCCCGATTTCATTATATTATGTGTTCTGTCTTTAGCATTAAATAAAAATGAAAAAGTGTTAGTGTTGGTTTTAAATGTTATTTTATAATTGTTGGTTTTTCTTAGTATATGTGCAATTTTTTTCTGATATTTTGCCAAAATATGGTATAGATATGTAATTTGTGTCTTCTGTTTGATTGTCAATGGGATATATTCTTTTTATAGCTAACCTATAATCTTTTTGTTTAATTAAAGTGTCAATCATGTTCGGATTGTAACGATTTGCATGTGCTAGTTGTTTAATGGTTGATATCTCTTTGCTAAAATCTGATTTTGTTAGTGGAATAGTTAAAGCTCTGTGTACTAATGATCTGTAGGCTGCTATTTTATGTGTATTATGGTGACAAGATTCATTTGGTATTGTTATGTCTGTTTGTGTTGGTTTTCTGTATATGGAAAATTCAAATAGATTGTCTGTGTTAATCTTGATATTTAAGTCTAGAAAGTTTATAGCCCTGTTTTGTTCTGTTTCTAGTGTACATTTTATATTAGGGTGGATACTGTTTATAAGAATTAAAAATTCATTGATAACCTCAAAAGAACTGTCAAAACAAGCTAAAATGTCATCAACATAACGAAACCAGAAGATGATGTATTTAGAGAGGTTTAAGTCAAATATTCGATCTTCAAACTTGTCCATAAATATGTTAGCTAATAGAGGACTTAGAGAATTACCCATAGGTAAACCATCCTTTTGTAAATAAATTATGTTATTAAAAGTGAAATAATTTTGACTTATACAAAGGTCAAATAATTGAATTAACTCTAACCTTTTAACTAATTCTATATTACTATTGATCAAGAAACTATCTAATAAAGGAATACATTCTTGTGGTGGTATTCTGGAGAACATGTTGCAAATATCAAAACTAACAAGTTTTGAATGTGGTGGAAGATGTATGTTTTGCAGCTTATCTACTAATTCTAATGAATTTCTAACAGAGTATTTCGATTTGTAACCTATCGTGTTAATAATCTGGTTCAGTTTTTTGGATAAAATGTGATTAGGTGCATTGATGTATGATACAAACTGGTCTTATTGGCATATTCTGTTTATGGGTTTTGACTAATCCATATAGTTTAGGTATTTGTGGGTTTTTATTAATGATTTGTTGCTTTTCTAATTCTGAAAAGCAGATATTGCAGTTTTCTAAACCTTGTTTTATTTCTTTTTGGAATTTTGTAGTTGGGTTTTTGTTTAAAGTTTCTAAATTTTCTTTATTAATAAATTCATTAACTTTTTGTATGTAAATATCTTTTGAAAGAATTACCAAAGTGTTACCCTTATCTGCTTTAACAGAAATTAGATTATTCTCTGTGATTTTCTGTTTTATAGATTGAAGAAGTGATATGTTAGATGTGTTGTACATTTTATCCTGTTTCAAAGACATCTCTTTTAACAAATTCTAAATTACCTAAACTATATGGATTAGTCAAAACCCATAAACAGAATATGCCAATAAGATCAGTTGTATCATACATCAATGCACCTAATCACATTTTATCCAAAAAAACTGAACCAGATTATTAACACGATAGGTTACAAATCGAAATACTCTGTTAGAAATTCATTAGAATTAGTAGATAAGCTGCAAAACATACATCTTCCACCACATTCAAAACTTGTTAGTTTTGATATTTGCAACATGTTCTCCAGAATACCCCCACAAGCATGTATTCCTTTATTAGATAGTTTCTTGATCAATAGTAATATAGAATTAGTTAAAAGGTTAGAGTTAATTCAATTATTTGACCTTTGTATAAGTCAAAATTATTTCACTTTTAATAACATAATTTATTTACAAAAGGATGGTTTACCTATGGGTAATTCTCTAAGTCCTCTATTAGCTAACATATTTATGGACAAGTTTGAAGATCGAATATTTGACTTAAACCTCTCTAAATACATCATCTTCTGGTTTCGTTATGTTGATGACATTTTAGCTTGTTTTGACAGTTCTTTTGAGGTTATCAATGAATTTTTAATTCTTATAAACAGTATCCACCCTAATATAAAATGTACACTAGAAACAGAACAAAACAGGGCTATAAACTTTCTAGACTTAAATATCAAGATTAACACAGACAATCTATTTGAATTTTCCATATACAGAAAACCAACACAAACAGACATAACAATACCAAATGAATCTTGTCACCATAATACACATAAAATAGCAGCCTACAGATCATTAGTACACAGAGCTTTAACTATTCCACTAACAAAATCAGATTTTAGCAAAGAGATATCAACCATTAAACAACTAGCACATGCAAATCGTTACAATCCGAACATGATTGACACTTTAATTAAACAAAAAGATTATAGGTTAGCTATCAAAAGAATATATCCCATTGACAATCAAACAGAAGACACAAATTACATATCTATACCATATTTTGGCAAAATATCAGAAAAAATTGCACATATACTAAGAAAAACCAACAATTATAAAATAACATTTAAAACCAACACTAACACTTTTTCATTTTTATTTAATGCTAAAGACAGAACACATGATATGAAATCGGGCATTTACCGTTTAAATTGTTCTTTTTGTAGTTCTGTATATATTGGACAAACACTTCGAAATTTTGACATAAGATATAAAGAGCACGTACGTCATTACAAAAATAAACATCCTGAAAAATCGAATTACGCCAAACACCTTTTAGAACAAAATCACACAATGACTCCTCAAAATAATATTAAATTCCTACATTTTTTAATAACAAACGCAAATTAGACATTTTAGAAGCCTTTGAGATATACAAACACAAACTCAGGGTACCTTTAATGAATGAACAACTTGAGCTCAGTAATTCTCCGTTACTGGAAGTATTAGATATTTAATTCTGATTATTATTATTATTTTATCTAGATACCTACCTATTTTGTATCTACCTTAGCGACGTGTTTGTTTATAATTATATTACCTTTGATAATGACAGCATAGCTGTCGAAACAATATTGTCAGGTTGTATTTTAATAAAACTGTGAAACTTTTAATAATCTTTATTTATTTCATGATTATGGAGTTCCACAAAGTAAGGCTAGAAACAATAAACAAAAATATATTATTTGGTTTTGTAGCTTTAGGAATGTAACGTTTTCTCCAACTTTTCTGTTTCCCTAAACCTACAGCCTTATTTTGTAAATTTTTTGTTCAGGTTATCCCAAATTTTGAATTATCATGGTTCAGATTAACACAAATCCACTGTATTATACAGGGTGGAAATAAATGATTTTCATCAAGTTACCATTGCATTCCCATGTAAAAGCACGACGTGCCGCTCTACGAAAATAGAGAAGGCAGTACCATAACCTCAAAATATACAAATTTCAATAAATTCTATGAATTGTTTGACAGATTGATTTCATTTATTGACAGAACTAATTTAGTACTAAATCAAAAAGAGTAGAGCGGTACAGAAAAATTTACATGTGAAAAAATTCCTAAGGGAACTTGATGAAAGTCATTTATTTCCACGCTGTATATTACTATGCATTATCAAAGTAAGTAAAAAGAATATACAAGTCATTACAATTTTGTGTTTCAGAGAAGAAGACAGGCAAGTAGTTGAGGTGGAAGGAGCGGATGACACGGATGATACAAATGATAAATAGCAACAAATGATAATACATTCTATAAATATCCCAAACAGCACAAATACATCTTAAAGACAAGATGTGGAGTTCAGATATTCAAGACGTCTTATGGATGTCCATTTTCGCCTTATGTTATCTTAAAGACGTCTTTAAGACATCCATTGCTACAAAACCCAACATCTTTAAGATGTCTTTATCACAACATCTTAAAGACGTCTTTATCACAACATCTTAAAGATGTATTCAACAAGATATCTTTAAGACATCTGCTTGAAGATGTTCATTTAAAGAAATGTTAATACTAGGCATAGAAATAAAATTCACATCAATCAAAAAATATATTGTTTTTTTTTTCTTAGAATAGAAAGCTACATTTTTTAAATAAAGATGATCTATCCAAGGCCCTCCTTAATTATGTATGGTTGGTATTTTCAGTGTTCTTTGGGATTTAGCAAGACCCGATTGCTCTGCTCAGTCTAAAAAAAGATACACTAAGGTAAAACTGCATAAGAGGTAGCCCAGACACGCATACCTACTGCGCATAACGAATATATCTAATAAACTCTTGGGAATAATTCTTACACTGTTGCCGGTACTACTTTCTTTATAATAAATAAAATATTAATGTACTGTATAAATTTAATATTTTGTATATTCTTAAAGCACCAACGCAAAAATTATTTTAAAGTTGTTCTTTACAAAAAGATAAATTAAAAGCTTGCTTACTATGTACCTACAATGAAATGAATTAACCGCTAAAAAGACGTGATGATCTGATGAGGGACGCATTTCATGCTAGTTATTTTATTTTTATTTTTCTTCTTATGGGTTCACTTTTTCTTACCACATTAGCATGAAATGCGACCGTCATCAGATTATCACGTCTTTTTAGCGGTTAATTCATTTCATTGTAGGTACATAGTAAGCAAGCTTTAATTTATCTTTTTGTAAAGAACAACTTCAAAATAATTTTTGCGTTGGTGCTTTAAGAATATACAAAATATTAAATTTATACAGTACATTAATATTTTATTTATTATAAAGAAAGTAGGACCGGCAACAGTGTAAGAATTATTCCCATGAGTTTATTAGATATAGTCGTTATGCGCAGTAAATATGCGTGTCTGGGCTACCTCTTATGCAGTTTTACCTACACTAATTTACTATATATTACATTAATTTATTATACTATGAGATAATCTAGTAATGCTTAAGACGCAGTGTTAGTTATTAATATAAAACTTATGCAATTGCTAAAATCTTTTTTTTGTTTTCTTACCATCAGCCAGCTGTATCTCGAGCTTGATCGTTCGTGTTAAGGTTAAAATCCTCAGTTAAGATCATAATCATCCCTGTTAAGATCATAAACAGAATATCCTCTTAACTTATCAGGCAACTCTTTAACCTGAAAAACTTCACAATGTCAGGAATAAACTCAAGAAATACACAAACAAGTCTATGAACAATGTTAAAAAATGAGGTTATAGGATAATAACTAACAGATAACTTACTATTAATAATGTTAACTTCGGGTGCCACGAGAACGCAAAACTCACAGGAATCAAAAAAATGTTTTATTTTTTAATATAGTACATCGCATCTATAAACTTAACCGCCAGAGAAATACAATAAAAAACCCTTCGATGCTTGCAAGACGCTTGGTTAATAAATCATAAACAAACCACTTTAATATACAAGATGAAAGTTCTCTGTATTACCGTTGAGTGAGAAGTTTTAAAGAGACGCAATCGTCTAACTAAGAAGCGTGACCAAAAGTACAGCGGACATCTAGACGGCGCTGTGTGTATTCTTGTACCGAGAATGTTGAAATACACATTTGTACCGAGATCTCAGTATCTTGTTTGCATCAGTAGAGTGAGTATCGTAGTTTCTCGCTAGTGTTACGGTATAAATTGAATTTTTCGTGTTTTGATTATTTGTGTTTGCATACTTCCGCTATAATTGCGTTTATACTTTATAAATAAACAAGTTTTAAAAGTTTTTTGTTTTTGTTTTAACTTTAAAATGAGTAAAATAGCTTGTCATAAATTGGTATATCTTGATTGCTTTAATAATAGAAAGAATAAGGACTTAAGTTTTTTTTAAATTTCCCATTAAAGACACTAATAGACTCGAAGAATGGAAAAAAGATTGTGGTAATCCTGAAATTGTATTGTTAGGCGATGACCAATTGGGTAGTAAAATAATTTGCGAGAATCATTTTTTAATATCCGAGTTGTATGTAAGTGGACAAAGAAAGCTTTTAAGAAAGACAGCTGTACCTGTTAAGTATACCAACCACGGTAAGTAACAATATTCATTTTAAATTGGCATGCTTGAACGGATAAATAATTTTAAAAAGTTCATTTTTTATTGTAAAATATCCCCTTTTAAAACAGATGGATTAAAAAAATATATTAACTAATCCTAGAGTTCCTAAATGAAAACTTTAACCGTGTTATTTAAGAGTTAGGACACGGATGTCAAAATCTATTCCTTTCTAGGCCAAAACTAAGCTGTCTGAAACAGAGATCGTTTTTTCTGTCTTTTTACTTGGTGACTGTATTCAGCAGCTGTCAGTTATAAATTTTAGGTTATGCTGTCATGTTTACTTTTATATGCATGTAAAAGATTTTTTCTATAATCGCTATACAAAGTAGGCATTTGCGCTCGCTTTTGACAACGCAAAGTTGACGTTTTCCGAGGAGTGTCACTTTGCCGCTTTAGAGCGACAAAGTAGCCAAAACGCTCGCTCTCTGAATTTGTCTCGAAAATCAAATAACCCTTGACCATTGCAACTAGGAGCAACGAGTAAACAAGTGTCAGTCTGGTACAAATTTTCGTTGTAAGAAAATGGAATTGATTGAAGAAGATAACGCTAGCGATTTTTCGTGTACACCTCCAGACATTGCATCTGTAGCAAGAGATGCTACTCTAAATTTGCTTCCAAGAAAATCAAGACACAAATATGAAAAGCAATACGACCTTTTTGTAATGTGGTGCAAAACCAAGAAGGTTGGAAAATACACGGAGAACGTAATGATGGCCTATTTCTCCGAAAAAGCTAAAACTATGAAACCTTCTACCTTGTGGTCTATTTACTCGATGCTTAGAACATCATTAACAGTGAAGAACAACGTCGATATTAGTCAGTACCATAAATTGATTGCCTATTTGAAGCAAAATTCTGTCGGTCACAAACCCAAAAAATCGAAAACTTTTACCAAAGATGAAGTACTAAAGTTTCTGCGTGACGCACCTGATGAAATATATTTGTCAAAAAAGGTAATACAACAATAATTATTACACTATTTTCATTTTTATTAAATTAATTTGGTGACAGGTGATTCTAATTATGGGAACATTCGGAGCGTGCAGACGTGACGAATTAGTCAAAATGACCATTAACGACGTGGAAGACAAAGGGACTCTACTGATAGTGAAGGTTCCTGATACCAAAACAAAGCAGAGTCGGATGTTTACTGTTATTAACAGCGACGAAGAGTCGGTGGATTTTTTATCGCTTTACAGAAAATACATTGCGTTGAGACCTTCGGATGACGACACTCCTTCTCGGCTCTTCTTAAGATATTTTAAGGGAAAATGCACCAAACAAGTAATAGGCATGAACGTTATTGGTAACACACCCAGCGAAATCGCGCACTATTTAAATTTACCAGACTTTAAGTTGTACACTGGTCATACCTTTCGCCGTACTTCAGCGACACTTTTGGTTAACGGCGGAGCTGATTTAATGCAACTCAAACGTCACGGCGGTTGGAAAAGCTCCACTGTGGCAGAAACGTATGTCGAAGAAAGCATTACTAACAAAATCGAAGCAGCCCAAAAAATCATAGCAAGTAGCGGAACAACTGATAAAGTTGGATCAAAAACCACAGAATACACACTTCCAGGCAAACATGGATTAATTTTTAAAAAGTGTTCGAATTGTACTTTTAATGTGAATATTATAAATAATAATAATTAATTTGTGACAAATTTTTTTACATTGTTTTTGGGTAAATGGTCAGGTTGCGATTATAGAAAAAATCTTGTGTGTGTTTCGAGCGCAATGGCCATTGTCGATTTCGAAATAATGCCACGCTCCTTCGTCGCGCGGCAACAATTTCTCAATCGACAATGTCCAACTTTGCGCTCTTAATACACAAATAGCTATTGATGTACACACTATCATTTATTTACTGTTTTAAAACATTTTTTAAAACTACTTAGTTATATCAATTTTATATCTAATAACTTAACTTAATCTTAAGTATTAACTGTGCCGAATTTCAGAGATATATAATTGTCATATTGACAATTTAATTTTTAAACCAATTTTCATGATTATCAACATTCTAATAAATAGTTTCAAAATATAAAATGCCACTAGGAAAATTTGACATGCGTGACTTAACTCTAAATAACACCGAGCTCCGTTCATATTTAGGAACTCTAACTAATCCCAAACAAGAAAATGAAAATCTAGGTTACCGCGTGTACCACAGCTGTGAAACACATTAAGATAAGAGTGTAAGCAGCATATGTTACCAGGGATGTTAAAAAACATCAGCAGCGTACGTTAGGATTGTGCTTTTTAACATTTCGTTTGTCATCGTTGAATACATACCCCTAATAACGGGTTACAATTAAAAAATTTCATTACGTTTTAAGTGTGATATGGTAATGAAGACATTTAAAGAAAAGTAATTGCAAAAATTTTAGTTATAACTCATTAGAAGGTGCAATAGAATAATTTAACGTTGACGTTAATAATAACAGCTCCACAAAATAAAAAAAAGTCTTGTAGTTGAAAGATGAGGTAGCATATCGTATGTTTTTTAGTGTGCTGAAAACGAATCCGGAGTCAGAATTGACCCATCATCCAAGGATTTCTACATAACCTCAAAGAATTGATAAAAATACATCTAAAATAAAACTCCTTGGGTGATGGGTCAATTCTGACCCCGGATTCGTTTTCAGCACACCAAAAGCCCATTTCGTGAGCCTGCGAATTATTATTATTATTAGTGTAAATTATTTTCATTTTCCCTATTTTGTACGTATAGTTTTCGATTATAATCGAATATACATTAAGCATCACGTTAGCTCTTAAATAAAATCAGTTGCTGACGCTACTGAATCATTCCAACTCACCTGCTACTTCTCTTATCAGTTAAATTACTCGAGCCGACCATGTAATCACCTAGTGATCGCCGCGTGATTCGCGGTGCATTTTACATTATTGCCCTTGTGATTTCGGTGACCTAGACTCGTCATTTTCTTGTTTAGGTTTAAAAATAATTAGTATCGAGAAAGATAAAATGATAAGAAAATTAAAATATGCCCAAATAAATTTCATTTATTACGATTTATATACAAAATATTTAATTTTGTACACTCCCTAAAGTTTATTTTCATTTAATTAGTTAACATATATATGTATGAACGGAATGAATGTCTATGATTTAAAGGTCTCCACGACAATATTCTTATGATTTCATTATTCTCGACTCTATTGATAATAATTTATTAAACTGACAACATAGAAAAACGCAGAGCAAAAAACAAAAAGTTACAGTTTAGATTGTTTGTTTTGAGATAACTAGTATCCTAGTATGTCATCAGTTGTCGTTTTTAATGAATGAAAAATATCTGGAGGTGCATCAGTACAGAACATACTTGTTTATAAAAAATAAGAAAACCTAAACTGTCTGCTTTCGGATTAAGATGGTTCTTAGAAATATCCAGCACCTTGTTTATGTTGTTTTGCTTTGACCGACAGTACCGGCATTTAAATGCTTTCATGCAACTATGATCCGTAATGCAGTTAGCTTACTGACGATTATAGCCAAGCAACGAATGTGAAAGCCTAAACAAGGTGATGAATATTTCAAACAACCTCTGAATCCGAAAGTGGCCAATTTAGGTTTTACTATACATATACATATAATTGTATACAGTAAGTTTTCGTCGTAATATTTGTGTCTATCTTTTGTCGGCAAAAAGTGGTAATGGGCTTTTACAGCAACATTTTCTGTTGTATGTAACAATTGCGGTACTGGAGCTACAAGAATAGTAATATTTTAATGAACTTTAGGCTTTGTAAAGGCCCATTACGGCCATTACACCCTTTAAATACCACTACAAAGTTCGTCGAATATCCCCTACGAAAAGAAGTAAGTGCAGCCGTGTGAAAATTTTTAGTTGCATATATGTCTAAGAATATTCCTGGCAAAATAACTTGAGTAGAATTTATTGATTTATTTATTTCATTTCATACCCGAAAGCTTGACGACATTGGCAACTACAGTAGAAATTTGTTAAATAAGATCTTCAGCGGCAAATCTGCTGAATGCGGCCATTGCAAGTTTGATCTTACTGTCACCGCTGGCAGTAAGGTTCCTTACTGCCTACCCAGACTAAATGACAATTCAGTTGTCTGCCAAATGTCAATGAAATCACACTTTATCAAAATGCATATTAATCGCCTACTACCGTAATGTGTCCGAAAATAATCACGAAATTAATATTAATTCTAAACACTTGGCGATCCGTTTTATTTGCTCTGCGTATTCTTTACGTTTTACAGTTTTAAAACTCAATTCTTAATTCAATTCAAAACATCCGAGTGTGTTTCATTTCACAGCTTGATACCCCTCTGTATTTGTTATTTATAGTTCAAGCAATTCCAAATTCTTTCTCAGGTATTTAGTTGTATGATGTTCAGGTGGTTCAGAACAAATGTATGTAACGATTTTCACGATTAAAAAATGCTATGTGTATGTGGCTAAACTATGTTTCTTCAATTATTTCCATTTATCCTTGATTATAGTAGGCTGGCGGATTATAGTAAATGGGGCTTCTAACTACACACAAACCTCTTTTAATGAATTCTATAGCTGATAAAAATTTGGAATTGATCGATTATCAATAAGAAAGATATCGGGGTGTAAAGCTGTGAAACACAACGTACATTGTGTGTACATTGTTTAATGTACGTTGGTTGCTCATATTGACATTAAAATCTTTCCAGATGAAAATGATCCAGATGAAGCTACTGCCGTTACTGTCTATAAAAACCTACGGTTGCCTAAAAGTGTTCCAAAACTTGAAGGTGGAGATTCAAGTTCTGCCACATCAACGTTAAGTGAACGTATTTTAAATATGCCTGCCGGAGCCAATCAGAAATTGAAGAGTAAATATAAAACGCTCTCATACAAACTAAGCAGTTTCAAGCAGAAACTTAGAAGAGACCGTATGAAAATTTATAGACGAAAATTAGAAAAAAAGCAATCGTTTTCGATTAACACCGTTCCAGAAACCTATCTAACTAATAAAAGCTCTTATCTAAAAACTTTTATAAATATGCAGTTATGCCACAGAAAGAACAACCACTGGAAGGAATCAGAAAAACAGTTGGCCCTTTCGTTATACTATAAGTCTCCCAGTGCTTATAAATTCATGGCGACGAATTTGAAGTTTTGTTTGTCATCCGTTCGAACAATTCAGACATGGTTAAAGGTTATTAATTTAAGGTAAGTGGACAGACGGAAAACATCATTCGTTCAAGTATGAGTATCGTATATATACTAATTTAAAAGACATCAGCAGATATCGATATCAATACTGATACGAGTATCGAAATCAGCTGATATATTGCTATAAGCCAAAAATTCGGTGCTTTTTTTATGTTTAGGGCTGGGGTAGATACACATTTAAGAAAAAAGATCAATTTAAAAATAAACACAATGATGGACAGTGAAAAAAGCTGCGTCGTGGCATTTGATGAAATTAAGTTAACAAAAAAGTTGGAGTATAATGAACATTGCGACATAATTGATGGTTATGAAGATTTGGGTACCTTGGGTAGAACGGGAAAATGTGCAGATACTGCTCTAGTGTTCTTGCTTCGAGGTTTACACTATAATTGTAAAATCCCGTTTTGCTATTTTCTATCTGCTGGACCTGTTAATGGTCCTTCGCTGAATGTTATCATTCGAAGTGTGGTACAAGCGTTACAACAAATGGGTTTAAACCCTATGGTTTTAGTTTGTGACCAAGGTTCCAATAATAGAAAAGCTTTTGAACTGTTAGGAGCTACAAAGAATAAACCAGTTGTAGAGTTGGAAGGTCGAAAGATTTTCACTGTTTTCGATGTACCTCATTTATTAAAAAGTCTACGAAATAATGTTATGAATTCTGCGGTTAATTTTGTAGTAGGCGGTCAGCCTATATCCTGGAAAGATGTTATTAAAACATATGAAATAGATCAGAAAAGCGATACAACAAGAGCAATGCTAAAGATTAAAAACGTTCATTTAAATCCGACTAGTTTTCAAAAAATGCGAGTGCTATATGCAGCACAAATATTTTCGAATACCACTTCCGCTGCAATAATTACAGCATACAAAACGAAAGAGCTGATCAGCAATACAGCTACATGCTGTATTGCATTACAGTGCTTTAAAAAAATTAATGACATTTTTGACGCCCTAAATAGTAGATCAGTAAATGGTGCCAATCCAAACAGACGCCCATTATCCACTTACAATAAAAACACAGAAACTATATTACACGAAGGCATAGAATATTTTAAAACAATTGAAGTATTTGACAATAAAAATAAAAACCGGAATAATATTTATTGTTTAGAAGGGTTTCAATGATCTATTAAGTCAATTATATTGTTATGGCAACATCTACAACAGCAAAATGTGAAATATTTATTAACAGGTTTTATAAATCAAGACCCTTTAGAAAACTTTTTTTCTGTGGCACGAACAAGAGGAGGATACAACCCAAAGCCTTCCGTTCGGCAATTTCGAATTGCCATGCAACAAAACATTAACATTCAGTTGCAAATGACTGCCGAAAATAGTAATTGTGAAGCTGGGGAAGGTGCACTTCTAGACCTACAATCGTTTAGACAAGAAGAAGAAGCTGTCACGATAAACGATCTCTCCGAAAATGTCGATAGCGGCGACACTAAACTGGGGGGCAACAAAGAAAATCGAGACCCACTGTCAGATGTTAAGTTAATTTCTGCAAACATCAGGTTCAGGTTCACTAGAATTGTCAACCAATGTATATGTAGGCGGTTATTTAGCTTATTCAGCATTCAAGACATTTAATTGTGAGAGCTGCAATGCTAATCTTACTAAAACTGATGATTTTTTTCATTAAAATGAAACATTTTTATTAGCTCGAGATTACTCTTGCATAGAAGATGTACAATTTCTAAAACGACCCAATGATGATTTTGCTACTTTTGTTTCGGATCTACTTAGGGAATTTAATTTTGCTTTTAATAAATTTAAAGTTGGCGAGAAAGTGAAATATCAAATTAATAGTAGTTTAATAAGTAACAATTGGAGTTGTGAAAAACCTTTCAAAACTTTGACAGATTGCAATGACAATTTTTAATTTCAAACTGTCTAAATTTGACAATTTGGGAACAAGGCTCGCTCACAATCAACTCCGACTGCTAATCTGCGCCTGCTAGATTCACTCGGTTTAGATCCTTCATTTTTTGGTTATAGTATAGTTACTTATGAGCCAAAGAACATTATATGTATGTAGTTATTTTATGCAACAAAATAATAACCTGGCGGTGTATTTATACAGGATCTAGCAAATTGACGTTTCTACTTTTAAATTAAAATAACAACAAGCTGTTAACACTTTGTATTATTTTATAAATTTAATTATATGAAAAAATTCTATTTCATATTAACAGTATACAGATCTATAAAATGACTGCTTCATTTTGAACACATTTCTACAATCGTCCTTAGAAGACACATTACCAAATCATTGGGAATCGCTTCAATTTCTTGTATAATATTACACTCCAGTAAAAATGTTCGAATAAAGTTTGCGAAAGATTAAAAATCAGAGACGTGATTGTGATTTATAAATATAATGTGGCTAAGTGTACGTTTTAGCTCCGCAATATTGTTGGGACGGTTAACATGGACCTTCGACTTAAGAGATTCCCATAAGAATAAATCGCATGCCGACTAATCTGGCGATCATGCTGGGTAGTGAATTTTCCCAAACCTGGAAATGACACAATTTGGAAACATTTCTCTCAAAATCTGCTTTGATGCTTGGAATGTATGAGCCATAGCTCTACCTTGTTGGAGACTGATATTGTTGGCGTTACGAACTCGAAGTTCTTCAGCAAAAAATTATGTAATATGACTGTTGTTGGCTCCATTAACATCTTCAATGAAATATGTACTAATAATTTCAAATTATGAAACTCGCACTGTTATTTTTGGACTATGGACGTAGAATGGAATTTCATGTAGTTCTTGCGGATTCTTAGATCACCAGTAAGGGCTATTTTATTTATTCACATGCCCATGCTTTCTCGATCTTTGGTAGTCATTTTTGGGTTAGTTCAATTTTATACGAATGTAATTTCAAATCGTCAAGTATTCGGCGAACGCTTCGATCTGATTTGTTTAAAGGTTCAGAATAGGGAAAGGGAGCATAGAAGGTCTAGGGTTTGCTAACACAGCAGCTCTTACCCTTTCAACGTTTTCTTGTATATGTACGGTACGCGGCGGTCTTCCTGTAGATTTTCTTTTAGCTGCAGTAACAGTACGAAATCTTCTTACCTATTTCGTGGTGGTTATTTGATTCTAGGTGTCATTGTTACCGGGAAATTTCTATTCAAAAATAGAAACATCATTTTACCGGACCCTGTATTTGTCAAACGTAAAATAATTATTTACTGAATAAAATTAAGGTTTTATATTTTTATTAAGTCAAAACTTTCTGTGTTATTGCATATTTGCTAAACCATCTGCAAGATTATTTAAAATCTGTAGTAAGGAGAGTGAAATATTTCCTGTATGAATAACAATTACTTGAAAATTTATTTGCACAGATTTGCTTATCATTCCATCAATTACAACTTTATTTTTGTACTTTGCGTTCACAATGGGCTCATTGTGACACCGAAAACGATTTCATAATAGAGGCTATTATAACATCGTTTTTGGAGACTATTTGTTTTGTAAGATTGGTAACATTTGTTTTATATTACATATAAACATATTTAATATTGACACATTCTAACCTCACAAAACGCGAAAAGTCATTTTATAGTGTTAAACACAAAAATTACTAGATTGTAATGCAATGCTTTTAATAGCTTGAATTTACAATTCTATAAAATTAATGGCGCAAAGTACAAAAAATAGTATATTATACTTGTTTTATAAGACGTATTGTAGCACTCGTTCCTTTGGAACACTCCTCGCTTCTCTCGTCGTGTCCCAAACAACTCGTGCTACAATAGACCGTCTTATACAACTCGTATAATAATATACTATTGTTACACTGTATGAGCGGTATGAGCGTTTATGAGACCGAATTAGGATTACCGTATTTACTCGAAAATACAGTAGAAATCTTTAATCCGAACCTATAAATGCAAGGGTAATTGGTATTAACGAGGAATTCGGATTACTGGATGTACGAATATAAACATTGCTTTATGCCATGGTACTTTATTATAAAGAACTTAGCTTATGTAATTTACTAATTTTATTACAAAACTTTTATTTCTAATTAAGAAAATCAGTAATTTTTTTCTTTAAGTTTTCTTTCTCCTTTTATAGCGTTGTCCTCTCATTCCATGGTCTTAATTTTAATATTTTTCTATTTCCTGTACCTTTGTCAGCAGATGAAACATATTCTAGGATTTTAGTTTTATTTTTCTTTATATCGCTGACTGTCTATTTACCAACACCATATTTTAAACCAATCGTTAAACACTAATCCAACATTTAATTGCTGAATAATTTCTCTGATAATTTTAATAATATGTGTTTACGTTTTGACATTTTTTATTAAATTTTGAACGCCATGAATACAAATTGTGTATTAACAAAATTGTGAGAAAAAAGTTTTAAGGTAGATGATGTCATTATACAAACAATTGCGGCAAAACTGCAACATCAAAACATTTAGGGCGCCTTTACGATGGTATGATTACTATATTTATAGCTTATTTTTTACATATGTAACCTTCAGGGTCTTTATTACTCTTTATATTAATAACAAAAGCGTTTGTTGGTCTTCGTAGAATTTGTTTGCACCCGTTGGGTCATAACAGTATCAGCCTAAAACTGCATCAGCAATCTGCTGTAATCTCATTTATAATTAATATTCACCTTCCAAGAACGCTACATATTCAATCTTAGTATGTACATAGAATTTTCTTGTTCGGATTAAAGAGATTTGGTCGAATTAAAGAGAATTTCGGATTAAAGAGGTTTGTTCGGATTATAGCTTGTAAATGTTGCTGTTCGGATTACTGGATATTCGGAATACAGTGTGTTCGGATTATCGAGTTCCTACTGTAAGACATCCTTTTTTTGCTAGATTTTTTTGCTCTAAAATTTGGGAGGGTCTTATATTCGAGTCGGGTCTTATAATCGAGTACAATAAGGTGTATTCAATAAAAAGTGAAAATAATGAGTGTAATTGAGTAATGGCGGTAATGGTTACAAGTATTTATTCAAGAAAAATGTATTAGAATATTTACAATATAATAACATCTATATTTACCTTCTGTTGTTCAAGAATATAACATCTCGCCCGATTGTTTGCATTTTAGCCGATATTGATGACGTAAACCTATGCAGGCATTGTGAAATCAATAAGCAAAGATTATTGATTGCAACAATTACAATAATTATAAAATAATATACAATTATTTCTGATGGTATATTCGCTAGTCAGAATCGCTGCTATCGTCGTCACCATCATTCTCAGTAAGATCATCGATATCCTTTATAATAATTTTTAAAAATGGTTTTACAAATTAAGCTTGACAACTGAAAGTGTCGATATTAGTGAAAAACCCAGGAATGGTAAAAAAAATTCAAAGAATTTCATTTAAGACTTATATTTAGTACCGACTGGAGAATTGTAACCTATTAAGTGCCTACCTAATTGTTAACAATAATAATAGCACCTTAATCTTTCCAGTAAGTGTGCAAAATTTTATTACCTATTGTAGTGACATCCGAACACTTTTGAATGAACTGCCTACAATATTAGAAGTTTTCATAGAATTCAGGTAAACGTGCTACCACAAAGGCATTATTTCCGAGAAGAGATAAAGGGTAGATTCTTCCCATGAACATAGCTAACGGAATTTTTTAACAAAATAAAACTGAAAAATGTTCAATATCTTATATTGCTTTAGGGGTCCAAAATTCGCATACAACAGCAAAATATAGGGAGGTCTTCTTATCGAGAGGGTCTTATTTTCGAGTAAATACGGTATATCTATCAATCTGTCTATTTTTAACAATGTATTTTATTAGAAATAAAAAAATGTAGTCACAAATATTTTTTCTTTTTTATGTAATTTTTACAACTTTCAAGATGGTATGCAATTTTATAATAATAATAATGTAACCTATTATAAATTAACCTGTATTTTTTGTGTTATCAATTTTCTGATGCTTGTAGATATTGTATCTGATTGATTTTGAATTATTGCTGTTACTTAAAATATAAATTATTTTTATAACGTTGTGTTTTATTTCTCTCGTCCTTTTCTACAAATTGCATTTGGTTTATTTTGAATTTTTGCTGCTAATAAAAATCATTGAACGTTTTTAATGTACACTAACACTATTTTTGAAAATAAATGGAAATGTATCTCCAGATCTTGATTTTTAAAAACATCTAAAAGAAGAGTAGCTTAAAACGTCAATACTGTTTTTGCATATTGATGACTGATGTTGACTGATTGTTATAAATAATAAAGGTGGACTGTATTCTTCTTATCGTTTATTCAATAAACATAAAGTAATGAACTAAATTTCGAAACAACCGTCAACGGAGCGACGTAACATGTCACTTGAGTTTTTAATAGCAGTTGATGTCGCTTATGCACCCAAGGATTCCAAGGGCTTCACTTCACTCGTCTCCCCACATCCCAAATATTGGCGCGAACAATAAACCTACTCTTTTTAACTACATACTTTATTGAGCTTGCATTATATTTATTATAAATCAATCATTAGCAACAGCAAACTTGTGAATTATCAATTTGACAGTAATAAATTCTGTCCTTTCTAAGTATAAAGTCGTTTTTGACCTCGTTTCAAGTTACAAGATATCAATCTGCAAAAAACTTACGTGTACAACACGTATGAAGCTCAAGTCTTCACTCGTTTGAACGCCGGCGAAGCTTCAATTAAACGCAAAGCGTATTGCTTTTATTACTTGTATAAATAACTGTGTAATATGGTGTTTTCAATTATTTACTATATGTATGTATGTACTGTCTACATATAGCAATAACAATTAACTTTTATTTTCAATAAAAATTCCCTATTTTATTCCAATACATAAGTAAACAAGAATTTTAAGCGGTCGTATGTATATTGTATACGTCCTATCATTGTGTGATCACGCAACGGTCCTATATGGTCCGATAGTCCTGTAAATTGTCGCCCGCATTTATCAAATTGCTCCCACTTCCATCTCGATGCGACGCGGACGATCTGAACTAGACGGATTAGCCGTTCTAAATGAATAGTTCCATTAATGCACGTCGTGATAGCATCGTGCAGTACTAGTTTGAGGATCAAGTGGAGTGCGGGTGAAGACGATGCAGACACGGACTTTTCCTATTACATTGCGCCTCTTTAAAACTTCTCACTCAACGATAATATATAATAGTCTTCCTGTGAACCTACGGGCTGTGCTACGGGTTGAACTTGAAGCAGCTGATGACACAAATCATTTAAAATAGTCTGTATCTGTAACATCGAGAAACGAGTTTTGGTGCTGCCCCACAACCCATGAGATCTTGCAATTACATTTTTCTCCTACGCAAGTAAACGTTTAATACTCTGTGTTAATGCTCAAGTGAAAATATCCTTAATATAAGCATTGACGTTGATTACGAAGTTGTAAAATCCATCAATCCTATACAGTGGATTTACAATTAAGTAGTAATACATAGTAGGTATGGTAGTATAATTGTCTTCTTTAAATCAGAATTCGATAAACATTTGATACGATCTAATTTTCTATTTTGAGTTTTTTAATTGAACTTTAAGGAGGTATATATTATAGTGGTGTATTTAGAATTGTATGAACGTACTTCTCTAAACAAAAGTTATTTGTGAATGATACTTGTTGATTATCTACTGATAGCCATAAGATTGAGTTGAAGAGCTTTAAATATATTCAATTGAATAAAGTTAAACTAGTTATACAAAATTTAACATCGATGGTTTCAAATTCAGAAAGTTTATTATGTCAGATACAAGTAAAATGTCAAGTTTACTACTGTTATCTTTGAGCTGCAGATTGTTATAATACCATTAAATACAGTTACAATGGATAACGATGAACCAACAGCAATCAAAGAAGAATTGGAGATCAAAATCGAACCACAAATAAGGAAAGATTTTAATACCATGGATGAGATTGACACAGATTCTAAGAGCGTTGAAAATCTGTTCCACAACTTCAGTACTCCACAAGAACCCACACAAGCCATTGATGATAGTAAGAACAGACGCATGTTAAGTAACAGTGGTGAGAAAGTGTTTAAGTGTAATTTGTGTAATTACAAGTCTTCCTATAGTAGTAATCTTAAAACACACATGCAAACTCACACCGGTGAGAAACCTTTTGAGTGTAATTTGTGTGAATTCAGAAGTTCTCGAAATGGTAGTCTTAAAAGGCACATGCGATCTCACAATGGTGAGAAACAATTTGAGTGTAATTTATGTGACTACAAATGTTCTCAAAATGGTGATCTTAAAACACACATGCAAACTCACACCGGTGAGAAACCATTTGCATGTAATTTGTGTGACCACAAATTTTCTAAAAGTGGTGGTCTTAAAACACATATGCGAACTCACACTGGTGAAAAACCATTTGTGTGTAATGTATGTGATTACAAATGTTCTCGTAAATATAGTCTTAAAGCACACATGGAATCACACACTGGTGAGAAACCATTTAAGTGCAATTTATGTGACTATAAATGTTCTCAAAATAGTGGTCTTAAAATACACATGCAATCTCACACTGGCGAGAAACCATTTGAGTGTAATTTATGTGACTACAAATGTTCAAATAGTGCTATTTTTAAAAGACACATGCGAACTCACACTGGTGAGAAACCATTTCAGTGCAATTTGTGTGACTACAAAGGTTCTATGAGTTGTAGTCTTAAAAGACACATGCGAACTCACACTGGTGAGAAACCATTTGAGTGTAATTTATGTGATTACAAATGTTCTCGTAGTGGTAGTCTTAAAACACACATGCAAATTCACACTCGTGTGAAACCATTTGAGTGTAATTTATGTGATTACAAATGTTCTCATAGTGGTAATCTTAAAACACACATGCAGTCTCACACTGGTGAGAAACCATTTAAGTGCAATTTATGTGACTATAAATGTTCTCAAAATAGTGGTCTTAAAATACACATGCAATCTCACACTGGCGAGAAACCATTTGAGTGTAATTTATGTGACTACAAATGTTCAAATAGTGCTATTTTTAAAAGACACATGCGAACTCACACTGGTGAGAAACCATTTCAGTGCAATTTGTGTGACTACAAAGGTTCTATGAGTTGTAGTCTTAAAAGACACATGCGAACTCACACTGGTGAGAAACCATTTGAGTGTAATTTATGTGATTACAAATGTTCTCGTAGTGGTAGTCTTAAAATACACATGCAATTTCACACTGGTGAGAAACCATTTAACTGTAATTTGTGTAATTACAAGTCTTCCTATAGTAGTAGTTTTAAAAAACACATGCGAATTCACACGGTTGAAAAACCATTTGCATGTAATCTCTGTAACTACAAATGTTCTCACAGTTATGATCTTAAAACACACATGCGAACTCACACTGGTGAAAAGCCATTTGTGTGTAATGTATGTGATTACAAATGTTCTCGTCATGGTAGTCTTAAAGCACACATGCAATATCACACTGGTAAGAAACCATTTGAGTGTAATTTGTGTGACTACAAATGTTCTCAAAGTTATGATCTTAAAACACACATGCGAATTCACACTGCTGAGAAAACATTCAAGTGCAATTTATGTGACTACCAATGCTCAAATAGTGCTATTTTTAAAAGACACATGCGAACTCACACTGGTGAGAAACCATTTCAGTGTGAATTGTGTGACTACAAAGGTTCTATGAGTTGTAGTCTTAAAAGACACATGCAAACTCACACTGGTGAGAAACCGTTTGAGTGTAATTTATGTGATTACAAATGTTCTCGTAGTGGTAGTCTTAAAACACACATGCGAATTCACACTGGTGAAAAACCATTCGAATGTAGTTTATGATTACAAATCTTACTGTGAAGTGGTATTCTTAAAAGACACATGTGAACTCACACTGGTGAGAAATTATTTGAGTGTAATTTGTATGATTACAAATGTTCTGAAAGTGGTAGTCTTAAAACACGTATGCGAACTCACATTAATAAAAAACCATTTATGTTTACTGTATGTGATTACAAATGTTCACGATTTGAGTGTAATTTATGTGACTAGCAGCAGTGGTATTAACTGATTGCTTTGTGTCCACATAGCATCCAAAGGCCATGTACGAGCCATGGCTGATGACTACAAATGTTCACTAAGTCATTATTTTAAACGATACAAAAAAATATTAATTTCTAACTTGCTGGTGGAATCGTTATTTATTATATAATAAATAAATGTTTTATATAAATTTAGCGGCATTATTAATTTATAATCACAAACAACCTCTTATTTGATATACAGTGACAGGCAAAAAGTATGCACCATATATTTTAATTTCTCATTTTTGAGAAAATTCCAGAAAAACTCTTTTTTTGGTATTTTTTAATTCAAGAGTACTTTACTCTTGGAGCGATTTCAGTTTTTTGAATCTATCTTGTATACCTAAATCATGGGATGACATTTTTTGACATTTTCTATTCTTCCAGAGGAAGCAAAAACGTTGATCAACAATAAATTTTTCGTAGAATTCGAAAATAAAAAAATCCCATATGGTGCATACTTTTTACCAGACACGGTATGCAAGCTAGAGCAATTATACTTCAAGCCATAAATATTCAATATATACAGTGTGGGATTAAAGTATAGAATATTTAAAAAAAGCGAACTCAACCGGTTTTTTAAAAACGCTGAAACACGTCAATTTTGTTTTTTAAAAATACACATTAATATGTGCGATTCACCTCCCGACTTTCAAAAAAATTTAAATGACAATATAGATTTTTTATAGTGGAATCCGCTAGAGATTTTTCTTGCCTTTATGATCATGCAAATAAATTATAAGGTTGCATAACAAAAATTCTGAGAAAAATCGATCTGATATATTGATACCATAATATCAATAACATTAAATGTTAAATTTGTTGTGTAAAAATAATCAGATTTAAATATATATTTAACACTTCCAGTAACGGAGAATTATTGAGCTCAATCTGTTCATTCATTAAAGGTACGCAGAGTTTGTGTTTCTATATCTCAAAAGCTTCTAAAATGTCTAATTTGGGTTTGTTATTAAAAAATGTAGGAATTTAATATTATTTTTGGGAGTCATTGCGTGATTTTGTTTTATATTTTACATTCGTCTATTTGTTAAATATTTATTTATGTTTCACTTTTATTCAAATATTTAGTTGAATAATCAAATATTGTTGACTAAATATTCTCGTGATATTTTGACATACAAACTAAGGAATTCACCTACTAAATAGTTTTCATTAAGCTTCTATGTGAAATTTCAAAACGACACGTTAGATTGGTTGCATAATCTCAATTTCTAAATTATAATTTTGAGAAACTTATTTTTTAAGAAGCTAAAAAATGATAAATTATAATTAACATGCACAGTAGTACACAATAGTCACTGAAAAACGTAATTTTTATACTTTTAGGCCCAAGTTTATGTAAGATTTAGCCTAAAACAGACAAGGTGTGTTGTAATAGGGAGGTATACAAGTATTTACTAGCTTATCTGTGGTTTTAATCAGAAAAAATGTATTTCGATGTGAACGAGATTATTCATTGGCTAAAGTTTCTTCATTTCAAAATTTTACAGCTTTTGGTTAATTAATTTTGGTGGAGGACTGTCAAGGTAATTTGTTACCACACAATTAAAACTATCTTAAATGTAGGGTCTGCTTTTTATAATTGATATCAGTTAATCAACATATAATTAGGCTGCACTTATTATTATGCATTGTAATTGGTTAAAATTTTCATAGTGTTGATGTGTGAAATTATGTAAATAATGTTTTAATTAGTGCGATTGAAGTCGCGGTGGGCTCCTTGTGAAAAATTGTATATAATATTTAAAGAGAAACTCTTGTATTTAAATGTTTCCATAAATTATGTAGAATACTCTCTACACGTGTTTCGGTTTGTTAGACCTTTTTCAAGAGCTTCTGATTTGAAACTAACGTATGCGGCAAAAGTTGTCGTTGACACTTTGATGGTTGGAATGCTAAAAACATTAATTGACTTACCACGATTAGACAAACAATTGGATTTGGAATTCAACTTATTAAAGTCATTTTTTATGGATATAGGTATTTGATAGAGATCAATGAGATACTTTCTTCATTTCATTGTTCAATCATATAAAAGCAGAGATCAGATACAGGGAAACGTATACAATACAGTTAGTTGGCAAGCTGGTGGCGTCAAAGATTTAACTATTTTTAAACATGAGTTTTTCGACAGTAGTTATAGTAAGAAATATGTTGATGCCAGAGGTATTAATCCCCAAACAAAGAAAGTTAGACTATTTTGGGATTAATATTGGAAAGAATCTTGGTTTCCAGTAAGAGAACAAAAGAACTGCTGAGACTGAGCAGGAAACAACTAAGGCATTTAACAGGACTATTAACAGCACACTGTAGCCTTAATAAACATCTCAACAGAATGAATATCGTCGATGATGCAACCTGTAGGCTATGTGAAGAGGAAGAAGAGGCAGCCCTACACGTCCTATGTGAATGTTCAGCCCTCGGGGCTAAAAGATTTAAACATTTCGGGGCTCAGTACGTTGAACCGAGCGAAATTGCATCAGCACCAATCAACTGTATCCTCAACTTCTTTGGCGATACAGGTCTGATGGAGTAAATTACTTCTTGGGGCACAATAAGCCTAGAGCTTCAGTGCAGTGGGTGAAGAGTGAAGACCACGCCCAAAATGAATGAATGAATGAATGAGTGACAACGCAGAGAAATAGAAAAGTAATTTTGTTATAGTTTTTAAATTAAATTAGGCATAGATGTGTAGAAAATGATCTTATACCAATTCATAAATACATATATCATTTGTTTTTATATCCGCAGGATATTTATCTTTGTAATTTAAATACATAATTGCTAATAAGTTGAAATCTGCTTTAACTTTATACACATACGACTCCAATAAGAATATATATATAGATATATTCTTATTGGAGTCGTATGTATGTTTAACAGATCAGTAACGGTCTCCGAAGGTCTCCTTTTTATAAAAACTAAATTAATATAATTAATTAAAGGAAATTTATTGTATTTAAATCAGGGACTGGAACAGGAACACAAAAGAGCCGAAATCGGAACCGGAACCGATTACTTTTATGGAACCGGAATCTGAACCCTTACTAAAATCCGTGTTAATGTTAAGATGAGAACCTGAATCGTTATAAATTTTCGAAGAAACCGGTATTTTTCGGTTCTACTGGTAAATAAAGAAAATAGTTCAACATTCTCCAGACATTCTCCCAACAGCGCTACCATAACAGTTCTTACTGAACTGATGTTGATACTAGATCCACTTCCACTACTAATTGACCAATAGTCTGTGAATTGACTGGAAAAGTGTTATGTCACATTTTATATTGGTAGCCCTGAATATTTCCAAACAAATTTCATTATCAAAAAATCTACAATAGCCGGGTTCGGTATTTCACATCTGTTCACTCCAAGAGTTTACTTACAAATAATTGTTACTATAGCAAAAGAGCTTTCAGAGTAAAAAGAGTTGAAATACAGAACTCAGCAAATATATTTATGACCCCATGTTATAAACAATACTTTAACCTAACATGCATCGACTGTCAGTTATCAAGGTCAGATTTGTTTGGAAATATTTGGATCTACATACCAGCATAAAATGTGACGTCTTTACTTTTACTTCCGGAACCCTTATGAAACCTAAAAAAATCCTGGAACCGGAACCGGAACGTATATTTGTAAAGGGTTCCAGCCCCTGATTTAAATTAAAAATGCAGTTTTGATAAACTTATAAATCATACATACTTGGATATTCTTATAAGTTAATTTATTAATTTTTCAAAAATAACTTCTGAAATTATATTACCTAGAGTTCCTGAATGAAAACTTTAACTGTGTTATTTTAGAGTTAGAACGGATGTCAAAATCTATCTCTTTCTAGGTCAAAACTAAGCTGTCCGAAACAGAGATACTTTTTTGTCTCTTTTTACTTCAGGGACAAAATTCAGCAGCTGCCAGTTATAAGTTTTAGGTTATGCATTATGTGATGTTTATTTTTATGCATATAAAAGTTCTTAATGTGCAAATTATCATTTGTATACTGTTTATAGAGAATTTCTAAAACTACTACAGTAAATACATCAATTTTAAAGTATAAATAAAGTATTAACTGTAAGTACCCAATTTCAGATTTATATAATTGTCATTTTGAAAGTTTAATTTATTAAACGCATTTTCATGATTACCAACCTTCTAATAAACAGTTTTAAAATATGATATGTTACTAGGAAAATTTGACATGCGTGACTGAACCCTAAACAACACAGATCTCAGTTCATATACAGTGTGTTTTTTGTAAACGATAATATAGGAAATCCAATGGAATTTTATCATTTTCCTCCTAAGTTTGTACCCTTGCAAATGTAAGTAGAAATTCTGGTATCAATCGAAAGAAGAATTCATTTTACGTCAAAAAAATATTAAACTTTAGGAAGAAAACCAAAATCGATTTAGAAAAAGACTTAAATAGCTTATGGATTTATTGCTTTTTGTAATAAGCTATTAAAAAAAGCTGGAAGCTGAACGCCGATTGGTGTAGCGGTTAACGCTTCAGATTTCTAATCAAAAATTGCGAGTTCAAACCCCATCATCGTATACTTTTTTTTTAATTGTATTGCTTACTAATTATTATTTTTAGTACTTTATTACAACGATTATTAGTTTTATGCCCTTTTTTCATTTGCCTTTTTGATGGGTAGTTAAAATTGTACAAAAAATAACGGTAAACCCCCGTAGCAAAAATATCTAACAATAAAAAAAATTAATAATCGTTGTAATAAAGTTCTCAAAATAATAATTAGTAAGCAATACAATTAAAAAAAAAAGTATACGGTGATGGGGTTTGAACTCGCGATTTTTGATTAGGAATCTGTAGCGTTAACCGCTACACCAATCGGCGTTCAGCTTCCAGCTTTTTTTAATAACTTATTACCAAAATCAGTAAATCAATAAGCTTTTTAAGTCTTTTTCTAAATCGATTTTGGTTTTCTTCATAAAGTTTAATATTTTTTTGACGTAAAATGAATTCTTCTTTAGATTGATACCAAAATTTCTACTTACATTTGCAAGGGTACAAACTTACGAGGAAAATGATAAAATTCCATTGGATTTCCTATATTATCGTTTACAAAAAACACACTGTATAGGAACTCTAATATTACCTATTTAAAACTGCACGTATTCTCCAATACTAGCAAAGTCTTATCAGTAGGTATCAGTAAAATCAACAAGTTTGAAGTACTTTCAGATAAGAAGTGGCTACGGTCGATTCCCCTAAATACTTCATTGTTATAACGCGATCAAGACCAGGTAATATGGGTTGCATATTTAGGAATTGAAAATTATTTGTTGGTAGCCAGCTTAAACATTGACGGACCTTGTTTTGAAATCTCATTACAGCGCCATATATTAAGCTTAGGGTAAAAGCTAATTGCATTTAAAAACAGGAAATATGTACTTTATAACTCGGTCAAGGTAGGGCCTAACAATTTGCAAATCCATTACACTGCAGTTTTTAGTAAAATGGTATAACAGTATTTACTTATTTTTTAGACATTGTTTTTATAATTTATTTTCTATGTAAACAAATTACCATCCATCAAGGTCATTCTATCAAAACATAAAAAAGGTTTTACTACAAGAACTGCGCACTACTGTATTTAGATTTTAGTCTTCCAATCAAATAAATAATAAATAAAAAATAACATTACCTATTGATGGATAGATTAAATTATCGTCTTTACTTAATTATGTTTATTAACGAATAACAAATCAAATTTAATGATATCATTAAATGGGTCAGTATTAAAATGATGTCATTTCTGTCTGAATTTTCTATTAGAATACAGGGGAATCCCCCGGATTAATAGAACGTTTTAAGTTCTTTCAACAACATCCAAAATGGAATTTGCACCGTCTGCATCCTTGTGCTAATTAAACAGATGTCACGTTTTTACTGATGTGTCAATTTCTAAAGAGCTTGTATTTAATTCTATTCGACTTAACACCTGACCTGCATCAATTTTACGTACTTTTCTGAAAACGTTGGGCAAGACTTTTTGAAAATTTTCGAAATTTTCAATTTCATTCAATCAAAATATGTTACTAAGGTTTCATGTTTCTGATGACCAGAGAAGCTTATCCTCAAAGTCCGATCATTAGGAACTGAATCGCCGTGTATAGTACTTCCGATAACAAAATGCTATGACGCGCCGCTACTGTTTAGCTTGAAGTCTCGAGAAGTGTTAGAGACCTTTTTATTTACCGACACTTGGGTGTTACAACCATTACTACTTATAATACGACTAGCGTTAAAACCATAGACAATAAAGATCTGCGCATTCAAATTTTTATGGGAATGGTGTGCATTTTGATGCAACTTCGCCGTCATGCAATGAGTAAGAGTGAGATACAACCAAAACAAATTATTATTGTTAACAAACAACAGATGTTGAGGTACTTAACCTAACAAAAGTTTAGTAAACAGAACGTACGGTTTTCATGGTGTTTACCAGTTTCGCGAACTCTAATATTTTTTCACTTAGTTCTAGTGTTTCTTTAGTATTTGGTTGGATAGTTTATATAGTGTTTGTGTATACATTTAACTTTGTGAAGGTTAACAATAAAAATAATGCCCAATCATGTATGTAAACTTGCAGAGATTAGCAATAACTTTTCACAGGTTTGATATCAATAAAATTTATGCATTATTAATATAATAAATAAAGAAATAATTGCAGAATACCACGAGACCAATTCAGTACCTATATGATGATTTTAAAATTAAAAAAAGAAGCTTTACCCAAGATTATTGTATCATCTGAATCGGAAGTTACATCAGCATCAAGTTCCTTATCTGATAATGAACACAGCAAAGGAATTAACAACAATAAAATTCACAAAAGAAGCTGACGATGTATTTTCTATGACAAGACCACATAAAATAAGGTGTTACCAATGATTCACAAGGACCAACAGGTATTTTGAAAAGATGATTAAGTAGTAGCAGCATCTTAACAGCTTCTAGCCCTGAAGAAAATAAAAAGGTAATTATAATTACGTAACTTGAAATAATTTTCTAATACTGACTAAATAACAGCAAAAATGACGTGGTGCCAAATGAAATCAAATCGTCAAGCTCATCATCTATTCCACCAAAAGGAAATGGGTAAAATTTATTAACAGACTTCATAATTAGGTAAATAACACAAATCATTTATGTAATGTAAATATATTGAAACATTCCTATTATAGTATAAACCATGGAAAAGTCAAGAAACGATACATGGAAACCAAGCGAAAACTAACATTATATCAAAGAAACTGTATGCAGCTTGAAAATCAATTGAACATTTAAAATATATAACCTTTGTAAAACTATCATTAGTGATCTACAAGGTTCTAATGTAAGACACTAGTTGAACAAATTAATATTGTTTAATTATCAATAAAGAATTATTATAAAGAATTGCGTGTATAATAAATGCATCCATTTAGACAAATTTTGTTAACTATTACTTCACTACATATTACATTATTAGTTCATGTTGTTTTACCTTTATTATAGTCGATAATTTTAAAATTCATAACGCTATCAGTCAGTGCTGTGTCACCTAAAATTATATGTTTCTTTTGTGTAAATTGAACTTTAATTCTGTTACAAAATAAAACATATTAATAAAGACAATAGTACAATTTTAAATTATTAGTTTGTTACTTTCTTATTTCCCTAATTAACCTAGTACTAATAGTTTTTCTAGGCTTTTGAGAGTTCATTTTAGAAATATCTTACTAAACAATATTGTAACCATATTTTATGCAAGATATGTAACACAGCAATCTCAGCATTGGAAACAAAATAAGCAAAATTTGAATTGCCATTGAATTATACCATTTTAAACATAGATGTAATCAAAACTATTTTGAGTTTATCAATTGACCTTTAAGGAGGTATATATTATAGTGTTATATCCAGTATTGTATGAACGTACATCTTTAAACATAACTTACTACTTGTTGATTACCTACTGATACACATAAGATTGAGTATAAGAGCGTACTCCTTAAATATATTTGATTGAATAAAATTAAACCGAGTATACAAAAATTAACATCAATGGTATTAGATTCATAAAGTTCTTGTGTCAGAGATAAAAGTAAATTTTAGTACTGTTATTTTTTCCTGATTGTGATACCTTAAATATTGATACAATGGATAACGATGAACTAACAGCAATCAAAGAAGAATTGGAGATTAAAATCGAACCACAAATAATGAAACATTCTAATACTATGGATGAAATTGACACATATTCTAAGAGAGATGAAAATCTGTTCCATAACTCCAGTACTCCACAAGATCCCACACAAACCATTGATGGTAGTAAAAAAAGACGTAAGACAGAGTTTGAGTGTAATTTGTGTGATTACAAGTCTTTCAAAGGTAGTCTTCTTCATGGACACATGCAAACGCACACTGGTGCGAAACCATTTGAGTGTAAGTTATGCGACTATAAATGTTCTGAAAGCGGTAGTCTTAAAAAACACATGCGAACTCACACTGGTGAGAAACCATTTGAGTGTAATTTATGTGAATTCAAAAGTTCTCATAGTGGTAATCTGAAAACACACATGCAAACTCACACTGGTGAGAAACCATTTCAGTGTAATTACTGTGACTACAAATGTTCAAATAGTGGTAGTCTTAAAATACATATGCGAACTCACACTGGTGAGAAACCATTTGAGTGTGTAATTTGTGTGACTACAAATGTTCTCAAAGAGGTGGTCTTAAAATGCACATGCAAACTCACACTGGTGAGAAACCATTTGAGTGTAATTTATGTGACTACAAATGTTTTCAAAATGGTAGTCTTAAAGCACACATGCAAACTTACTCCGGTGAGAAACTATTTGAGTGTAACTTGTGCTAATTCAAAAGTTCTCGAAATAGTGGTCTTAAAATACACATGCAATCTCACACTGGTGAGAAACCATTCAAGTGTAATTTGTGTGGCTATAAACGTTCTCAAACTGGTAGTATTAAAATACACATGCAAACTCACACTGGTGAGAAACCATTTGTGTGTAATTTGTGACTACAAATGTTCTCAAAGCAGTGGTCTTAAAACACACATGCAAACTCACACTGGTGAGAAACCATTTGTGTGTAATTTATGTGACTACAAATGTTCTCAAAGCAGTGGTCTTAAAACACACATGCAAACTCACACTGGTGAGAAACCATTTAAGTGTAATTTATGTGACTACAAATATTCTCAAAATAGTGATCTTGAAACACACATGCAAACTCACTCTGGTGAGAAACCATTTTAGTGTAATTTATGTGACTACAAATGTTCTCAAAGAGGTGGTCCTAAAATGCACATGCTAACTCATACTGGTGAGAAACTATTTCAGTGTAATTTATGTGATTACGAATGTTCTCGTAATGATAAGCTTAAAGGCCACATGCAATTTCACACTGGTCAGAAACCATTTAAGTGAAAGTGTGCCTACAAATGTCTCAAAGTGGTAGTCTTAAAACACACATGCAATCTCATGATGTTACCAAAGTGGTATTATTAAAACATACATCTGGACTCGCATTTCATTACAGTTGTGATCATAAACACTAGTGAGAAACCATCTGAGTTAAATCAGCCATGGCTGACTACTACAAATGTTCACTAAGTCATGATCTTAAAAGACAAAAAAATATTAATTTGTAACAAGGTTTAATACGATTTCCACTATTCTGTTCTGTTGCATTAAGATATAAGCTGGTGGAATTGTAATTGAAAACTTTTATATTGTTAAAGAAGTTATAAGTAAATGTTTTGTATAAATTTAGCTGCATTATTGATTTTTAATAATAAACAACCTTTTATAACATTCTGGCTACATCGCTCTGGCAACTTAAGACATACACTGACCAGCAATAAATATGCATCATATTTTTGTTTTCTCGCCCCACAATTATGGTATATGAAGTTATAAACAACCTTTTATAACATTCTGGCTACATCGCTCTGGCAACTTAAGACATACACTGACCAGCAATAAATATGCATCATATTTTTGTTTTCTCGCCCCACAATTATGGTATATGAAGTTAGTTAAAAAACTGAAATCGCACCAAGAGTAAAATTGCCCTGAAATTGAAGAATTGCAGAAAATGTTAAATCTATTTGTAATCATATTTTATATTCAAGAGTCGAGTCGAGTTTACTCCGAAATGTACTCGGATGGGTAAACTACGAGAGCAGTGTACTTGCCTACATGGCTCCGCTGTCTCGTCTCACACCCACATCACCACTCTGCGGCTCGGTGCGCCGGGCACCTCAAGACCGAAAGGCAGTGGCGGCTCGTGTGTCAATGTTGAGTGGTAAGGCCAACCTCGGCCTAACGTTCCAACATTCCCCACCCCTTTTCAATTAAAAATAAAAAACTCATTAAACCAAAGTCTGAAGTTAGGTGGCAGGTAGTTTTGTATTTTCCTCGATATTGTTAAGTATTCAGTTTTTAACCTATTTCTTCCAAAAAAGAATAAGCACCGACGGAAATTTTTTGCCGTTGTCTCCAAAGTTTTCTAATAAAAATAAATTTGTTGCTAACAGATGTCCAGTAAAACTAAATCAAGTGAATGTTTTAAACACAAGGTAAGATAATGTTTGATATTAGTAAAACTAATTATCATAACGAACAATTGAATAATAAATATATGGAGAACGAATAATAGTAGTTAAAAATAAGAATATAGTAATAATAAAAATAATTATATTTGGAAAAATATTTTTTGGGAAGATTACATTTTAAAAATTTATTACCATCTTATTTCCATACACCTTTCAAACCTCTTTTTGTATATAAGAAATATATAGATAAACTTCAAAATTTTTTTGATTCTAGCAAAAATACCATCATCATACCATATTTCCAAAAAATTTCAAAAACTTTGTCATTTCATTATTGAAGAATTACGAAATGGTAATTAATGTAAATCGTAAACTAATAAGGTGTTTTTGGAAATTCACCTAAGTTTGTTAAAAACCGTTCTTTATATTACACCAGGCTGCCTGTTGTATGTTCGAAAATTAGTTCTGGTAAGCAACCTAATAAATAACTATTATTTCATTTCGTATTTCAAACAATTGTTTATAGTAGTATACCACAATCAGTAATATAAAGTATATCTTGGTCTCCGTTGTCAATGACACCGGAGTTCAAGACGTTCTTGATCTCCGTTGTTTGTTGGCAACTTAAATAATTTGATGTTGCATTATAGCCACACGTGGCATGCTGCTTTTTATCTCCTTGGTTACGCGTATGATGACACAGACAACACAACTTGCTTCTTTATGCAATAAATTCGGATAGATTTTAAAAGGGAGAAATTAGGATTGAAATACGAAATAAAATAAAACAACTTATGCAATACGGAGATCAAGCGATACTTTAAATCCAAGAAGATGTATTATAACGCCGAGGCGCCAGCCGAATTACAATAAGCCTAATTACATAATATATATATAGTTGTTGAGTAGAGCTATGGAGGTTGGTTTGTGATTTGAGGTTAGGTTATACACGTCTATCGTGCTTTGAAAGGGTGTGGAGTGGGCAAACACGATAAAAAGAAACTGCTTGTATGAATGGTATTTCTATCATTGTCAGTTACACATAAGGGAAAGACGAGAAATGATTTTATAACTACCATTACTTTTATTTAACAAGAAATGCATATTTTTACTTGATGTGGAACAAATAAACAGTGATTAATATTTAACGCGAGATATAAGCATTGTAAAAAATCTTGATAACGTATTTTCTACCAATACAAACCAGCTACTGTGCGACGAGACGATGATATAAATAACCCAATGAGTGACCAATGACTTAAGGGAGCCTTTAATTTCCACATTATTAGAATTTATAGTCAGTCAGTCAATGTAAACAAAAATTCGCATTTGTTAATTCACCAATTTGATCATAAACCTGATGGGTTTGCTTTCCCCAACCAGAATTAATTTTAAAAATGCTTTAAAATACAATACTGTATGGATGTGATCCTTTTTTTCTTACTGTTTGGATTTTTAGAATGGAACAGTCGTATATAAATAAAACATGGTAAGACAAGTGTACTGTAATAATAATATGTGTTGTGGTTTTGGGCAAAAACCACAATGTGGAAAAACACACATCATTCTTAAAGGTACCCAGATTGCAGAACTACTTGGATACAGGCTTGAGACAAGCTTGTTGTAACAAACGTCCAACCTTGCAATATGCTTGTTCTGACAATGGTTTATACTTATGGCAAGCTTGAGTCGACCATCCTAGTTGTCAAAAGTCTAACTTTCAGTTTGTTGTATAATAACATCGCATATTTCAATTGCTTCTCTTTTTTTCTCTAACGGAAACGATACAAGAGTGCGAGATTTCTTTCGGGAAAGTGTTTCATTGGCTGATCTAAATCAATATTTTAAATGATCTGATCCATTTGATCTCGTATTTTTTGAATTTCATTTTCAAAATATTGTAAATCTTGTGTAACTTTAACTGAGTCGGTATTTTTTTCTGCAATTGTTTAAAAATTATTTCCACATGTGGCATTATTTTATGAAAAACTGTGAACCAAGAAATAAAGGCTTTGTTCTGCAGTCGAAGTTTGTAGGCACCAGCTTGTTCAATTGTGGAATCTAAATTAATATGTTCACTGTTTTCTAATGTTTCCATGACACCTATCAGTTCTTTTCTGTATTCATAAACAGTGTTAACTCGTCGAGAATATCACATTAGTTTGTATTGCTCTGCTTCTATGATTGGTTGCCTCAGTTGCTATCAAACATAAATAATAGTAATAGTAAATTACGTAAATACTTGTTAATAACACATAATCAAATAAAACAGTCATCAAGTTTCCTGTGTCTGTTGAACGAGAATGCGACAAAGGGTGTGATTTCTTGATGTATTTGTTCACATTAAACGTCACAACTTGAACCAAAGTAACAGCGACTAAGCAACACATTCGTGATGCGTTTTTTGTTGTTTTTAATAGTTTCTTTATTTTGTTATTTTATCATATGGACAGGTTTGTCCAAATGATCTGTCGTAATAAAAATTTTGCAATGCCAACATCAAAAACTGTTTGACCACAATTAAATACCATTACCAGAACTAAAGCAATATAACTGCATAATTCGAGTTCATGTCGCAACAGGTCATAGTGCAAGTTGCATCAAAAAAATGACATATAGATGCACAGATCGATGTAACAGATTTGACCCGTTCCGAATTAGAGTTATTAGACTGTTAAATCTCATAATATTCCATATGAAGACATTATTCTTTGTCTTTTGATGATCCTTACCTATAATAAATATTGTATGTCTTTTGATTGTACAAAAACCGAAATATGCACATACCTACTATTAAAGTTAAAGTGTTGGCAATTTGTGACCACAAACTGGATTTGTTATGTTTTTTATCACTGAATTGCTGTTGTAGTTCGAAACGCAATTGAAGCAATAAATGTGTGCCATCCAGATCTCCAGCAGTAGTTCTTCTATTGAGCAATAAAGTAACAACCGTTACTTCAGCAATTATCTGTAGTAGAAAATGGTCATATGTATTTCATTGCTGTTTTATTTCAATTATCACACAATGACACTCCGACTCGGAGGATAGGCTGCTCTTTACTCGAGCTCCTCTGATCCGTTATTCACGCAGAGGATCAACCCACACATTCCTTCTTATATTTCTCTTTTATAGATTATTGTGCGTCTTTGCTTGAGTTGTTATTCTGTTCCAGGTAATCCTGTCCATAACTAGCCTTCTCCAATTATTAATTCCCATATCTTTGATGTCCTCGGTCACTTGGTCCTCTTGGTCTAGTTCCCGTGGGTTTCCAGTCTGTTAGTTTCCGTATGGTAGTATCGGGTTCTCTCCTTTGGAGATGTCCAAACCACTTTAATCTTTGGGCTTTTATAATTCCGATAATATCTTCTCTCACCATGAGGTTTCTTATCTCATGATTCATAAGTGGTGAGTGTGTGGGTCCGAGCATCTTTCTTAGTATCTTTCTCTCTAATACTCGTAGCTTTTCCCCATCTCTTCTTGTTATACACATGGTCTCTGCTCCGTACGTTATGACTGGCCCAATTGCTGCTTAATAGATTTTTATCTTGGTACTTTTACTGATGTGTTTGTTCTTTAGTAATTTGCAGTACTTCCAGTACGCTCTGTTTCCCGCTTTCACTCTTTCATTTATCTCTGCGCTTCTGTTGTTCTCGTCATTTACTGTCACTCCTAGGTATTTAAAATATTCCACACTTTGTAGGTTGTAGTCATTTATCTTCAGTTCTGTGGTCCTGGGCGGTTTTCCTGAACATATGAAGTATTTTGTTTTATCTTTGTTGATACTCAGGCCTCGTTTTTCGGCTTCTTTTGTTAGCTTTATAAATTTTTGTTCCAGGGTTCGCTTGCTCCTTGCTATCAGTACCAATTCATCTGCATATCCGATCACTTGGATTAAGCTTTGTGTAATTGATTTATCTAATTCTAAAAGTCTTTTATCACAGCATCTAAGGTGATGTTAGAGAGGGTTGTAGACAAACTGTCTCTCTGGCATACCCTGTGTTTAAATTGATATTACCTGTGTCCCCATTCATTGTTGCTACTTTTGTCATTGATTTTTCAACTGTTATTTTAGTTACCCTAATTAGTTTCGCCGGTATGCCCATCTTCTTCATTCTTTTCGTAAGTTGATTTCTGTCCACACTAAGTATCAAAGGCCTACTTAAAGTCTATGAATACGAAGTGCTGTTGAGTTTATCATTTTCAGTTTATTTTACTATGTTGAAACACTGCGTGTTGAGTAGGTTATTTTTTGTTTATATTAATTGTTTTTGATTACTGTCAGTAAGAAACGTGTTTATTTTGTTCGCCTTTATTTTAACTTATAAATTGGAATATTTAATTACTGAATAGTAAAAGTTATGGAAGCTAAATGTTTTTTCATCTAACTCAAAAGGTTATGATCCCAGAACTTTACAAACTGTGCTTGTGTTGTATTATGTTCTTGCTTACCTAATCTACATAATCACGTGTGTGCAGAATGGATTCTCTAACACTGCAAATTGGTTTACTTGAAGGTAAAAGTAATTGGACTACATGGAAATATAAAGCTGTAATCCTATTACGCAGCATAAAGGGAGCATTGGATGTTGTGGAAGGTAAGGTGACAGCCCCTCAGCCGCCTGGGCTAGGTGCAACGGCATCTGAGAAATCAGACTATGATAAGAAATTTGAAGACTTTCTTAAAATTGACAGCAGTGCTCTGTTAGTACTGACAACAAACATGACTGAGGACATACTAAAACTTGTAATGGGATTCATGAGTCCTGCTGATGTTTGGAATGAACTGAATCGGCTCTTTGATGGGTCTGTTGAGGATCGAGCCTTTGATTTATGTTTACAATTATTTAGTTATAAGAGGGATGAAATAGATTGCAAGTCATCCTCTAAATTGAAAAACATCTGGAGTGACTTAAATGTTGAACTTACAAAGGATGGAAGTTCAAAACTGTCAGATCTGTTATTAACTTGTAAAATATTAGATTCATTGTCTGAAAGTTACTTTTCGTTTAGATCAAGTTGGATGCTTGTGTCTAAAAGAGAAAGGACCTTAGATAATCTCACTACACTTGACTTTGACTTTGTATGTACGAGAGGGCTTTGAATGGGAGAGACAACAATAGTCATAAAGCTCTTCTCACTCAAACACATAAAATTACTGTCTGTACTAAATGGAAGGCAGATGGGAAGCCTAAACCTGAGAAAAGTAACAAAACAAATGATAAGGTTGGTAGGGTAAATGAGCCAAATAAACTTCTACTTTTTGGGTCCTCAAATCTTGTACTTAATACTGAAAAAACTGATGATTTTTTCTATGTGGACAGCGGAGCGACGAGTCACATAGTGAATAAAAGTGATGTGTTCTGTGAGTACACTCCATTTGACGAAAATATTCCTCGTACTGTGGTCACTGCAAATGGTGATTGCGTTAAAGCTGTGGGCAAAGGAACTGTTGAGGTTCAAGCATTGGTTAATGGCCGATGGAACAGCCTAATTTTAACAGATGTGTGGTACGTCCCTGGTGTTAACAAAAATCTGTTTAACTAAAAATAAATGAACACAATGTGTTATTTGGAAGTAAAAATCGCTCTGGTGGTCTATATAAACTAGCAATGAAAATTGTTTTTCCTCAAGTTTCTGTAATAAACACTGTATATAATGATAATGTTTTGCAGCTGTACCATGAAAGGATGGAACATCGAAATAAACGGCATGTGAAGGCCACAATCAAAAGAGAACTTGGGATTGAGGTAAAACTGGACACTGAGCTGTGCGAAGGCTGTGTATACGGTAAGACTCATAGAAAGCAATTTGGAACCAGGGATAAACCTGACAAACCAGATTTGCTAGTATCTAGTGACGTATGTGGTCCTTTTGAAACATCGCAATCTGGATTCAAATATTATGCTATTTTTAAAGATGAATTCTCTAGATTTAGGTTTGTATATTTTATGAGAGAAAAATCTGAAGTACCTGAAAAATTAAAAATGATGCTTGCTGCATCAGAAAATGCTGCACATCGTGTTAGGGTCATTTTAAGTGACAATGGAGGGGAGTACGACAGTAATGTGGTTAGAAAAATATTACAAGAGAAGGGGATTACCCAAAGATTAACTATGCCATATACACCACAGCAAAACCCTTGTGAGAGGGAGAACCGCACTGTTGTAGAGACTGCCTGCGCCATGATGCATTCCAGAAATCATCTACCACAGTCCTTACGAGCAGAACTCGTAAATGCTGCCACGTATGTATTAAATAGGACTGGACCTTCTAGTATTTCAGAGAAATCTCCATACGAGTTATGGCATGGGGAAAGGCCTCATATTAAACACCTACAAATTATAGGCTCTGATTGCTATGCTCATGTTCCTAAGCAAAAAAGAAAGGAAATGGACAAGAAGGCCGTGAAGGGCATACTTGTTGGTTATGATACTGATGGTTATAGGATTTGGTGTAAAAATGGTACTTTAATACGAAGTCGTGATGTTGTGTTTCATGAAAGACCTCTTTCTTCAAGTGCTGGTGATGTCACTGTAATACTTAATCAGTTATCAGAAAATGAAAATGCTGAACCTCCTCAGAAGGAAATATGTGGAGATCCTCCTGATGCTGATGAGGATTCGTTTTCTGAAACTTCACAAGAAGAAATGTCAGGTGAGGAGGAATTGGAGAGTCTTGAAAGACCTGCAACTCCTAGGCTTCGTGACAGAAGTACTTACAACGACCCCAAAGATTCACTGATTTTGTAATGTCCTGCGATACCATTATGAATGATTATACTGAACCAACTACTTATGAAGAGGCTATCTAGAGCCAGTACCTACTGTTCTGTATGGAAACTTGCTATGGATCAGGAAATGAAGTCCTTACTAGACAACCGTACCTGAGTATTAGAAAAATTGCCTGTTGATAAAAAACCAATACTGTGTAAATGGGTATTCAAAGTCAAAACAAACCCAGATGGATCCATAGAGCGTTTCAAAGCCCGATTGGTTATAAAAGGGTATCTACAGAAGAAGAATGTTGATTATAATCAAACCTTCAGCCCTGTGGCTAGATTGAGTACTGTTAGAGCTCTGATAAGCGTTGCTGCAAATGAAAAATTACAATTGACGCAATTTGATGTATCTACTGCATTTCTGTATGGAAATATTGATAATCAAGGTAGTCACATTTATATGAAGCAACCTGATGGCTACAAGGATGGTAGTGCACTAGTTTGTAGGCTGCAGAAGAGTCTGTATGGATTAAAGCAAGCACCTCGATGCTGGAATCAGCGCTTTAGTGAATTTTTGTTTAAACTTGGATTTAAGCGGAATGATGCTGACCCATGTTTATTTATAGTACAAAATGGTACTGAAAAGCTTATGTTGACCGTATTTGTTGATGAGGGACTTATGGCTTCAAATAGTCAAACATGTTGAATCAGTTTCTAATTAATATTAAAAATGAATTTAATATAACTTATAAACCTGCAGAATTTTATTTAGGATTAGAAATTGAACATTGTAAAAATGGAATAAAATTGAGTCAAGTTTCATATGCTAGAAAGATTTTAAAAAATCTTAAAATAGACGAATGTAAACCGGTATCAACCCCACTAGAAACATCAACTACTACTGAAGCAGGGAAAGAAAGGAATGAAATAACCATTGCTGGTTATTCATATAGGCAGGTTGTAGGTGCCTTAATGTACCTGATGATTGGGTCAAGACCTGATTTAGCTTACGCAGTGGGAGTAGTGGCCAGATCACTCGAGAATCCAACCTCTCAAGACTGGTTAAAGGTTAAAAGGATTTTACGATACTTAAGAGGAACATTGGATCGTGGTATCATTTATAAAAGCAATTGTAATAAAGTACTGTCATGTTATAGTGATGCTGGCCATACAGGGGACATTACAACTGGTAAGGTAGGTAGTACAACTGGTAGGTCCACTTCTGGAGTGCTCAGCATGTATGCAGGTGGCTGTATTTCCTGGATCAGTCAGCGGCAGTCTTCGGTGGCAATCTCGACTACAGAAGCTGAGATTGTAGTAGCCAGTGAGGCAGCTAAGGAGGCTGTGTGGCTAAAAAGGCTGATGGCAGACATGGTGGTGTTAGAAAGCGTTCCTGACCTGTACATTTGACAATGAAGCAGCTTTGAAACTTTCACAAAACCCAGAGTTTCATAAAAGAACTAAGCATATACGTACAAGACACTTCTTTGTTCGGGAGCTGTTTGTTTGTTCACTGAGGGTGAAATCAGCGTGGAGAAAATCTCATCTGAAAATCAACTAGCTGACCTTTTGACGAAGCCCCTACCTAGGCCTCGACACATATAGTGTTGTGTAATGAACTTGGACTTAGTGCTATAAATGAAATGCCTAACTGTAAAATGAAGGGAAAGTGTTGAATTTATTTTTTTCAGTTTATTTTCCTATGTTGCAACACTGCGTGTTGAGTAGGTTATTTTTTGTTTATATTAATTGTTTTTGATAACTGTCAGTAAGAAATGTGTTTATTTTGCTCGCCTTTATTTTAACTTATAAATTGGAATATTTAATTCCTGAATAGTAATAGTAATTTACATGTTAAGTGCGGTAACAGACATTTTACAAATGAGTGCCGATTTTTGCTACCCGAGTGTGCGTAGCACACGAGGGGAAAGCAATCGGCACGAATTTGTAAAATGTCTGTTACCGCACGAATCATGTATTCTATTTTTTGCACGAATTTTTGAAATGTATTTTAAATTTACTACTTACGTAACTTTGAACTACTGCCAATTTCGATTAAAATGTGTTGAAATTTAACTAGAAGGCCATGACCATAATTTTTCACAACTCTGTCAATTTGCAAGTTTGGCGTCTCATTGTCTTTTATCAATTTCTTTTCATTGTTCTTATAAAAACGATGTGCGATAATGAAGGAATTTCTTTGACTCCCCCCGAGATTCGAGAAGTTGCGAATACGGTGGTGAATAATTTACTTCCTACAAAATCAAGAGATCGGTATGAAGGACAATACAAAAAATTTATAACATGGTGTGAAAGTAAACAGGTAACAAAATACTCTGAAAATTGCCTGTTAGCCTATTTCCAAGAACTTGGCGAAAAAAATCATTATGGTCTTTGTACAGCATGTTAAAATCATGCTTAAATGTTAAACACAATATAGATATATCAAAGTTCCCCAAATTGATTGCGTACATTAAGAGAAAGACTGAACATCACGATCCTAAAAAATCCAAAGTTTTACAAGAACAAGAGATAAATAAATTTCTTAATGAGGCACCAGATGGTGAATATCTATTGATGAAGGTATAACTTGTCTACTTTTTGTAAGTCAAATTTTAAATTTCTTCTGATTTAGGCAGCACTAGTGATGGGAATTTCTGGAGCACTCAGAAGAGATGAGTTGTCTAAAATGTTGATGAGCCATGTCACCTTAAAAGATGATATTATGGTGGTTGATGTTCCGGAAACTAAAACATACAAATGTCGTTCATTTGCTATTTCTAAGCCAGAATGGGTAAATATTGTTCAAAAATACATCACTGTGCGAAGCCATGTCACAACTCAAAATCAAAGAGTATCTTATACTTACCGTAATGGTAAATGCATCAACTCACCAGTTGGAATTAATAGCTTTGGTAAAATACCTTATCATATTGCAAAATTTTTAAAACTAGAGGAGCCTGAAAAATATACTGGACACTGCTTCAGACGCAGCAGTGCAACTTTATTGGCCAACAAAGGGGGCGACTTATTAATGATCAAACGCCATGGAGGTTGGCGTTCTTCGGCTGTGGCGGAGGGTTATATTGAGGATTGTGTCCAAAATAAAATTAATGTGGCCCAGACTCTGACTCTGACACAGTCTGGGTTACCATCTGCCCCCACATCTACGGTAACAATGCAGTCTTCATCTAGTTCATGTGTTTCTAATGCTGCTCAGTTTGCGGTTCCTGGGGTATCATTTGGAAGACTTGACAACTGCAGTGTAAATATTAACATAGTTAATAACAATAATTATTGTGAGTCAGCTAAAAAAAATTGACATAATAGGTTATGTTTGTATGTTTTCATTCAGATTTTAGATAGATTACCTTTCATCATTAGTAATAAAGTGCTTCTATAAATTTTTTGGACTTTATTCACTTTATTAATAAAACAGTAATTAGTATTATGAATAATTATACATATTATTATCATTCAACAGTACGCGAGTAGGCACATTGCATGTATAACGGTAGGCACCGATGACCAGTGGGCAGTGACTAGTAGGTAACTTTCTCTCCGTCGTAGATCAAATGCTCTTTCTTTTAAATGTCATTTGCCAATTTGAATTAAAGGTTTTTTAGTGTTTTCAAACGAATTTTGCTTGAATAATTAGGTAAAGTACTATCTCATTAACTGAACTTTACCCCAATAAAACTGGATTTGTAGTGAGAGTCCTCATTAACGCAGTGTTTTTTGTGAGTTTTTGCAAGCACGAGTGCGCAATTTCAATTTTTCCATGCATGTATGCACATACTAGATTTGATGTTTTACATGTAGTGAGTGCAAAAAAGTTATGGAAGCTAATTGTTTTTTCATTTAAATCAAAAAGTGCAGCTCGATGTCGTGCTCGTATCCTTTTTCAATGATTTGTGCCAGCATGTGCATCGTTTCGATCGTTGGTTTCCCTTTTCTAAATCCTTGCTGGTATTGACCTAAGTCTCTTTTGACATGCATGACTGAACTCTGAACAACACAGGTCTCAGTTCATATTCAGGAACTCTAATATTACCTATTTAAAACTGCACGCATTCTCCAATACTAGCAGTAAGTTTTATCCTTTTATCAGTAGATGGGTACATGCAAGGAAGTTTAAACTTCCTTGGGTACATGAGAGTGAAATAAACAAGTTTATCCAACACCTCTATATAAATACCATGTTTACTATGGTCATTTTAAATAAGGAAAGTGATTGTTTACTCTTATGTTATATTATAACCTACGTTGCCCCTAGCAACGTGGGTTATTTTTAAAAAACTCACTCCTTCAAAGATAACAACCAATCACCAGCTTGCGTTACTTAATATTATTAAAATCCAGTCATCGTGCTAGAGTATTACCGTCAAAACTACAGACTAACTATACATTGCAAATTCGATGTTTAAACTTAAATAAAGAGGGTTGGATAAAATTTTGTATGGCACGCGTGAGTTAAGGATATTATCCACTCAGAAAAATTAACCCTCTCGGGCCTGCCGGCCCTCGAGGGTAAATTTTTCGTTCGTGGATAATATCTTACTTAACTCACTTGTACCATAAATAACTATTGAAGTACTTTTAAATAAAAAGTGGCCGCGGTTGATTCCCCTATATACTTCATTGTTATAACGCGATCAAGACCAGGTAATTAGTGGAGTAACGCTAAGCAAAAAAAGAGCGTTATCTCGGAACCGGTCCAAACTACTTCGATTTGAATAATTTTTTTTTAAAGTCTTGTAAATATAAAATACTAAAACCTTTACAAATTAGAAATTGACGCTCAGAACGGGAAATGTGGTGAAACTCGAATAACCTAAAACCATAACCAAGTGGTCCCGCACCGGTTGTTCGACAATCTCAGAATAGAATAATTTTTGGTGTGTTATGACATCTATGTATTGGTAGTTCGAAGCCACTATTAATTTATTTTTATTCTTTTTGGTTTAAATACGGCAGTCATATTTGTTTCGTGGTGCGCGACGTTTCTTGCACTTTTCTATGTAAACGAAAATCTTGATATCTCAAGAACAGTTGGTCGTAGAAAGTCGCGGTAAAAACCATTGCATTCTTCACATTGCGAACTACATTTGTTGTTCTAAACATACATTTTGTAAGATGCTTCCTTATGGGCGCAAATTAAGTCCGAAGTTTAACGCTTTGCAAAATTTCGGCTTTTTAGAGTGTCATATTTCCAGACAATGGTGAAGTATCAGCGCTCATTCTTTTTAAAAAAGTACACAGTTAAGGATAGTTTATGTTCAAAATATCTCAAATCTGAAACTTGATTATTTTGGTATTTATGGGCTTTTGAAATTCTCGTTTTCTTCATTTTTGAGCAACTTTGGACCTCAACATCTCTTATGGTCATGGATGGATTTTTTTATATTACGTGCATATGAAGCAGCATATGATGGGAAACTGTGGTAAAAATTCTAACTTTGTTATTATCGTTAGGACAGAGTTATGCTCGAAAACTGTAAATGTATACCATTTCCATTCGTATAGTATTAGTATTACTGAGTACATGTACTTTATTCCGGCGCTAATATTAGTTTGGGAAAGTAAAATTATTATTATTACTATTATTATATATAGTTATATGCTATTGATAAAAGTCCTTGCAGTGATAACTAAAGTTATTAATATAACAAGGGTGCTTTTTCTTTGTATTTTCTTCCGTGACCGATTTCCCTATCAATCCGTGTAAATTGAATGACAGGTAACATGAGCATAACTCTGTTCTCAATCTAATATCAAAGTTACCATTTTCACCATAGTTTACCATCATATACTGCTTCATATCCACATAATATAAAAAAAATCCATTTATGTCCATCAGAGATATTGAGGTCCAAAGTTGCTCAAAAATGAAGAAAACAAGAATTTCAAACACCCATAAATACCAAAATAGTGAAGTTTCAGATTTGAAATATTTTAAACATAAACTATCTTTAACTGTGTAGTTTCTTTAAAAAAATGAGCGCTGATACTTCGCCATGGTCTGGAAATATGACACTCTAAAAAGCCGAAATTTTGCAAAAAAGCGTGAAACTTCGGACTTAATTTGCGCCCATAAGGAAGCATCTTATAACATTTACGTTTAAAACAACAAATGTAGTTCGAAATGTGAAGAATGCAATGGTTTTTACCGCGACTTTCTACGACGAACTGTTCTTGAGATATGAAGATTTTCGTTTACATAGAAAAGTGCAAGAAACGTCGTTTACTACGAAACAAATATGACTGCCGTATTTAAACCAAAAGGAATAAAAATAAATTAATAGTGGCTTCGAACTACCAATACATAGATGTGATAACACACCAAAAATTATCCTGTTCTGAGATGGTCGAGCAACCGGTGCGGAATCACTTGGTTATAGTTTTAGGTTATTCGAGTTTCACCACATTTCCCGTTCTGAGCGTCAATTTCTAATTTGTAAAGGTTTTAGTATTTTATATTTATAAGACTTAAAAAAAATTATTCAAATCGAAGTAGTTTGGACCGGTTCCGAGATAAAAACGTAAGGTTACTCCACTAAATATGGGTTGCATATTTAGGAATGGAGTCTAGGGTAAAAGCTAATTGCATTTAAAAACAGGAAATATGTACTTTATAATCGTCTTATTAATCTATAAACCTCTTTAATCTAGGGGTTAGGCTGAATTTGAAACAGCTGAAGACACAAATTGGTACCGTATTTACTCGAAAATAAGACCCCCCCTTTTTTTCCTAAATTTTTGCTCTAAAATGTGGGACGGTCTTATATTCGAGTCGGGTCTTATAATCGAGTATAAAAAGATATATTCAATAAAATGTAAAAACAATGAGTGTAACTGAGTAATGTTTACCAGTATTTATAACAAAAATTGTATTACAATACAATAACATCTAAAATAGCGTTCTGTTGTTTAATAATATAACATCTCGCCCGGTTGTCTGCATTTTAGCCGATATTGATGCACGTAAACCTATGCAGCCATTGTGAAACACGCGATAAGCAAAGTTTATTGACTGCAACAACTACAGTAATTATGAAAATTATGAAATCATATACAGTTATTGTTAGCTTAGCACCTAGTCAGAATCGCCGTTGCCGTCATCACCCTCTGTAAGATCGTTATTAACCTTTATAATATATTTTTTTATAACAATGGTTTTACAAAATAAGCTTGACAACTTACAGGGTCGATATTAGTGAAAAAACCCAGTGATGGCAAAAACATTTCTAAGAAATTTATTTAAGCCTTTCATAGTACCGACGGAAGAATTGTAATCTCTTAAATACTTACGTAATTGTTAACAATAGTAGCACCTTAATCTTTCCAGTAAGTGTGCAAAATCTTATTATCTATTGGAGTGACATCTGACCACTTTTGAATGAACTGCCTACAATTTTAGAAGTTTTCCTGGAATTCAGGTAAACTGCTTCCACAAAGGTTTTCTTTCCGCAAAGAGATAAATGGTAGAATTTTTTCCATGAACATAACTAAGGAAATTTGTTAACAAAATAAAACTGAAAAATGTTCAATATCTTATATTACTTATATTTTTAGGGGTCCAATATTCGCATACAAAAGCTTTTTTTTTAAATTCGCTCCAAAATATAGGGGGGTTTTATAATGGAGAGGGTCTTATTTCCGAGTAAATATGGTATTTAAAATGGTTTGTATCTGTAGTAGTGGTGGGTCATAACGCATACGTATACTCCTCGACTTCCACTTAAATATGTGTAATACAAGTAGGTCTGTGAATAAATAGTATGTTACATTACTAGTGTGGAAAGTGAAACTTTTCGCACACGAGTGCAGAAAAGTTACTTTCCAACGTGTAATGTACAATATTTTTCCTACGACCCCCCCAAATTTCAAATGTTTAAAAAACTTTTAAAAAGAATATAATTTTTGAAGATTTTAAAGCAAAATTTTTATGGTTAGGTTTAACAAAGAAAATCAAACTTAAAGCTAATTTTCTTAAGCCATTTATTTTTAGGATATAAAGTTTAATTTTTTAAACAATTTACAATATGAATAATTATAACGAAATTTCTATCAAAACATTTCCAGAAAAATAAAATTAAGTTATCTTGATAACTTAATTTAATTTTTCTGGAGCTGAATAGAAGTTAAATGTAAAAGTATTGTTATGACAATTGTTAAAGTGAATGGATGTTTGTTAACATTTTATTTAATAGATTCTTTTACTAAATATAAATTTCAATTAAAAAAAAATCATATCTTCATAACTTATTTAAACATAGTATAAAATTAAACCTTGGGTATAGCAGCAAAATTAATTAAATGAATTACTATTACAATTTATAATATAATGTAACAAGAGAGAAAAGGAACGTTTATAGGATGGTATAAAGTCGACGTCGCGGAGAAAAGGAGCAGTCAATAGCAAGTCATTAACTGTGTATTACAAAATAAATAGTGAATATAAATGTTGTATTAGAAATTCATAGTCTGTAAATAATAGTTTTTAATGTTTTATAATCATAGCGTTAATTTATAGTGTATTCATTAGTGTATAGAAATAAATATTTGTTTGCGAATAGACGATTTAAACAGCACTTGTATTATTATTTTTAGAAAGAACGTTACAGTGTTGTCAGGTGTGGTGTTCTAAAATAAATAAAATCGCGTAATAATTAAATAAAGTGCTGTGAGAATAAATTTTTAGCGTTAAAATTAATTTCAACAAACGATTAAAATGGTGATGAAACTATTGAAAGATCTCTTAGTAATAGATTTAAAACGGGAATTGGACGAGAGGGACTTGGATAGTAATGGAAAGAAAGAAGTTTTGATAAATCGTCTAAGAGAATGGCTTTTAGAACAGAAGGAAGATCCTGAAAATTACCGCTTCGAAATACCTGGACCCGCAATTGATACTAGTTTGTTGTTAAGTAAAATGGAAGAAAGTTCTAGAAAAGCCGAAGAAAGTTCTAGAAAGTCCGAAGAGAATTCTAGAATTTTAAAAGAAGAATTACTGCAAAAGTCCGAAGAGAATTCTAGAATATTAAAAGAAGAGTTACTGGAAAGTTCTAGAAAAGCCGAAGAGAATTCTAGAAAGTCCGAAGAAAATGTTAGAATGCTTAAAGAAGAATTACTAGAAAAGGCCGAAGAAACTGTTAGAATGCTAAAGGAAAAAATACTGGAGAATTCCAGAAAATCTGAAGAAAGTTCTAGAAGGCTTAAAGAAGAATTACTAGAAAAGTCCGAAGAAAGTTCTAGAAGGCTTAAAGGAGAATTGTTGGAAAATGTCAAAGCGTTGGAAGATAAAGTTTTCGAAGAATTTTTGGAGAATGCCAGCGCGTTAGGACTATTGGAAGGTAGATTGGCGGAACAAGATAGGGTAATAAAGATGGTAGAAGAGAAAATAGCCCAAATGCAATTACCACCAACAACTAAGAAAGACGATATGGCCGAAATGCTGGAAGATAGAATGAGGCAACTACGGTTTCCCTCAACTTCTGAGAGGCCGTTTAATGAAGTAAAGAAACAATTTAAAGAAGAAAAGGATCCTGCTGTAGGGATAAAAGTAAAACCACCCACGTTCGATGGAAAGATACCTTGGTCCACCTACTACAAACAATTTGAGGCGGCCGCTGGGGCCAACGGATGGACACGCAAGGAAAAGGCCGTTTCTTTAACTGTGGCTTTGCGTGGAGACGCGTTGAACGTCCTGCAAACAATCCCAGCAGGACAGGAAAATGATTATCAATTGTTAGTGTCTAGATTGGAGATGAGATATGGAGACGCACATCTTCAACAAGTGTATCACGCGCAAGTGAAGAATCGTATCCAGAAGAATGGAGAAAGCCTGCAGGAGTTTGAAGCCGATGTTGCGCGGCTTGTCCGATTGGCGTACCCTACGGCACCCGATTCATTTTTGGGACAGCTCGCTGTGCAGACTTTCATTGATGGGTTAAGAGACGGGGAAACACAACAATCATTGAGGCTAGCACGACCAAGAACAACTGATGATGCGCTTGCTCACGCTTTAGAATTTGAAGCTGCAAAACAAGCGTCCCGAGGTCACGGGCGTGTTCGGGCCGTTGTGGAGGAAGAAGAAGGTTCTAAAGATCGCCTAGAAGAATTATTAATGAGTTCTTCAGACGGAAGAGAACCGTAAAAAGAATCCTCAAGAAGTTCGAGGGCCTCGTTGTTGGAACTGCGGCGAACAAGGACATGTAGAACGCCGTTGTCCCAAAATAAGAAAAGTACAACCGTCGGAAAAGTTAAAGGTGGTTGGCAAGAGGGGGCGAACGTTAACGGCGAGTGAAGATGCCCCGGAGATCACGATCCATGCCGTAATATCGAAGAATAGTAACGGCAGTTTGTTTGTAGATGGGAAGATTGCTAATCGAACTGTTCCACTACTTATTGATACGGGGGCGACAAAACCCATCGTACGCCCTGATGTTCTACGATCAAGTATTAAGTTGCTACCCACAACTACTCAACTCCGTACAGCAACGGGTGAAGTGATACCAACACGCGGAGTGGTGAAGATGAAGATTGGCATTGGAAGTGAAGAACGTGATCATGAGGTGCTGGTAGCCGATATTACTGATGACTTCATCTTGGGAATGGACCTCCTGAGAAAATTTGGTTTTACGTTGGATTTGAAAGAGGGTGTTTTGAAGGTCGGTAACGAAGAACTTCCGTTGCATCCACGAGAAGATCCGGTTGTAAGGGTTTTGCTGACTGAAGATGTGATATTGCCGGGTCAAAGCGAGATGGTTGTCGAGGCGGGTTTGGATGGAGATCTTCGGGTAGGATGTGTGCGAATGATGGAGCCTGTTTGTGATAAGAAGATCCATAGTGGCATACTGGTGGGAAAAGCGCTGATCAACGTTGGAAAGAGAGTACCGGTGAGAATTATGAACGTTAATGTGGATCCGGTGACATTGAAGAAGAGTACCCTTGTGGGACAGTGTGTGCCAGTATTTCGAGTAGCCAGGTGTATGGCTGATGTTCTAAAACCAGTGCCCAAAGACCATGGTGGAAAATTAGTGGGTATGGTTACTAGTTCGTGCGAAGACCTTAACAGAACGAAAGTGAAAGAGGTACAGGGTTTGGTTCACCGATACCAAGATATCTTCGCTCTTGACGATAGCCAGAAGGGACGAACAAATATAGTAAAACATAAAATCAATACAGGCAACTCTATGCCTGTCCGTCAGCAGCCGAGGCGTCTACCTCTAGCAAGGCGAGCAGAAGCCGAAAAGATTATTACTGATATGGAAGAACAAGGGGTCATCGAGCCATCTAGCAGTCCATGGGCATCACCGGTGGTCCTGGTCAGTAAGAAGGACGGGTCAACGAGATTTTGTGTGGACTATCGGCAGCTTAATGACGTGACCAAGAAAGACAGCTATCCCTTACCACGCATCGACGACACGTTAGATACCCTGTCTGGTTCACGATGGTTTTCGACTTTGGACTTGAAGAGCGGTTATTGGCAAGTTGAAATGGAACCTGAAGACCGGGAGAAGACCGCGTTCACTATTGGTTCCGGACTATGGCAGTTTACAGTTATGCCTTTTGGTCTATGTAACGCTCCGGCCACCTTTGAGCGTCTAATGGAGACCATCCTGAGAGGGTTGTCGTGGAAGACCTGCCTGGTATACCTAGATGATGTGATTGTAGTCGGAAAATCATTCAACGAACATTTGAACAATCTAGAGGAAGTGTTCCGAAGACTACGTGGAGCCAATCTGAAACTGAGTCCGAAAAAGTGCCACATATTCAGAAAGGAAGTGAAATATCTCGGGCACGTCGTATCACAAAATGGAGTGGCAGCCGACCCCGATAAGATTCGTGCAGTTCAAGAGTGGCCAACACCGAAAGATAAACACCAAGTTCGTAGTTTTCTTGGGTTATGTACCTACAACAGGCGTTTCGTTCCTGGGTTTGCCAATATAGCGAAACCTCTGACAAGGTTAACTGAAGATGGGCGCGAGTATGTTTGGAGCGGAGAGTGTGAAACAGCTTTCCAACAGCTGAAGCGTGCCCTGACAACAGCACCAATATTGAGCTATCCACGGACAGAAGGGAAATTCATACTTGGCACAGATGCAAGTAATCTGGCCATTGGGGGGGTACTTTCTCAGATACAGGATGGACAAGAAAAGGTCATCGGCTATTTTAGTAAGGTTTTGTCGAAAGCCGAAAGGAATTATTGTGTGACCAGAAAGGAACTATTGGCCGTCGTGAAGTCCGTTGAGCACTTCTACAAATACTTGTACGGACGGAAGTTTTTATTGAGGACGGACCATGCAGCGTTGAAATGGCTTCTACAATTCCGTAATCCTGAAGGCCAGGTCGCAAGGTGGATCGAACGATTACAAGGATAGGACTTTGACACCGAACATCGAGCGGGCACTGGTCATCGAAATGCCGATGCTCTTTCAAGAAGACCCTGTCCAACGGATTGCCGTCATTGCTCTCGTTTGGAGGAGAGGGTTTGCCAAGTATTAAGGACTACCATCGTCAACGACAATTGGTTGCCGGAAGAATTGCAACGACAGCAGGAGGCTGATCCCGAACTAAAAATGGTACTGGAATGGAAGCGCGTGGGAGAAAGGCCTGCCTGAGAGGCCGTCAGCCCTTTCAACAGAACGCTCAAAGCATATTGGGCCCAATGGGAGTCCTTGAAGGTGGAAGACGATCTCCTGAAGCGAGTACTGGAGAGTGAAGATGGCACCACCATTAGGTCTCAGTTCGTGGTTCCAAGAAGCCGAGTGGCTACAGTATTGCGACATCTCTATGACGGTGCCTCAGGAGGACACTTCGGTGTGAAAAAGACTTTGGAGAAAGTTAGGGAGCGTTTTTATTGGGTCAACTGTAAAGAAGACGTGAAGGAGTGGTGCCGGAAATGTGAACTATGTGCCACTGGTAACGGACCCTTGGGGAAACGAAGAGCACCTATGAGGCAGTACAATGTGGGTAGTCCTCTGGAAAGAATAGCCATAGATATTGCCGGACCATTTCCCGAAACCGACGATGGGAATAAATACATATTAGTGGCAATGGACTATTTTACCAAATGGCCAGAAGCATATGCCCTACCAAACCAGGAAGCTGCGACTGTTGCTGACGTACTAGTCAAAGAGTTTTTCAGTCGCTTCGGAGTGCCCATGGAGCTGCATTCGGATCAAGGCCGCAATTTCGAGTCTGTACTCTTTGGAGAAGTCTGTCGATTGTTGGGCATTCGCAAGACTCGGACCACACCGTTACATCCGCAGTCCGATGGAATGGTAGAACGCATGAATTGGACAATGGGCAAATATTTGGCCAAGGTCGTCTCCGATCATCAACGAGACTGGGACCAATACCTGCATCTGTTCCTGATGGCTTATCGTGCATCGGTCCACGAAACAACCGGTCAGTCACCAGCGTCTGTGATGTTTGGACGCGAGTTACGGTTACCGTGTGATCTAGAATTTGGGTCTCCACCTATAGAGCAGGAGGTAGCCGGGAATGATTATGTCATCAACTTAAAGAAGAAGTTGGAGGATATTCACGACCGAGCCCGAAATAATAGTCGAATCGCGAGTGACCGGATGAAGGCTACGTACGATGTGAGAGCCCAAGAAGGAGGGTTTCAACCTGGAGAGCTTGTCTGGTTATACAACTCGCAAAGACGTCGTGGCTATTCTCCAAAGTTACAGCGAAATTGGGAGGGTCCATACCAGGTGAAGAAACGAATAAATGACTTGATTTATCGCATCCAGAAATTGCCAAGGGGGAAATCAAAAGTGGTACACTCCAATCGTCTGGCGCACTATGAGGGAAATAATGACGTAGTCCCGGAACGGAAAGATGAGGCTGAGGTGGCTATCAATACCGTAAGGCCTGAAGATGATCAGCCAACCTTTAGAGAATTTATGGCTGCGTTCTCTGGAACTAGAAAAGCGCGATTCGGAGTCACGACTGAGATGCAACAAGATCTCTTCCGGGTCCTTGGTGATTATTCCATTGCCCACTGTGTCTCCGAGGATCTCCGTATGTCCAGGGGGATCGCAGTGGTGTTTAGAAATAAATTTGGACGGCTGAATGAACTTCGAGAACAAAATCCCTCTGTTGGTAAATCCTTACGCTTGCCTGATCATGACCGATCCATTTACTACTTGGTAACCAAGCAGTTTTACTACCAGAAACCGAGTTACGCCGACTTGTGGAGGGTACTATGGAATTTGAGAATCGAGTTGCTTACCAGGGGAATTAACAAATTGGCAGTTCCCAAACTCGGCTGTGGGCGGGACCAGCTGGATTGGAGAATCGTTAGAAACAAGCTGGAAGTTGTCTTTAGAGGTACGGACGTCAAGATCTTCGTCTGCAATTTTGACCCACAACCCGCATTAAGGCCAACGAAGAGTGTAGACTGTTATTTCTACCCTAATGGAACGTGTAGTCGAGGTGAAGACTGTCGATATCGTCATGACCCGTTCTACAGGAACCAGAGCATAAAACCTGTTCTGGGACAGAACAGACTTGAAGAGGGGGGCAGTGTAACAAGAGAGAAAAGGAACGTTTATAGGATGGTATAAAGTCGACGTCGCGGAGAAAAGGAGCAGTCAATAGCAAGTCATTAACTGTGTATTACAAAATAAATAGTGAATATAAATGTTGTATTAGAAATTCATAGTCTGTAAATAATAGTTTTTAATGTTTTATAATCATAGCGTTAATTTATAGTGTATTCATTAGTGTATAGAAATAAATATTTGTTTGCGAATAGACGATTTAAACAGCACTTGTATTATTATTTTTAGAAAGAACGTTACAATAATAATTTGAGAGGCACATAATTTATTTTGTATTTATATTTAATATCTTCATAATTAACAAATATAACTTCAACTAATAACATAATGATAGGTGTGAAAGAGGTTGCCTAACTAAATTATTACTTTTATTTTTCTCCCATTTGGCATCGCTGATTTTAATCTTGGCAAACTTGCTTCAATAATTTTCATGTATTATAGTGAGGTTACGTTAGGTGTAATCTATTAGATATATCTTTTTGATAGCTAAAATAACTAATTAAATAATAATTAAAGTTATATTTATGAGAAAAGAATAGATACATAATAATGGTTAAAATGCTTCTCAAAATTGGATTAAACATTAATGTCATCATTTTAATGTAAACAAAATTCATGGATTTCTAGGTATTGCTTAGCGTGACGTATTTTCCTAACACACACGTGTGTTATGTTCCTAACATACGCGTGTTATATGACTCACTTTCTTAATGTAAATGTAATCGGTAGTTTTTGCTATTGTTCACTTTCGTATGGGGTCGTAGGAAAAAATATTATCGTATTAATTTTGTTTACAGTAAATCAAATAAGATATTTTCGAGAATTCGCTGTAAGGCAATTTAGTATTCTATTAGTAGTATTATGTGTTTTGATTATTAGATTTTTGTTCTGATAACCGCGTGCCAGTTGTGTTATTTTTTGGGCATGCTGTACTGTATTATTTCCTACTATTTTTTTTATTTAAAATACTGTTTATTCCCAGAAAGTATATACTATGTAATAAATAAAGGGTACCGATTTCTAGTGAAAATCAACAAAATCATCACTGTAAATACCGTAAATATTCCTAAGAATTGTGACTAATAATCGGACACGGCTGCATTTCAGTACTCAAATAATCAAAATGACCCGGCCGACAACTTTTATTTATGAGTACATATTATGTTTGTAAACACTCGGTCAAGGTAGGGCCTAACAATTTGCAAATCCCTTACACTGCAGTTTTTACTAAAATAATATAATACTGTTATACTTACTGTTACTTATTTTTTAGGCATTATTTTTATAATTTATTTTCTATGTAAACAAATTACCATCCATCAAGGTCATTCTATCAAAACATAAAAAATAGCGGTTTTACTAAAAGAACTGTGCGCTACTGTATTTAGATTTTAGACTTCCAATCAAATAAATAATAAATACAAAATAACAATACCTATTGATAGATATGTAGATTAAATTATCGTCTTTACTTAATTAACTGATATCTGTCTATTAACGATCAACAAATCAAATTTAATGATATCATTAAATAAGTTAGTATTAATATGATTTCATTTCTATCTGCGTTTCCTATTAGAATACAAGGGAATCCCCCGGATTAATAGAACGTTTTAAGTTCTTTCAACAACATCCAAAATGGAATTTGCACCGTCTGCATACTTGTGCTAATTCAACAGATGCTACTTTATTACTGATGGTGTCAATTTCTAAAGAGCTTGTATTTAATCCTTGCATCAATTATACGTACTTTTCTGAAGACGTCCGGCAAAATTCTCGAAATTTCCAGTTTCATTTAATCAAAAAATGTTACTAAGGTTTTATGTTTCAAATGACCAGAGACGCTTATCCTTAAAGTCCGATCATTAGGTGCTGCTTCATCGTGTATAGTACTTCCGAAAACAAAATGCTATGACGCGCCGCTACTGTTTAGCTTGAAGTCTCGAGAAGTGTTAGAGACCTTTTTATTTACCGACGCTTGGGTGTTACGACCATTATGACTTAATACGACTAGCGTTAAAACACCACTAATCTGACGAGACCTTAATAGTAGCAAACGATTCCATACAATGCGCATGCGCTGACATCAATCGAATTAAAATTTACTTACCATTAAACGTTTGAAAGTCCAATTCGTCAACAAGAAATTCCACACCGTGTTTTTCCCTTAAATGGTGCACCAAATCTTCGTTTATCCGAAAAGAAGAATTATGAGTGAGTATGTGCTTTTGCAAACTTACTTTTTGTGAACATTTGTTTGTTTGTTTTTGGGCGAGGAATGAGGATGGCGGAGCATCCTTCGTACCTCATGGCACCGATTGCTATGATCATTTGGCCGACCCTACTAGAATTTAGCCGAATCTGGGGGAATTCCACCCCCAGTAGGGATCTTTAACGTGCCAAACATCGCATTGACGCGGGACCTACAGTTTTACTTCCTATCCGAAAAGAAGGCATGTTTTAAATTTTTCTCCGCTATGAAAAATTACCAGCTCGGCCGGGGATCGAACCTGCAATCTTTGGGTTATGAAGCAAACATGCAAACCACTAATCCACCGAGACTGGCTTTTTTGTGAACATTTATAACTACAAATAATACACTCCAACAGTTTCTCATCACTATGAGTGAGAATGTGCTTTTGCAATCCTCCTTTTATTGAGCATTTATAACTACAAACATTACACTCAAATGGCTTCTCATCACTATGAGTCAGCATGTGCTTTTGCAAACTTACTTTTTGTGAGCATTTATAACTGCAAATATTACACTCAAATGGCTTCTCCCCACTATGAGTCAGCAAGTGCTTTTGCAAATTTGATTTCTGTGCGCATTTATAACTACAAATATTACACTTAAATGGCTTCTCACCAGTATGAGTGAGCATGTGCATTTGCAAATTTATTTTTTGCGACCCCTTGTAACTGCAAATATTACACTCAAATGGTTTCTCACCACTATGAGTGAACATATGGCTTTGCAGCCTTCGTTTTTGTAGGCATGCATAATTACATATATTACATATAATTACATATATGCGCTGACATCAATCGAATTAAAATTATTAGAGGTATTTTCAAATTTGGTGGCGGAAACAAAAGACTGAGAAATGTCACAAAATTGTATTGTCAGTGTCAAATTTCTCAGAGACGTTCGTGGTTTCGACAAAAATGCACCATATTGGCAATAAGAAAGTTATTCACGGTCAAAGTCGAGAAATAATTTGTAATACGTTTGATTATATGAGAATAGCTTTTCCTTTTGAACCAGTGACAAAAAGTAAAGAACGGGTTTCCGAATGCGAATTTAAATTTTCCTAGACTCCTAGACATTCCTTTTTACGGCGCTTATGAGAAATTTGACACTGACAATACAATTTTGTGACACTTCTGTCTTTTGTTTCCGCCACCAAATTTGGAAATACCTCTACACTAGTAACGTTGAATAATCACTGTTGATTTTAATAAAATAACAAACATTTATAATTAGGTAAAATTAAATGGAATCGATAAGAATTCACTACATGGGGAATGAAAGTTTCTGACTGAAATAAAATTTTAATCATTGAAAAAACAAGTTTATTAAACATTATTGAAAATCATGTGGATCCTTACAGTAAAAATGGTCATGCATAGAATTTGATGACACAAACAGCGGAGATCCATCAAAAACATTTTTAATTGTTTTTATATCTTCACGATTTGGTTTTTTATTCTATCCTTCTTCTTTTTCTTCATTGTTGAAAAAAAATTTAATTTGTTTTTTAATATTCTTCCTGCAGTTTGCATTTTCATCCTTATCAGTAAAAAATTGGATTTCATTATCTTTTAATGCTAAATCTAAAAACCCACTAGCATTTCTTAAATTCGATAATGCTTGAGAAAGATAATCTTGATTTGCACTAGTCAAGTTGGTTTGGTTTAATGTAGTATGAAGAGTTGAGATTTCATTACTGAGTTTTTCCGTTAAATCTGAATTATTGCTTTTTGTGTTGTTCAATGAAGACAAACACTGTGTAATTATTTCGTCAGTAATGTCACACTCATTATTGTTGATTCCATCCGGTGAATTAGATTTACTGTCTTTTAGTGCAAAAAAATGAATGTGTTTACAAATTGTCGACTTAATAAAAAAATTAGGACAACCACAAGTGTAGGAATGTATGCAAACATTGCAATATTCACACATCAAATTGCAACATTTTCCTGGCAGTTTTTTTTCTATAATGTATTCTGCCTCATCGCCAATAACTTTCCATTTATTTTCTTCCAGTGCCTCTAAAGTTAAAGAAATGGTCAATGAAACTTGATGTCGTTTTAGGATGTTCCTTTTGTGTGCAGTATATTTTCCTTTTGTATGTTTAATCATTCGATCAACTACTTTGTCTCTCAAAAATGTCACAACTGCATGCAAACCTTTATCCAGACGTTTTAACACTTTTCTTATGCAAATAAAAATATTTAATTGTTCGGTGCATGCTTTCTAGACGCATATTTGTGTTTATACCACACTGCATGCGATAACAATAGGGCCATTGTTGACCATTATTTGAATAATTGTTTCGAAAATAAACACCAAAGTTTTTTGTATCACTGTCTTCTAGTAATTTCCCTAGAGTCACTTGTAAATGGGCTTCAAAATTTTCATAATTTAATTCAGTCTGTAACACTTTTAGAGTTTTGTACACCCATGCTCTTTTCTCTTTATCCAAGATTTTTGATAAATTTGACTGCCAAGCTCTATCTATGTGCCACGAGCAATACAGCTGATGTAATGCAACCCCCATAACACAAACCCAAGCATTATAAAACACATGAGTAATGTCACTCATGAAAGTATTTGTCTTGATGATTCCTGCTTTCTTCTTGACACAGTTAAAAAATAATTTATGAACTTCAGTATCCTTTTTATTGGTAAACATGAATGCAACGGGAAATCCTTCCCCAAACTCATCAACAATCATAATGGTGGTTAGTTCAAAATCGTAATTGTTAAGCCCATGGGTGCTGTCTACTGCAATTATATTAGATCCAAATGTTTCCAGCATATATTTTTGATAGTCACTCATCAGGACCAAACAAAAATCAGAATCTTCAAAATTATCCATTTTATCACCTTGCCTTTTGTAAAACAAAACAATGTGTTCTCTATTATTTTCACAATCTTGCACCCACAAATCTACACTAATTGCGTCATTTGTATGTTTAATTCCTTCCACAATATCTAGCTTGAAACGATTTTTAATATTTAATACATCTTGTCTTGTCATTATATCAGCCCTTTTCATTGTCTTTCCTACTTTTTTTCGATTGTTATCCAAAATTCTGAAAAGATAGATTCCTCTTTATAAAAAAAAGAAGTAAAATCGTATTGTACCTACCTTGAAGTAGAGGCTCCGTTTATGAGTTGCGACGCCACGACTTGGCAAGTCTTATCATCTAGGCGAAGGTGCTGTATTTCAATTTTGTGACCATAATGGGTCCTTATCCTTTTCATTTTAATTTTTCCCTCATTATCTTGAAAGACTTTCATTTGACTTGTACAGTTTAATTTTAACTTGGATACTCCTTGAGATTTTGTTAGGCGTTTACGCTCAATTTCTTCACCGGGTTTTGCCTTATTTTTGGATACATTATTATTTACTGAAAATAATAATAAAATATTATTTATTGATATTACAGTTTGGTTTTTGTTGTTCCATAGTTGTTATTGGTGTTTAAAAAATTACTCACCACTTCTATTGCAGATGTAATATGATAATTCGCCTCCTGTTCCATTTCTAATAGATCTTCTGCCCCGAGGAGATACATAATTACAATTTTCATTTATTTCAGTTTCTTCTTTCCATGTTTTAAAATCTAAAAAGAGTAATAATAAAATATAATAAAATAATGAACGAGTTGTAGAATGTAGGTTAATCATGCAACAAATAGGTACCAACTAGATATGTACTCTAACTTACCATTAAACGTTTGAAAGTCCAATTCGTCAACAAGAAATTCTACACCGTGTTTTTCCCTTAAATGGTGCACCAAATCTTCGTTTATCCGAAAAGAAGAATTACACTGGGATTCCAAACATTTGTAATTGTGAACACTCTTATCAAATGAAAATCTTGCAGCCGTGTTTGATGAATACTGAACAATGTTAAAGCAATATATCATTATATACCCCCGAAATATTCTATTCTATGATGCCTTCCTCCTTAAGTTCACTTATAATTGATATTATTTCGTTTTCATTCTGTGGACTAGTGTTGCCGGCACTCTTTACAGCATATAACAAACGAAGCCGGTCGACTAGCTCGTTAGCCTTATTCCAGTAGACGTATTCGACTTTGCAATCGCTTAATTTTTTAAAATTTGACGACGATGATGATGATAGTCTAATGCCTAAACCTTTGATTCTGGGTAAGTTCGGTTTAATTATATAATCATACTTCCAATGTTTAACAGCTGTTAGTTTACCCTGTGGTCTATATGATTTCTTATGCGCATTAGTAAGGGCTATTATCTGCATATAATTATTGATATCAGCTTGCGATGGTGTAGACTCTAATTCTCTAAACGTGAGTAAGTCAAACAGACCGGGTGTTGCTTTGAAAACGTTGTTTTTAATTATGATGTTTGTATCACGCATAGTCACAGGGGAAGATGCAAATGTCCACGCATCTCGATCAATTTTATATCTAATACCGAATCTAGTTCTATCTATATTTTTGTTTCCGACAGCGTTAGCTATCAGCATACCGTAATGAGTAGGAAGATCAAGAGTTTTATTAGATTCTTCTTCTTCTTCTTCTTCTTCGTCTGCTTCCGATGATGATGATGTAGCAGGTTGTTTTTTAACTTTCAACTGGGGAATGTAACTAGCAGTAGTAGTAGTAGTAGCAGCAGATGGTTGTGTTTTAACTTTCAATAGGGGTACGTTAGAGGTGTTAACTGATTTAGCAATGGTTTCCAGTGGCGATATAACTGGATTGTGCGTGACGCGATACATACGTTCTGCTTCTGCTCTATCACGACGAAAGTATGCAAACTTCTTACGTATAGCATTACGAGCGTGTATTATTTTACGCTTTAAACTCAGATCATACGTGTTGGACATGTCGGCTATGCAGAGACTACTAAACGAATCGACTCTAATTATAAACTTATATATGAATCAAAACCCTTCCGATATCTGCCACGGTCTAGAGAGCTGTCTTTATTAATTACCAGGAAATCATGCGGCTCCTTCCAACACAGAGAGCAAATGTTTTTGAACTGATCATAGCTAATACCGTCTCCTACAACATGATCGCTAAACACGTGTTTTAAGTTCAACTCGTCTTGTCTAAAGAGAATAATTAGGTTTGCATTGTCCCTAATCAGATGTTTCGGTATCTTGGCGTACGTTTGGCCTAGATAAAAACAGTCGACACCCTTATGCCTACCCATGCTAAAATATTCTCTAATCTTTTCCTGCTTGCTGCAAATTATATCATCAAAAATGAACACTGAATTAGGTTTAACATCACCGGGGCTGATTACGTCATCGTTTTCGCTAAATTCATGATATCCCATACCCGTAAGTGGTTTCATAACACGTCTTAAGAATTCATATTTAGGCTGAAATAAAGACTTGGCGTATAGGTAGATATTTTCAAATTTTAATCCGTTTTCGCTAATAAGTAAACCTAACATAGCATTAGTTTTACCACAGGAAGATGGACCGCTCAATATTGCTCTACATGATACAGGTAACAGGTCGCCATGTTTCCTAACATCCTCGCCTGATCGTCGTTGTAAAGATGTATCATCGCAGGTGTCTAGGTTACATATGTTTAGTGACTTGTTTTGTTTAACAACCTTCATTACGGTATGCGTACGTGTCTAGTCACGGTCTCGTTAAACGGATTATACTCGATTAATGCGTCGTGAAGGATCAAACAATACGCCTTAGTTGTGTTCGTAAATGCGGCTGAAGACTCGAGCTCTAGTCTAATATCGACAGTGGAATCCTTAAAACTCTCTACCTGTCTTGAACAGTCAATAACAAAAATGGGATACGTTTCAAACGATTTGTAGCTGAGTAAACAGCTCTCAGCCGCACCTCTACCTATACCGTCATAGTAGTTCTCACGAAAACGAATATAATTCAGATACGCAGGAATGTAGTCCTTACGGTCGAAATCGAGATTTAAACGCTGATGCGGGAACACTTGCGAATTTAAATACAACTTAACGTCGACCAAGTTCGAATGAGTAAATGTAGTCGGGTTACCCGTTCTTATACCCAGCTGACGCTCGTCTTGTAAAACTACAAAGACCCAGCGCGGTTTCTCTAGATCATTGGAGTTCTTTACACGCCAAACCTGGTTTTTAGTAGTTCCCAACGTCTAAACGGAGCGATAATAGAAGAATTATCTCTTAAACTCTCCACCAGGTTCACTTTGCTTTCATCTGATAACAGTATATGCGGAACTTCCCACGAAAGCTTATCAATCTACATTGGTACCTGCATCACCTGCGTCGCTTTTATAGCAATTAAAATCGTTCTTGGCTCGAATTAAAACTAGCTGACAACTCATATGAGGTATTACTTTTTTATAATCGTCTGCAAATCCAACGATATCTTTTAATGGTATTCTACACGTGAAATGAAAGACGTTATTCCCCTGGTTATGTAACAAATCATTATCGCTAGTAATCCCTAAGTTCCATGCTGTGCTGGTTAAAGCTCTATCCTCGGCGCCATGTGAAACGAGACCTTTTATAGTGCTTGTAATGCCGGGCTGTTTACAGACATCTATGAGCTGGTTTGTGCCTAATATTAGTTGAATTTCATCAAACAGAAAGTGGGCAAAATTGTTTACCAGAAGGAATTGCTTGTTTTCTGCACGCGTTATGCTACCTTTAACAAGTACATAGCTGTCATACAAAGCTAAAACGTTATCGGAATTTTGTATGCTGATTCTAATGGTGTCGGAATGATTGGCATTTAGCGTAAACGGCAGATAGGTATAAAAATCCTCTTTTATTATATCTGTATCGACGCGAGGCTTCCCAAATATGTTTAATTTATCAATGGTAAAGGTGTCGGTGTTAATATGCATTTTACTTCGTTTTGACATGCTGCTGCTGCTGCTGTTATCGTACTTTAAAGCCTAAAGATTCAAGAAAAAGGCGACGAGCTTTAGTTAGTTTTAATCGAAGGTCTGCACGTGCCGACGTTCGACGGTGAATGACCTTTGATGGACATATGCTGATGTTTTTATAGCTAAAGTTTATTCCCATTTTTCACGTTTAAGTTCTAGCCTGATGCTCGTGAAAGTGTCTTCAGACAAATTTATCAACTCTCCTCTCGCGTCTACCAGTCTAATGGTAATGTTGTCGATCTCGGTGACAGTGATGGGAAAGTAAATCACATGCGATGGCTCCTTTTCAATCAGATAACCGGGTGGTACGCAAACACCAAATTCGAAGATTGTATGACCTGCTTGATTGTTTCTATATGAGCCGCCTGTAATATTCGTGTCTACAAAGATGTTTGGAGTTGAAAGTATATCGACAACTCGATCTGATACGTGTCTACTACCGGGTTCTAGCACGCGCTTCTTAAATCCTAGTAGTGATCCTATGTTATCGGGTTTGGTAAAATCAATCAACTCGGTAACTGATTCAATCTCACACTTTCCCGTATTAGTGTTAGCTTTGATTTGTAGTAGTAGATCTCCCTCTTCGGGATCGCCACTAATTTGATTGTTTATATAGTTAACGATTTCAGCCAACTCGTAGCTACCCGGTTCAATAGTTATCGCCTTTTCTCCGTAATAAAATTTATTTTTGCCTAGGTATATATTCCGTATCGTGTGACTTGTATATAAGCCGACTAAACCTAGTGAGTATTCGTAACGCACGTGATCTAATGTTATAGGTGGATAAATACGATCCGTAGAAAGCCTGTTTCCTGTACCATACACCGTGATGGTCCTAGCCATACTTAACCGATTTACACTTTCACCTCTCTTTTATACAAAAATCGTAGACACAGATGTCCGCAGTTGTATGTATTGAACTTTTGTTCTTGGGCTACGTTGTAGTATACGGCGCAGCGAGGCCCTAAATATTTCACAAGTTCAGATGGTGGTCTCAGGTCTCCGAAGGGGTCATAGTACAAAACCACGTTTCGATCCTTTCTATAGGCAACCCAATGAGTACCCGGTTCTCCAGCGTCGTCAAGATTAACAATAGCTCTTTCGAATTGCAAAGGTTTAGTTGCAGGTAGACTTGTTCTCATATAGACACCTCTAAAATAGGGAATGTCTTTAGCATGTTTTATTATATCTAGGTCTGTAAGTGGTCTCCGAGGCAAGTTATTCAGTTTTTTGACCGCCTGACATATGGTTTTAAGTACAATGCAGCTCTATACGGCTTCAGGTAAAGGGCGTTCCCGTTCTTACCGCCTAAAGCGATAGCTTCCATACTTTTATTATGCCGTGTAGTTTCTTCTAGCTGTCTCTTATTACTATTAGCAGCGTTAACAGCTTTTGCTACCCCTGAGGCGCCTCCTATAATTGCACCGAGAGCCGAGAGGCCAGCAAAAATTGGTATGAGTGGTAAAATACCCCCTGTAGCTGTAGGCACAGGAATTATTCGGGGTACTTTAACGTTTCGACCGCCTACGTTTTGAATGATTCTTCTGGCAGCGCTCAGGGCATGATGTATTAAATCTTTACCCGTGAGTCTCTTGCTTGCACGATTCACTACACCAACAAGCTTCTTTAGAACGCCACCTTTGAAAGTGACAGTTTTCTTCATCATCTTTTTAGCGAGACCCTTTTTCGCCGACAGTTTGTTTGTCTTTACGCCCATTTCCAACTTTCTGTTAGCCTTCATTATACCGGTTACAAACAGAGCTGATGCTTTTTCCCCTAATTTAGAGTCTTTAGCCTTAACACGCTTCCAAGCGGTTTCTTCTAATACACGATCTGCCTCGTGTCTACTGTTCAAATCGGAACTTTGAGCGTACGAGATGTCGTGCTGCATACACGCCTGGTCCAAAGGATTTATACCTTTATCGCCACGTTGTAATCTTTTAGATAATTTAGTACCAGGTCCACAGTACTGATAGGAAGGAAGATGTAGTTCAATAGGCAGCTTGTCTATGAGCTTGTTAACAAAGCCGTTACCTTCGTGAACTAACATCTGGTACTGAGAGAAGAGACTGCTTGTACCTGTATTTATACTCGGTCACCGCTGCAGCCGGACTAATCTGTGTTCTGAAATCTCTGCGTATAGATAAAGTCTCTATGATCAGCTTGTAGAATTTCACACAGATGCTTTTCAACATTATGTATTCTTGTTTGAAAACGGTATCTGTCCAGAGCTAATGTTTGCCAGTCTCCCTTTCTCGCCTGTCTGTATGCATACTCCCATACTATCATATGATGTATATTATTCATGCTTGCGTCGGCGAAACTGACTTTCTTTACCATAACGATGTGTTGCTGCCGCTGTTGCTACAAATCGCTATGTTTGGAGAGTTATTGACATTAGTAAAACTAAAAACTTTGTTTAAATACATTTTTTTATTTCTTCAACGATACATTTAGGCTAAGAAAAAAATAACTGATTAGCGTAGATATAAGCAAACTAAGCATTTGCGCAGCATTCCCGTAAGGCTCACCACATTTCCTATCTGCGCTAATCAGGCATTTGATATAATACACTTAAAACTAGAATAAAAATGGTGTAAATATGATTAGGTCAACCGATAGTAGTAGTAAATTCCGTTATTACTCGGTATTGTACACTCTCTTTATGTTGTAAGAGTTCGTAAGTGTTGCAGATTCCGCTATTAGGGCATCAAACGATGATCGCATAACTTTTTGAGTATCCTCGAGCACTTGTACTTTATCTAATAATTTTTTATAATTACTATCTAGGGTATTATTCGTTTCTTCTATCTTTGTCAACACACTCGAATGATTAGTTTCCATCTCATCATTTGCTATTAGGTGATTACTCTTTGTTTCTTTTTCCAACGTTGTTAGCAAACTGTTAAGTTTACTAGTTTCAATGTCAACCTTTGTTACCTTTTGCTTTAGATCTTTAATAGTGTTCTGAGTGTCGGTAGTCATTGTAATGAAGGTTTGTACAGCAGAGTCGAATTGAGCATCTACATAAGCTTTAGAAGTGACATCCGTGCCATCTATAGGGTAACTTACTGAAACAATACGTTTACCATCTGCATTAAACTGCATTTGATCGTTTGTATGCATAGCCCGATTGTTAAAATACTGCCTAGAGATTACATCTTTCTCCTCTAGAAGCTCCCCTATATTACAAATTCTTCCATCTTTAGCATCATAGTACGACCCCTGTCCTTTATCCTCTCGTCGTCGTCTCAAACATTTAGAGAGTAATTTTCTTTCAACATCGTCCACCAGCTCATCGGTATACTTTTTCGTGCAAACATCGTGGTTGTCAAGCGGTTCTTTAACATGTACAAGTCTTCTTTTCTTAACATCAATTACACCTTCATCGCTATCTGATAACATTAGTACAGAACGCTTCGCGACAAGATCGTTATCGTTGATAGGAGCGCCTACATTAGTTATAGGTCGGTTCTCAACATCGAAATTACCCTCTGGTGTTAATTTGAAAACATAACCTCTCGGTCCACGTTTTGTTGCAGCCATTGCTTCATCTGTCATACTCATCATAGCTCTACCGAAGAGGTCTATTGTGTTCATGATGACGTATGACAAATAACTGTCACGCATGAACAGAATACACAGTATTTATAGCTGAGATCTTCATAGCGCAATGATGCACATATTTCAATACGTCATGAGATTTATACAGTTCGTCGGATGTTCTCGGACATAATCGTAGACGGTACTGAGACTTCTCGTAATCAGCCCGCATTTAATTTAGTAAACATCGTATGCTTTTACGCCTTTTTGAATAACAAAACCGTCAGAACCAGTCCCAGAACAGTAGACGTAACGGTTACTTCTATCCATTACTGTTTCATTTACTAGCATTAGGATGAAGGGAGAGAGAGTGAGAGAGAGAAGGCTCTTTAATGCGTCCTCTAATAGGTGATAAGGAGAGAGCGAAAGAGCAAGAGAGTGAGAGAGGAGACATTGAGAGAGAGAAGACTCTTTAATGCGTCCTCTCTAATAGATGATAAGGAGAGAGTGAGAAGGAGAGAGCGAGAGAGAGAGAGAGAGAGAGAGAGAGAGAGAGAGAGAGAGATAGCAAGGTACGCATGACATTAAACGCCAGGGGGGTAGGGATACAAGATGTCCGAACCAAGCAGAACGTATTCCAAGATACCCGTCACGAATGGACGTGTCTACGTGGTATTCATCATCATCATCAATCTATACACTGCGAGAAACTATTATTTGCTGACAATTTAAAAATACATCATCAAGTACGAGATATCAATGATTGCTTATATTTGCAGTCTAACATTAACTTTCTATGTGATTGGTGTAAAGCTAATCGCCTAAATTTAAACGTAAATAAATGTTCCATTGTTTCGTATGCAAAAATACACTAACCACTTTATTCACGATTATGTTGTAAATGGTGAAATATTAACCAACACAAACAGACATAACAATACCAAGTGAATCTTGTCACCACAATACACATTACTAAAGAGCGGAAAAAATGCAAGGCAAAAAGAAAACATATGCACATTTAAATGCAACGAAATTTGACAAAAAATGCATGGGTTTCGACAAAAAATGCAACAAATATGTATATAATATACTATTAACTAACTAGTAATAACTAAATATTATTAGTAAAAACTTATTTGTTATAAGAATAAGGAAATTTCAATAAATCAAATCATAAATTAAATTTTGTTTCTATTATTTATTTCATCAACATCAAGTTTATTTTATGTATACAGCGATGTATACAGTTATGTTACATTGTTGCATTATTATTACATGGCATTACACGGAGTTTCGCATTTATTGATATAAAATATACAATAAACAATAATATTAAAGCCTTAAATTTTAGGTTTTAGGCATTTTAATTGAATCTACAAACAATTCTTATTTCATCAGCATCATAAAATGCACATTGCATATTTTCCGCTCTTTACACATTACCCATGAGATATTACACGAGAATAGCATAAACGATGAAAACAATTGTAAATTCATATTTTTCCCTATTTGGGGTGTAAGCCTGTAAGGAAATAAAGACATTATTATAATTATTGTTATTATTATTATCCGTAAATTGTTCCGTGATTTGCGTTTAAAATTTTAATGCTGAATTAATTATCTTAAATTATTATATGTAATTAAAGTATTAATGACGACGATAATTATTTTAAGAAATCGGTAAAATTTATTAATATAAAATGATAAACCTTGGCTCCCCCTATTAACAATCAGCAAAACGCCCGTAATCGGTAATACAGCTTTCTTCATGATGACGAACCAAATGCCGATAATACAGAATGTCGGTACAAAAATCACGTAAAACGACACTGGCGCCATTTGTTTTCCCCTAGCAACACTAACTCCATTTAGCCATGTGACGAACCAAATGCCGATAATACAGAATGTTGGTACAAAAATCACGTAAAACGACACTGGCGCCATTTGTTTTCCCCTAGCAACACTAACTACATTTAGCCATGTGACGAACCAAATGCCGATAATACAGAATGTCGGTACAAAAACGACACTGGCGCCACCTGTTTTCCCCTAGCAACACTAACACCATTTAGCCAAGTGACGAACCAAATGCCGGTAATACAGAATGCCGGTAATGCAGATTCCGTACTTAACCACCTAGAGAGAGACAGACATTAATGCGTCCTCTAATAGGAGAGAGAGAGAGAGAGAGAGGAGACTGCGAAAGACAAAGTTCCAAAATGGCCGTCCCTGCATATTAATTAGAGCAATAAATTAATGCTTGCAATTAGATCAAATAATTCGATCATTTAATTAGAGCAATAAATACACGCCTGCATATTAATTAGATCAATCAATTTAATTCACGTTCTTCTAGAAAAGGTAGTGGAAAGAGTACAAGGTGTGTGTGCGCTGGAGAGAGAAAGCATTCTCTAATAGGAGAGAGGGTTCTTTAATGCGTCCTCTAATAGGAGAGCGAGAGAGAGAGAGAGAGAGAGCTCTTTAATGCGTCCTCTAATAGGAGGGAGAGAGAGAGAGAGCTCTTTAATGCGTCCTCTAATAGGAGAGAGAGAGAGGGCTCTTTCATGCGTCCTCTAACCGGAGAGAGAGAGAGAGAGGAGACTGCGAATGATAAAGTTCCAAAATGGCCGTCCCTACATATTAATTAGAGCAATAAATTATTGCCTGCAATTAGATCAAATAATTCGATCATTTAATTAGAGCAATAAATACACGCCTGCATATTAATTAGATCAATCAATTTAATTCACGCCTCATTTGCATATTAATTAGAGCATTCGCGCCTCATTTGCATATTAATTAGAGCAATAAATTTAATTCGCGCCTCATTTGCATATTAATTAGAGCAATCGCGGCTCATTTGCATATCAATCAATTTAATTAGAGCAATTAATTATGCTAATTAGGTTCCCACGGTCATCAAAATTTTCCCACGCTCAAGCGACCTAATACCTACTTTTACTCAAGGTGATTTTGACATCTGTATCGGCACTGCTGTAGCAGTTCAAGTCTGATTTAGCACGAACCAGAACCAATTCTTGACGCATGTTTATGATGTCCTTTTGATGACCCTCGGCGAATCCCAGGATGTGACTTAACGGTATAGAGGCTCTGAATGATTTTTTGTCTGGAGATATCTGCAGGTTCTCGCCTAGAGGGTGCCATCCTGTTTTAGTGAGAGCTTTCGATTGAGCGGGGGAGTAGGAAACTACGCCCTTGATTGCTGAATTTATGCCGGGCAGCTTACAAGTTTCGATAATCTGATCTCCTAGCAGGAATCTTATTTCTTCAAAGAGGCATAGGGGGGGTTATGAGTCAGCGTGAATGTCTTGCCCTCTTCTTTAACAGTAAACGTTCCTTCTAGATAGAGCGTGCTATTGAAGGTTGCCGTAATCAGATCACCTTTATCGATCACGAGACTGATTTCATCCGAATTGTTGAAGGTGCTAACTTTAGGATGCACCGTCCTTAGGTTTGCTTCCACTATCAGGTTGACGTAGGGTACGCGATGAAACACTTCCGTCAATGCGTCTTCCATATTTAACTTTTAGACCTATCGATTCCAGAAAATGAGCTTGCGAAGGTGTGATGTGTCCGGCTTCCGACCGACTATTAAAGTCGGAACGACATCCGGCGCTTTTATAGTAAATCTTCAGCCCCATAATAATTTTATTCCGATAGTTCAGCTTCAACAGGGATCTAATAGCATCTTCCACGATTTCAGTATATCCAATAAGTACTCTTCCGGCTTTAGTAATGGTTTATACGAGTTCAACTGCAATCTAATGGTGACTTGCTCGTCTCCAAAGTCGACCAATTCCCCGTTCTGATTCAAGTCTTAAAGTGATGTTCCTGGAAGTATTAGATATTTAATTCTGATTATTATTATTATTTTATCTAGTTACCTATTTTGTATCTACCTTAGCGACGTGTTTGTTTATTATATTACCTTTGATAATGACAGCATAGCTGTCGAAACAATATTGTCAGGTTGTATTTTAATAAAACTGTGAAACTTTTAATAATCTTTATTTATTTCATGATTATGGAGTTCCACAAAATAAGGCTAGAAACAATAAACAAGATTATTTCGTCTTCGTTAGAAGAACAAGCCAAGTTATACAAGAAACTTATGAACAAACACGGAATCGCAAGTCAGAATGTTTGGTTTAACCAAGAATGTCTGAAACGTCAGGTTATTCCTAACTACATAAACATCACTACCAGAACCAAGAATTCGATTACTGAAAAAGTGATTAGGAATGCCAAAAGAAGATGGCTCAAAGAAGAATCGAAGAAATGGTTTAGTATAAGAGACAATATGCACGTTTATATAAAGGTACTCCATACAGAACTTACTCATAAATTACGCAATATCCAATTTGACATATTAGATTTTAACATTAGAGAAACCGTCAGTCACATTAAATTCACAAAATACACCACACAGAAAAATAAACTTCATCGACTTGTACAACAAAAACGTACACTACAAAATAACCTTAATTGTCAGAACACTACAAACTTTTATCCTCGTTTCATAAACTTGTCGAATATAACATTCAATGACAGAGAAACACAATTTCTTAACAAAGGTTTCAAATTTTGTCTTTTTCCAAAATTTACCAACAAAATTAAAGAAATTTTGGCCGTTGAATGCGAAACTATACTTAAGAAAGATCATAATAACAATGGAAAATTCCAAATTTCGAATTTGTTAAAAGAGATGTCTTTAAAACAGGACAAAATGTAGGTACAACACATCTAACATATCACTTCTTCAATCTATAAAACAGAAAATCACAGAGAACAATCTAATTTCTGTTAAAGCAGATAAAGGTAACACTTTGGTAATTCTTTCAAAAGATATTTACATACAATAAGTTTATTAATAAAGAAAATTTAGAAACTTTAAACAAAAACCCAACCACAAAATTCCAAAAAGAAATAAAACAAGGTTTAGAAAACTGCAATATCTGCTTTTCAGAATTAGAAAAGCAACAAATCATTAATAAAAACCCACAAATACCTAAACTGTATGGATTAGTCAACACGCACAAACAGAATATGCCAATAAGACCAGTTGTATCATACATCAATGCACCTAATCACATTTTATCCAAAAAACTGAACCAGATTATTAACACGATAGGTTACAAATCGAAATACTCTGTTAGAAATTCATTAGAATTAGTAGATAAGCTGCAAAACATACATCTTCCACCACATTCAAAACTTGTTAGTTTTGATATTTGCAACATGTTCTCCAGAATACTCCCATAAGAATGTATTCCTTTATTAGATAGTTTCTTGATCAATAGTAATATAGAATTAGTTAAAAGGTTAGAGTTAATTCAATTATTTGACCTTTGTATAAGTCAAAATTATTTCAGTTTTAATAACATAATTTATTTACAAAAGGATGGTTTCCCTATGGGTAATTCTCTAAGTCCTCTATTAGCTAACATATTTATGGACAAGTTTGAAGATCGAATATTTGAATTAAACCTCTCTAAACACATTATCTTCTGGTTTCGTTATGTTGATGACATTTTAGTATGTTTTGACAGTTCTTTTGAGGTTATCAATGAATTTTTAATTCTTATAAACAGTATCCACCCTAATATAAAATTTACACTAGACACAGAACAAAACAGGGCTATAAACTTTCTAGACTTAAATATCAAGATTAACGCAGACAATCTATTTGAATTTTCCATATACATAAAACCAACACAAACAGACATAACAATACCAAATGAATCTTGTCACCATAATACACATAAAATAGCAGCCTACAGATCATTAGTACACAGAGCTTTAACTATTCCACTAACAAAATCAGATTTTAGCAAAGAGATATCAACCATTAAACAACTAGCACATGCAAATCATTATAATCCGAACATGATTGACACTTTAATTAAACAAAAAGATTATAGGTTAGCTATCAAAAGAATATATCCCATTGACAATCAAACAGAAGACACAAATTACATATCTATACCATATTTTGGCAAAATATCAGAAAAAATTGCACATATACTAAGAAAAACCAACAATTATAAAATAACATTTAAAACCAACACTAACACTTTTTCATCTTTATTTAATGCTAAAGACAGAACACATGATATCATGAAATCGGGCATTTACCGTTTAAATTGTTCTTTTTGTAGTTCGGTATATATTGGGCAAACACTTCGAAATTTTGACATAAGATATAAAGAACACGTACGTCATTACAAAAATAAACATCCTGAAAAATCGAATTACGCCAAACACCTTTTAGAACAAAATCACACAATGACTCCTCAAAATAATATTAAATTCCTACATTTTTGTAATAACAAACGCAAATTAGACATTTTAGAAGCCTTTGAGATATACAAACACAAACTCAGGGTACCTTTAATGAATGAACAACTTGAGCTCAGTAATTCTCCGTTACTGGAAGTATTAGATATTTAATTATGATTATTATTATTATTTTATCTAGTTACCTATTTTGTATCTACCTTAGCGACGTGTTTGTTTATTATATTACCTTTGATAATGACAGCATAGCTGTCGAAACAATATTGTCAGGTTGTATTTTAATAAAACTGTGAAACTTTTAATAATCTTTATTTATTTCATTAAAGTGATGTTGTTTATTCTTTCCCCGGTTACAGGTAAATATATAACGTTCGAAGGCTCCTTGACTAATCTGTAGCCGGGTTCTACAGAAATGTCGAATTCGAAAATTGTATGAGACGAAGTGTTATTCCTGTAAGCTCCTCCTGTAATATTACACTCTACGTGAATGTTTGTCGCTTTCACTATTTGAACGTCTAAGTCCGATTCGTGCGTTTTATTCGCCTTTAGTAAATTCGGTGAAAAACCGAGCATACGTCCTATATTGTCAGGCTTAGTAAAGTCGACGTTGTATTTAGATTTTATTTCGCACTTTAAAGTATTGTTGTTCGCTTTCAGTACAAAATCACTTCGATTATCGGGGGAAATGACTGACTGAATGTATTTGTTGAGTTCTTCAATTTCGTAGGCGCCGGAAGGAATAGTAATCGCTTTATCTTTGTAATAAAGCCTGTTGTTGCCCGGAAAGATGTTTCTGATAGAGTTACAGCCGTAAAACCCCACCAGTCCCAAGACGTTGTTTTGACTTGAGTCTAATTCGATCGGAGGAAAATAGTTGCAGCTTAACACGTTGCCTACACCTGTCAAGGTGAATGTTCGCGACATGACTAAGCTCTAAGGATACAGACCCCTTATTTATATAAGAACTTTAGACACAGGTGCCCGCAGATTATTGAGTTATAGTTTTGTTCTCTATCATAATTGTATCGAATGTTGCATCCTCTAAAGTAGCGTATTATCTCCTGAGGAGGTCTTAGATCGCCAAAACTGTCATAATACGTCACCGAGTTACCTCGCTTCTTATATGCGACCCAATGAGTACCCGGACCTTTGTCATCATCCAAATTTACTATTCCGCTTTCGTTAATCTGAGGCTTGGTAGGTAACTTGTCTCGCATGAAAACGTTTCTGAAGTATGCCACTCCTTTAGGATGTTTTCTCAAATCCTGATCTGTAAGAGCTCTCCGAAGCAACCTTATCGGTTTTTTGAATAAGGTTTTAAGTAAAGAGCCGTGTCCGACTTGTGAGGTTTCAAGTAGAGAGCAGAGCCTCGTTTTCCTAAGGCGATCGATTCCATAGTTTTGTTATGTCGTTCGCTTTCTTGCAGCTGTTTTCTAGCGGCTTTAGCATCGGTTACAGCTTTAGCGATTCCCGAGGCCCCTCCTGCGGTAGCTCTGTGAAGGAAGTTTGTATTGTAATTATTATCATTATCATCATTCGTATATTTACCCTGCCGCTGAAAGGCCTGCGAACAAAGGGATGAGGAAAGGTATTATACCGCCTTGCTTAGGTATAGGGATGACTCTAGGAACCCGAACGTTTTTCTTCCCTCCGATAGTTTTAACAAAGTGTTTTGCTACATTCAAAGCTTTCTTAATCGAGTCAGCTAGCGGATGATTTCCGAACTTTACTGCCGCTTTTATATGTTTCAGTAAACCGCCCTTGAAAGCTACCCGCTGCTGTTTCTTCTTTCGCATTCCCGCTAAGATAGCTCTTTTAGTTTTCATGACAGTAGTGACACCCCAGGCAGCAGCCCGTTCTCCTACACTAGCGTCTTTAGACTTGACTCTACGCCAAGCACGGTCCAGAAGAATACGATCGGCCTCGTGCCTTGCAGCTAAATCCTTATGCTGAGAATAGGAGATATCGTGTTCTCTGCAGGCTTCGTCCAAAAGATTTATGCCGCGATCTCCTCTAGCCAATCTCTCTTGCAGCTTAGTGCCAGGTCAGCAAAACCTGTATCCTGGTATTTGAGCTTCGAACGGGAGATTATTTATCAGGGTGTTCACAACACCTTTACCTGTACGACGTCTCGGCATTTAATGAAATTTGGTGTGGGTGTGGGGGTATATATAGGGGGTGCCGCTTTGATAGATCAGAAAGATGAAGTTCCATAAGCAGAAGCACACGTTAACAGTAAGCGATCACGATTTCCTAGAGTCTGAAGTAAAGAATAAGCATGGAACCTTGCTGCCTAATTCAATCAGGGCAATAATATGCGGCCCTAGTAATTGCGGTAAAACTAATGTAGTAATAAGTCTGATCGAACATCCGAACGGACTCCGATTTGAAAACGTATATGTGTATTCTAAATCGCTTAATCAACCCAAGTACGTGTATTTAGAGCAGATACTCAAACCGCCTTTAAAGTATTTTCCTACAACCTCAGACGTGATAGCTCATAATACGATAGACTGTTTCTATCTTTGTCAAACCTATTCTCGTATACCTAAACAGCTAGTAAGAGACAACGCTAATGTGATGGTGTTGTTTAAGCAAGACTCCCTAAACCTAAGGCATGTGTTTGATGATCACGTAGGTGCAGATATGTCTTTCGAGGAGTTTAAACATATGTGCTCGGAATGTTGGAAGAACAAATACGGGATTCTTATGATAGATAAAGATTCCGAGAAAGGTAGATATCGCAAAGGTTTCGACTGCTATATAAGCAGGTGACGTCATATGAACTGACACAGAACCTGTCTAAAAGCTGTACAGAACCTGTATAGAACCTGTACAGAACCTGTGTAAAAGGAGTCTGTCTGTCTGAAAGTAGTATACCTATCAGCATGGATAAAAAGTATAAGATAATCAAGCAGCATCTCATTAAAGTCCGCAAAGACATTAAGAGAAAGTATAAGGAACTTAAACAGGGTAAGCAGGATACCGAGCGCCTTCTTGAGGACCTTTACAAACCGATAGTGACCCCGCTGAAGCAAATCACCGAGAAGAGATCTGTACGGCATATGCATACCAAAACGGTGCCTGTACATAAAAAACATATGCAGACTGAACCTATCAAGCATGCCGATGTTGCTACAGAGACCGAGCTTCCTCAATATACTCAGGAATGGGAAAGTCTTCCGGAAATACAAGAAGAAGAAGATGACGATGCATTCATATTAGATACTGATGTAGGCGAAGATTTCTTGAATCAGTACGATCCTTTCCCTAGGAAATATGTTGAAATCATGATAAGGGATACTAAGAAAAATCTAGATCATACTTATGGGGTGTTGTACAATACGGAAACAGATAAATGGCGTATCGGAGACTCAGATATCAGAATCATAGTGCCTGATTTAGAAATTAAAGGAAGAATTTATAAGGGTACGGAGGGCTTATACAATCTCCTTATTTACAAAACACCTCCGGACTATACAGAGAAGGATAAACAGCAGTATATGGATATCGTTGATCGCACTAACGCAATCAGACGTAATCTCAACCCTAAGGGGCAGTTTAGGGGCACAAGCGCTTTCAAGTGGATGCATATTATAAAACCGAGTCTCAGATCTAAATCAGCTAGCGGCTACGGATTTAAGGAAGTCACCGAGAAACCTATGGAATACATGTATGGGAACGAGCCCTCGGAACTAGTTGAGCGACTAAGATTGCTGTTCGCATCCAAGACCGCGGGTCATACAGGTCACGCTAATGAAATTGCCTCTATAATCGAAGAACTGAGAGAAGCTGATATTATTGTATAAATGACAAGGATAATTCGCGAACTCTGTTAGTTTCAAGATGAGCATAGATAAGTTTGGACGTTATCATACTGCACTCAGAGGGGGTAGGCAGGGTCCTCCGGACTTAGGATTCACTCTAAGCAACGACGGTCATTTCGATATTCGAAACAAAAGTCTGGTAAATGTAGCTGATCCTGTTAACGAGAGTGACGTCATAACTCTGAAACATTACTTGAATACAAAGTATGATTTTGACCTGAAAAGATTGGTAAACCTCGCCGGCCCTCAGAGTGACACCGACGCAGTCAATAAGATGTATGTTGATCACGCGTGCCGATCTGCCTGCGGACATACCCTGAATCGCCTACATGCGGATATCAATTCGAAAATTACAATGTATGCAATAGCAAACTGCCTTCATCGCAATGGTCAGGAATTCGTTGCAAGTAATAAGCGAATTATCCAATTAAAGGAACCGCAAGAAAATGTTGATGCAGTCACTAAACTTTATGTTGATAAGTTACATGAAAATCTAGATTCTCGAGTTACATATGCTATTGAAGCCATTCCAAGAATTATCGAGAATAAAATAGCTAGATGCCTCATGTTAGATGAGGCCGGAAACTACGATGTTAAGAAAGCTAAGATCATTAACGTGCCCGACCCCGTAAATGTCTCTGAGGCCGTGAATAAATTATATGTTGACGGCATAAAAGGAGTTTTGAATGAGCGACTTCAAGCTCATGTAGATAATGCTAACAACAATTTGAAGGAAGCTAAAATAATTGTACAAAAAGTTGCTGATTTTCAAAAAGAAGCCGTGACTAGAATAATCACACTGGAAGATGAAATGAGTATTTTAAAGGGTATAAAAAAGAACGTCATCGATAAAAACAGCATAGAAAATGGAGCAGGTGATACGAGAGCTTCACAGACAGGCTAGGCGAAATTTCCCCCGAAAGAGAACTGTTATCAAAAAATTAGATGACCTTTGGCAATCTGACTTAGCTGTCTTTGAGTCGTATGCTTCAATTAATAAAGGTTTCAAGTATGTACTAGTGATGATCGATTGCTACTCGAAATTCCTATGGACTAGACCCTTAAGATCTAAGAAAGGAGCGGAAGTCGCCAAAGCTGTAGCTTCTATTTTAAAAGAAGGTCGGGTTCCCGATAACATTCAAACCGATCAAGGTCGCGAGTTTTATTGTAAAGAGTTCTCTGCTTTGATGAAAAAACACAACATCAATCATTACTCTACATATAGCGTTAAGAAAGCAGCTATTGCCGAAAGAGTCATACGTACTTTAAAAACTGCTTTGTATAAAGCTTTCAGCCTTAGAGGTCGATACATTTGGGTTGACATCTTAGATAAGATTACTAATGAATATAACTCACGAAAACATCGTACGACAGGCATGCGTCCTAGTGACGTCAACAGCACTACGCAGCTTAACGTTTACGATAATTTTGATATGCCAGGAAAACGCAAGTTTAAAATAGGAAATCTCGTGAGAATTTCGAAGTTTAAATCTACTTTCGCTAAAAGCTACACGCCTAACTGGTCCACAGAATTATTTAAAATCGTTGAGATTAAAAATGGAAATCCCGTCACTTATCTGTTAGAAGATTCACAGGATCGGCCTATACTAGGTCAGTTTTACGCTGAGGAGCTTCAGTTAACTTCAGAACAACACGTGCATCTCATATCAAAAATACTCCGGAAACGCAATTCCGATCTGTATGTCAGGTGGCTTGGGTTCCAAAAAGCGCTCTCGTGTGAGGTTCGATGATAAAGTTCAATACCTTGAAATACCGGAAGAAGATCGTAAGTCTCCTTGGATGCAGTATGCAGTCGATATGTACCGGTTCCGACGTCGTATTTCACAGTTGGATAATATTTTAAGGCCTATGTTAGAATCTAAAATTAAATATAGAGAAATGTATTGTAAATCACCTAATAAGTTTATTAAATTGCTTGTAAAATGTGATAATAAAGAATTTTTTTAACAATATCGGTGTTTACTTTTGCAGGAAACCGCAGTAAAATAAGAGAGTTTTATTACCTAATAAAACACAACATATGTTCAATACATTTATTATTTGTCAGATAAGATTTTACGAACATTTTGTTTTATCTTATAATTAATGACATCTCAAAGATGTCCTAAATACAGAGGCGCGTCATTAAAAAATAGTGCAACGCTGTCTGATTCTTTAACATTATCATAATATTTACACATAGCTTCATCTTCAGGGAAGCTTAGGAACTGTATATCATCGGGATCTAACCATTCTTCAACATCATGCCCGACAGGATCGAGAATTCTACCTTCATGTTCAATCCAATAATGTTGTCGGTCTTTCGTAATGTACGAACTAAAATCTATCGTATGTCCTTTAACTATTCTAACATTTAAACCATATTTTCTAAATTGTTCATATAACAGTATACAAGCGGGAAAACAGAAGTCTATAATGTTTTTCCGTTTTAATTCACTTATCACTACTTCATAAATCATGTCTTGAATTCTTAACACTGGCACGTCCATTCTCATCTATTAACTAACTAATACTAATTATCACAGCACTTAACACATATTGTCTAATTCCCGCTCCGCTAGCTTGGTTAGATAGTCTAGGGGATCATCGGGTAAGGGGTTCGGGTCAGGAGGATCAATCTCCATAAGAGGCTGCTGATACCCCCAAGGCAGTGTGTCTGTTGTATTGGGTAACAGCTGCCTCTTGTCATCCGCAGAACTCAGAGCCACTTTGGTTTGTCGTATGGTGTATAGGGTGTGGTCGAGATTCCTAATGCCGTTTTGGGTCCTTTGAACCTCCTGGCCGGTTTTTAAGCAGTTGACATAGTCGTCGAAGGTTATGCTTTGTTTAACAACGCCTTTAGCCTTCTTAGCGGCATCCCGGCCTTCGACCCGATCCGCATACATTTTAGACCTCAGGCCCACGAACTCGGTCATGATCTTCCTATTGTTCTCGTCTTTCATGAGCCCGGGTACTTTCTTATTCACTAAGGGGATTCCGTATTTATTGTCTGGGGGGTAATCACTCGTATCGAAGAGATGAATGTTTTTTTTCATGTCCGCATAAATGTCTTCACATAAGATACTACAAACTAAACTATCCGTGTCCGAGTACATCACTTTACACCTAGGTCCGTATTTAGGCTGTAAATAGTCGTACAGGAACTCGTATAATTTAGTCTTGGAAATATCCAAGACACTCATCCCTACGTATACCGGCTTGTTCATGCATACTTATACAGTCTTGTTCATCTCTATGAGCACTAAACTGTCTTCCGGGCCCCCTTGGAGGATCGTAGAGCTGTGGAAGTTGGGGGCGGCGATTCTCACTTTAGCTGAATACCGGCCGTCCCATTCCGTCACTAGCTTTACTACTTTACGTTTTCTAACGTCCTCCATGGTTTTCCATGGTTTTCATTAGTTTGTGTTCAACAAAGGATTTTTAAACTCACCGAAAGCAGAGTTATTCATCAGCTTGTAGAAGTTCTTTTCAAATTCATTTCTTGCCTGCTTTCTCATATCGGTATTCAAGTCTATATAGGGCTTCATCCAGGCACTTTGCTTGAACTCTAAGATCCTGTGCACCTTGGTTAGCACAAGCCCATGTTTAAGCGCCTGTTTGAGAGCCCTATAGTGGATGACGTAGCGCTCTTTGTTGTACAAGGTGGTCATCAACCTTTTCTGTTTCGAGCCGGGGGCGGTGGTGTGAATGGGCAGCAGAGGCAAATCTTTGTGCAGGTCGTGAAGGTGCCTGGGGTACTCGATGTTTATCTCTAACATGTACCCCTTAGACGAGGTGTCAGAGGCCTTCATTATATCGCGGGCTACTTGTGCGGGGTACTTGAACCCCCAGGTCGGCAGATTTTGACTCATTGTCCACCCGTACAAATTGTTCACGTCGTAGTACATCAGATATGACGAAGCGTCATTGGGATCGTAGCCGGGCATGTATTCATTATTAGCTTTAGCGTACCTGGTAAAAGATTTAGAATTAAAAATTTAAAAATTAGAAGGATTGTTAACGTACCTGTTGCTGCATTGACTTAAGCCTCCCCGGATGCCTCGCTCGACAAACATCAACATATCGATATCTCTCAGCAGCTCTAGTTCGACCTGTGTATATTTTAACATGGCGTCCCTGGTAAGTCCTGGGGCGCTGACGTAGTGAGCTGCATCGAGCTTATAAGTTTTCATCGATGTGTCTCGAAAATGTCTGCGAATAGTAGGACATCCGTTTTCATGTACAGGTCCGCATAGTCGCCTAGAGTCTGACATTCGAACTCATCCCACACTCGACTAGCGTGGGTGTAGTCCTTATCTGTTATGCATTTCCCCTTTAACTTGGAGAAGAAGTCACGTTTAGGGGGAAGCTGAGGTTCATCAAGACGCCCCCAGGAGTCGAGGTACTCGTAGGGTAACACGCCTTTACGGGTCAAGAGCTCGAATTTGTAGTCATCTAAGTCGGGGAATTGCTGCCTCATTATCTTTAACTCATCCAGGTACGATGCTAGTTTATCGAGGGAGGAAGCCATGAAGCTGAAAGAGTCGATAAATCTTAACTTGATCTCGCTGCCCTCTATTGATTTGGTGAACGAAATGTACTTAGTTTTGTTCACCGGCGGAGATTGACATTGCCGTCAATTTGTAAAGCTAAGTCTTTGATGATGAATGATGCATCGTACCCGCTGAGATTATGAAACACTACCGGGATGACCTTTTTATCTTGGTAGTTGATGTTACACCCGACGTGCCCGGCCCCACGGAAAGCTCCAGTAAGATGACAATGATCATGGACTTATCAGTATCTAACATCATTATCAGTAAACGGCTTTGAACAGATGTGGCAGGTAGTAGCAGCCTCAAAATCTCGCTCTTCTTGAGGAGTAAAACTCACAGGTTTAACCGTCCTGTAGATAGGTTGTACATCCTCAACGATTTGCTTGAGCTCCTCAATAAACCATTCGCGGCAGTCGGGCCCCCGATGACTTTTGTATTTGCTTAAGGAGGGATCGTAGGAGCTGTGGAAATAGTAGCCTACGCTAAAGGCCTTGTGCTCTTGATAGAGTTCGCTCTGCTTCCCTTTCTGTTTCTTTATCGGTTTTAGTAAAGTCTCGAAGTCTGCATAAATGATGAAGGGTACACGAAGAGCGTGGCTGAAGTTCTTGAATTGTACTATTTTCTCATCCTCTCTAGGCATTCGGACTCGACACTCATTGATCTCCCCGCAATCGATTTCATGAGTGGTATTTTATATCATCCTCATCATGATCCTCATCATACGTGCTCTGTATGACGAGGAGGTTGACGTGACGATCTAGCTTCTTTTTGGTGATTCGGGCTGACACTACTTTATACCCCTTTTTCTGTCGCTCGAGCATGAATGCGTTGACTGAGATGTTATTCAGCTTCTCAAACTTCTTGACTTGATCGACTGTCATGGGGAACTTGAGGCCTTCGACATTAAGAACCTCGGAATAGTGCGGGTAACTGCTGACTCTGCTAGAATTTTGTTCATCATCTGTAGGACGTAAGGCGGACACAACCGCCCACGCAAAACATGCATTATCATCATTCCTGACGTTGACGCGGCAGGGGGATGTATGAAGAACCCCGAATGGGTTCGTATCTGTAAACATTTGAAATTAATTTTTGAATTCAGAATAAAGAGAAAGTATATTACCTGTTTACATTGACAGCGATATTAATGATGGACTTGAGTGCTCATCCGGATTCCCGCTCTTGGAAATCCTCGAGCTGTACAATGCTGTCCTGAACGTGTTCGCCCCACCACTCTTTCAAGTCCGTCTCCGCATCAATTACGACATCTTTAGATTGAAAATGTTTAACGTCCTCTATGGGCCCTCTGGGGAATCTTTCTCAAAAAGGCCGCAGAAGACTGCATTAGCCTTCATCTGAGGCATCTTTTTGAGGGCGTGCTTGATGCGGATAGCGAACAGGAAGTACGCGTCCTCGAGAAACGTAAGAGGATCTGTATGTTTCAGGTTCACGATAACCCCTGTCCTGATCCTCCCTTGGAAGGCTGAATTAACTTCCTCCCACCTTATTCTTTGCTTGCAAACTTCTTTAGCTTGATAGCCCGCTCCCTGTACCTGCTGTTTAGCTTTCATGATTGTGCGGCATCCTAAAAAGTAGTAATTAGAAAACTGTGGAAATTTAAAAATAATATGCTTACCCTTCATCCGTTCTATAGCGGCTTCTACATGGCGTTTATGCCCCATGTTTAAATCCCCTTTTTTGAGGGCGGCATTTAGTAGGCGGATGTTAGATGTTAGATTAGATTAGTAGGCTTTCTGTAGGTGTGGTGCCTTTTTATACTAAATCTACCTGAGTAGCATGTGTGTTACAATGTTGGAGCGGAAGTCACATCCTGTTTCAAATTTTGGGACCCGATGTAAAATTTTGGAGCGGATGTAAAAGTTCGTTACAAATGGCAGGATGTAAAAGTTCGTTAAATTTTGGAGCGGATGTCGTGTCCTGTTTCTGGACCTGATGCCTCTGAAAATGCTTGGGCCGGATGTAAAAGTCCGTTAAATTTTGGAGAGGATGTCGTATCCTGTTTCTGGACCGGATGCATCTGAAAATGTTTCGTGCCGGATGCTTTGGACCGGATGCTGCATCCTGTTTCAAATTTTGGAGCGGATGCAAAAGTTCGTTACAAAGTTCATGACGTCAGCGGTCGGGCTCAGACCGGAAGTAAATCCAGTTTTTTTGGGCCCATGTTAAATCCCATAAGAAAATGTCGCAGTAACGGCTTTGTTTTACTACTCATCATCTCCATAAATGTAACCGTTACCTTTGCTCGGGAAAAATCATAACGAGAATTTGCATACTTTTGTAAATATTCTAAAGCAGCAGTTACAGGTGGTGAAAACAATTGTACGGCTCGTTTAACGTTCATCCTTTCGAAGTTACTGGGATGTACATGTTTTGCAGTTAAAAATTTAACAGGCTTTATAATTAGGTTTTTTGGAATTGGTATAGGTTTTTCAAATATATAGAAGAAATAACACCTTCGGTAGCTTGCATGTTATGGTCAAGAAATATATTCCTTGCATTTTTTATTGCGTGGCAATAGTCAAAACTAAAGAAGAGTGGTATATTTGGTGTTACTGGATGTTGAACTAGTGTCGAAAGTTTATTATTTGAAAATGCTTTAAACAACTCCACATTGGATTTGTGATTATCCGTAACAATTTGTATTACAACGAATTCGCATTCACGTAACTGTTGTAAAACATTCAAAGTTAATTTATAAAAATCTGATGTCTTAAGGGGTCTATGGAAAAAATATGCAGCTGGTATCGTAAATTTTGTTGATAGGCCATGAATCACATTATTAGCTAATAGTGGCCTTCTGCCAATGATCTTTTTGCTAATAGTTTCTAAACCGTGAAAACGGTCTTGTGCTCTACTGTACTGTAGTTTTTCCCTAATAGCCATGTCATCAATTGCAAGACTGCACACACGTTCTATAGGAAGTAAAGAATCGGCTTCTGCTTTTATTCTAGATTTTATAAGAGTGTTACATTTCTACCTGCCCCAGTATAACGTTGAAGTATGAATCGAGATGGTAATTTCAAAAAATGAGAACGACAATACTCGTATCCGTTTGGCGAGGATATTCGCCACGCAACACAGTTTCTTATAGCGGTTTCAGAAAATCTTGGTTTTACTTTACCATAATTTAAGATTTGGTCTAACAAGAAAGTAGCATACAAATTATTATCAGCTGCATCTTATTCAGTTTTTGTAATTGTTTCAAAACGTGAATTATGTACCACTTTTTTTAGTTCTACTATTTCTTGGTTTTTTAATTCGTTTTGATCAGTGAGCCTTTTAACTTGCCTTTTTAAAGCTTTAATTTCCTTTTTATATTCTTCTATTGCATTTTCGAAATTAAATTGACTTGAGTGCTTTCATTACATATCTAGAACTTCAATTACAGTTTAACTATTCATGAATTATGTTATTAATTACCCACAAGATTGGAAGTAGAAATGAAAGCACACAATGTTGAAAGCAAAGGAATAGTTTCAGATGCAGGCAATCTTTCTTTCATAAATAATCGGTACATCATCAGGAGTGTTCGGAAAACTTGTCTAAAAAGTGTTATATTAATAAAAGCTATTTTTTAAATACATTTTAGAAATTACTGTATGTAATGTAGGCACCGCATCTGTAATAAATTAAAATTATATGTTAACTATGCTGCCTCTAGTTTTGATTATATTCTGTGGCCGAAGCTTTTTTTAAAACTTTATTTTTTGAATATAATAAAACACATTTATATATTTCGTTTGCAGTCGTAGAATATATTTTATTATTTTTAATCTAGAGAAGACTTTATCTCTTTTAATATTTAGAATACAAATGTATTAATATTACTTTGTCAGTAATTTATTTTAACGAGTTTAAGACGAGTTTAAATAACTATATTTGAATTAACACACTTAACAGAACAATTTTAGAATTCACATTTAAATGACATTAAGCAAAATAATTAATTAAAACTCGAATGAGCCTTTATGTTTTTACTAGCAAGACAATTTTAAAATCCACATCTAGTTTTAATACTCACTCAGGATAAACACTTGTTGAATACTTAATAAAGACTTGTGTGTTGAATGAATACTTAATAAAGACTTGTGTGTTGAATGAATACTTAATAAAGACTTGTGTGTTGAATGAATACTTCATAAAGACTAAAGACTTAAGATTAAAACAGAGGTATTTATACCTTATCTGCCTACACAGTTCTCATGATCATGAGAGAATAAATGTTAAAGAAGTTCTCATAGAGATAACATAGACTTATCAGAAAAGATGTAATTTGATATCCTGTGTTCACGTTCCTAAACAATTGTCATGAAACATGATCTTATCTATAGTGTGGTTATACGTACGTTACTCCTCCACCCTTAGTATTTTCAATGTTATTAAAATAATTTGAAAATAAAATTTGAAATAATATTTATATGTATATTATAAAATTTTTCAAAGAAATCTAAATTGGTATTTCTTCGTTATTTTGGTTATTTATAAAACCTTTATTTAGAAAATCTATAAATTTGATTTTGAAGGAGTTACGTTTACAATAAATATACAATAATAAACTTATAACTATTACAATGATAAATATAATTATAATGATACTTAATAAGCTCAGATGATCGAGGGTTGTAGTACTATTCATCTTTAGAAGACGATTTTGGTTTGTGATCTTCAGTTGATATTTGTTCAATTTCGGTGTATCGATTGTAGTTAAATCGATTTTAGTTATATTTACATGTTCGAATTGAGGGATTGTTAATTTTGCAATATCTATGATATTAAATTCTATTACTTTATTAGAAATACTTTTGGCTGTAAATAACATGTTTTTATGATTGATCATGACGATACAGTCAGGACTAAGATGTATAAGTTTTGAACCAACAAGTTCTTTTCGATACGTTTGATCTCTACATTTAATGTCTAAAATGGATCTGGAAGGGGAACTAATTAACCAGGTTACAGAATTAATTTGGGAAATCTTTATATCAATAAGTTCAAGTAGGTAAGGTATACAAGTTTGGTTATGATGAAAAGAAAGTAGTTGTGTCTCACAAAGTTTATTATTAGGGATTTCAAAGTAGTTTTTATGTTGACAAAAGTATAAATTGGGGGCGGTCGGTTTACAATGATCGATCTCAATAGGAATGCTAGTTTGAGCATTATATAGTAAGGAGTTATAAGTCGATATAATCATACGAGCTTGGTTGGTGCTGGTAATGATTGGAAACGGTATTAATTGAATCAGTTGATTATTTTCGAATTTAGAGATTAATGGAATCTCAAATATGAATGTGATTTTGTTGTCAATTTGGTAAGCTTTAGTAACGATAATTGTTTCATATAAATGTAGGTATTTTGGGTCAGCAGGATAACGGATGGTTAAAACGTCTTGATCTGTGAGCTATGAAGAAATTTCATTTAAGTTTTGAATTATTTCGTCATTGTCTAATAGTGACATATGCATTTGCTGGTTTTGAGCAAAGGTTAAAGTATTTTCTAATTCTGATAATTCATTAATAAATAGTTGAAGGGATTGAGCTAATTCGATTAAAGTAAGTTTAGTTGCAAATGTAGCTACGTTTTTACTAAATTGTTCATTGTTCAAAATTATTTTGTTTATATTGTCTTGTAATAAATTTTGATTCTTTGCTAAATCACTAATGGTTGAAATAGTATTATTTAAGATATTAGCTTGTTCAATTAGGATTGTTTTATGAAGATCATTATTCTTCTGTAATTTCGAGATTGTTTCGTAACGTCTTCCATCTTCGGCGTCTAAATTGCCTGTCAAAAATTTGAAAATTGACCCAAGGCCGTCAATAAGTCCGCGTTTTTGGATTTTATGATTAGTAGGAAAAAGTTGTCTAAATAGCTTGTCTATTTTAGTAGCATATTGATTTTTAATTAAAAGTAAACTATGATGGTCATATTCTGGAGCATAAAGTTCATTTTGCAAAAAGTTGCTTAAATTGGTTAAAGTGATTTTGAGCCTATCATAATTTGCTATAATAGGAGTATAATCTATAATTTTAATCAAAGTCCATTCACTTTGTTTAATAATTGCTTTGCCTAAATTTAAAGGATATAGTCCGGGATTATCGTATATGTTTGTTATTGTAACATCGCTGATTGCCGATGCGATAACACAGAAGAGGATGAGAAACATTGTTGTCCTGAAAAAGGTAACATTTCGTTAGCATGTCTTTGAAGTGGTGGTCTACTATCAGGGGGTGTTAGTTCGTAAACGTCATGTTCTAAAATTTTTGAGATAATATAAGGTCCGTCAAATCTTGGATCCTTTTTATTTCTTAGATTGGTTTTTATAAATACTTTGCTATTTAAATTAAATTATTTATTAGTTTTGGATTTGTTTAATTTGGAATTTCGATTTTCTTTAGTTTCCATTTGCGTTTTTTGCAGGGATTCATATAAATATTTCATTTTATCTTTATGTGTAGATAAGTAATCATGATAAAATGTTGTTATAATCAAGGTCAGTAGGTATTCTGGTACTTGAGTCCACCCCCTCCCTTCCTACTTTTGGCCACGCCTACTGCGCTCTGATTGGCTATCCCCTCTCCTGTAGACACGCCTACTGTTCTCTCATTGGTCGACGCCATCTTGGATGACACGCCTACTTCTCTCTGATTGGTTGACGGTCATTTTGAATCGTCATTTTGAATCGCCGTTTTGAATCGCCATCTTGGATCACCATTGTGAAACGCCATCTTGAATCGCCATTTTGAATTGCCATCTTAAATCGCCATTTTGAAATGTCATTTCGAATATGTCAATTTTGAATGTCATTTGCATATCCGCCATTTTGTATCTGTCATTTTGAATTTGTCAATTTTGAATCTGTCATTTTGTATTTCGCGGGTCATATACATGTCGCTTTCGTCCTCTCTCTCGCTCTCGCTCTGGCCCTCTCTCTCGCTCTCGCCCTCTCTCTCGCTCTCGCGCTCTCTCGCGCTCTCTCTCGTTCTCGCTTGGTTCTCACCCTCCCTCTCGCTCTGGCCCTCTCTCCCGCTCTCGCCCTCTCTCTCGCTCTCGCTCTGGGCCTCTCTCTCGTTCTCGCTTGGCTCTCGCCCTCACTCTCGCTCTCGCTCAGTTCTCGCACTGGCCCTCTCTCCCGCTCTCGCCCTCTCTCTCGCTCTCTCTCTCGTTCTCGCTTGGCTCTCGCGCACTCTCTCGCTCTCGCTCTGGGCCTCTCTCTCTCTCACTTGTCATTCCAACTTGTCCTTGTTTCTCACTGAAAGATTTGAATTCCTAATGCCTCAACTGCCATATATCGGTGACGTCATGTGATCGGTATAGTAGATTTCTATACACCTGTAGATAGGCAACCTGTTACACTTTTTTATAAAAATCAAAGGATCCAACGAGCTTCGAACCAGGGTTCGTAAAGTACGTCTGTTTACAAGTCCATAGCTTAACCCCGAATCCACGGAGTTTATCCATTAAAGCGTTCTAAAGTTTGTATTTATAAAAAAAAAACGGTTACACATCTATTTTAAATCCATTTTATTTAAAAATAATTCCCGGAAAATATTTATAAATATTGCACATTAATAATAATAATAGGAAAAAATGCTTTTTGAATCCTAAAGATTTATTTTAATTTAATATAAGACATTAATGAATAACTAATATTTTGCAAATCTATCTAGTCATCAAATTTTGGTTGGTATGGTGCAGTTGGTAAGAATACTTTGCATTAATTATTATTATTGTTATTATTATTGATATTTTTATCTTGAAAGACTACCCAGGTGTTTGGAGGCTGCTTTGTAAATTGCAAATATGTATTTGTTCTAGAACAAAATGAAGTTTCTTAGTATTTAAAGACTGTTTCACTATATATTAATAAAAGTCAGATTAAAATAATAATGTTCTACATTAATTTAAAATTGAAATTTGAAGTCTAGTTAAAATTCTCATTTACTTCAATCATTATTACTAATGTGTGAATTACGTACAAGACAATTATAAGCCAATTATGATTATTATCATGAGTCATTGAGATGAGACAATTATTAACCTTATATGAGCCAATCGTGAAGAAACTCAAGAAATCTTTCTTGATACATCTTAAATCACATTGAAACAATTATTACGTATGACTCGAGTCAGTTTAAATTAATTATAAATCTAAACGTCATAGGGTTTATTTATTACAATAAAAATAGCCCAGATTAGATTATTAGCATGATAAGATTTACCAAAACTTACTTAAATACATACAAAAAATACATTTTAAAAATTAGGATGTAACCCCCGAGCTGTTAATGAAAAGCAATTAACGACCTCGTTTATACTGTTCCCCAAATTAGATTATTAGAAAAACAACCTTTCTAATTGCTCGGAAAATAACAAAAATGACAACTTAATAACAAATTACATAATACATGTTTAGTATTTCTTATATATTTTTAATATTGTTTGTTTAGGGAAAGCATAGCTTTCAAAGAAGAGTTGTTCTAAAATAATGTTCATGACGTGCCTAAAACTGATATATAAACTAAACGGTTTTTAAAAATAAATCATTGTGAAAGAGTTTCGGAATCATCAAGACGCTATCCTACCTTCGTATAGATAAGAAAGTCAAGTCACGTTACGTTCAACGAAGCCAATCCCGACGAGTTTTCAAGGTCACCCGAGTTTAGCCGAACAATTATTACACAATTCTAATCATTCTAGAAGATTCCAAGGGGGTGGGGGTAATCCAATAAAAGCATAATTTCTCTAGCCTAAATCCAACGAGTTTAGCCGAACATTTTCGAACAATTATTACACAATTCTAAACATAGACAACCGATATTATTATAAGCAATCGATATTAACAGCTGTCTAATACCTGTTTAACTCCAGTTAGACCCTTGTTTAACGCCTGTTAGACACTTGTTTAATACCTGTACAATTGGTGGAAGAGTGGGTGACGGTAAAAAGACAACAACAAAATAATCCATTATAATTAGGTGTAATTTTTTCAAGTTTATAAACAATATTAACATTACACATATTTATACGCAAAATACAGACATTTCTTTATTTCTATTTACAGTAGTCTTAATTTTATCTAATTTAATTTTTATCTTATAATTAATATCTATTTTAAGATCCTCTATTTCTTTTTCTAAAAAGTAATTTGACATATATAATGGTTCTAAATTTTCGAACTTTAAAATATAACGTTTTTTATTTCTATAATATATTTCTTTAATGGCAATAATTATTAACTCTGTCCCTTCTTGCAATTCTTCTAACCTTCGACACTGGAATGGTTTAACACTCCCGCTAATCGATTGCATTGTAACAATATTTATTTGTTCTATATCTTCCTGTGTGCAAGATAAGTTATCCAAGTTTTGCGGTGTTTTGATACAAAATTTAAATTCCTCCACCTTAACGAATGTGTTCCTATTGTAAGATGTAAGTCCATTCGTTTTAAATGTTATAAATGGTTCTCCAGTTTCCAAACGTATTATATCCAGACCATTAACAGGAATGACCATGACGCCTTCCTTTTCTTCTTTAAAGTTTTCTCGAGATTGATAAACTTTTATAAGGGTACTTTTATCAAATCCTTTTAAGTAGTAAACTCTTTTAATTCCATCTTTTTCGGCCAGTACTCCAACATGTGGATATTTTCCTTTGGTATTAACAGTAAATGCAAATACTTTGTAGAATCCAGATTTATCCAAATTTATCCATTTTCTGTCAAAATAACTTGCCAACATATCTTTAAGTTCTTCTATCTCTTGCTCTTTATTCAGTAAATGTATATATTGTTCCTTTACAGCTATGCTTTTTCTAAATACTCGATCTTTCTTCTTTTTGCATCTGTTTCTTCCAGGTCTATTTTTCGTTTTTTTATACTTAATAGATAAACAGATGAGAGAGGTTTTATTTCCTTAATTGGATATGGAGACAACCTATTAGTTATGTTGGTTCTCTTCCTTAAAACTTGTGGAATTACATTATTCGTTTTGATCAAACCGGTGTTTTCGATATCTTCCGAGATTGTGGAGAAAATGGTGCTGTTCCGAGAAAAAAAGGTCTCGCCAGCTTTAATATAACATTTGTGTATAACATTTATAATGTCTTTATTTACAACATCCTCCACAATTTCTACATAATTAATAGGTAAATAGTTAAAGCTAAAAGCGGAAAGTACGTAATTAACCATCTTTTCTCGTAATTTTAGATCACCAGGCAGCTTAATTTGTAAGGCTGCAGTCTCACTGAGCCACCGTCAACCACCCACCGCCACCAACTAAATTTTAAACATGCCTGAATCAATGGCGCTGGTCCCACTAAGCCACTGTTAGCCACCTACTACCATCAAACGGTGACCACCAGTTTGAAATTTCCGACGTGTTCGAATTTTGGTGGTTGGTGGTCAGCGGTGGTTGACAATGCGCACGCGCTAGTGGACTTGATGAAAATAAACACTAAAAATTTGAATTTCCTGTTTATAGGTTTTTCGTTTGCGGTAATTGGTAGTGAAAACTTTTCAAAACAAAGTTTTTCTTCGTTATTTTATAAGCTGGGACTGGGCCGCTGGGGCATTAATTATTTATTGATAAAATTCTCCCAACTGCACCCTATGAAGAAAGATTTCCCGTACCCACATATTTCGTGATTTTTTATATTTGATTCCACATGTACCATAGCACATGGGTATAACTTCCTCGCTATCTGACTCATCTGATAATGTCATATTTTTGCAATAATTTGGTTTATTATTACTTTAAATACAACGCGACAATCGACAATAATAAACAAACAATGCACCATAGATTAAAGAATATATATTGTTAGGTAGATGGCCGACTCTACACGATTCCGGTTTCGTTCATTTTAGTTCTTACGCCCGTCACAAGAAGCGCTGGCGTTACTTTCAGTTTTAATGCTCATCTATAGTTTGTTTCAAAATGCAATGGTTTTTTACACTTATGATAGAAAATGCCGCGAACCCTATTGCTAATTCAACGGGCTATGGCAGTTCTATCAAAAATGTAATAAAACATTGCATTGTGTGATGTAATTGTCAAGGAATTAGAAAATTCAACAAAAAGGAGTTACAATTCACCAACACTTTTTATTTAATTAATTATTACATATTTACAAGTAATACAATAGGTACATGACATTAAAAAAACAGATTAGCACACTATACATATACATACATATATTTACAAATTAGCTACTTAATTGTTTTTTACACGAATTCTATTTGATTTGGCCTTATTTTTCATGTGCAGCCGCAGTGCCTGTTGCTTAATAGGGTCATTAATGTTTACAGATTGTAACCCTTTTAAAATTTTATTAACATTCTGGACCCACGTAATTTATTTCAGCTTTGGATTTGCACCGTTCTTGCACTCACCGATTCAATTGTGTATAAGTAAATAATAATAAAACACGATACCTTACCTGTTCATCAGGTGGAAATTTGTGCAGAGGACGTTGATTAACCTCACACAAAGGTACACAACACTTTGAAGGCATTGTTAATATTAGGGTGCGTTAATATTAACACCAAAATAATAAGTTCTAACACAAGTTAAGTAAGTTAATGTAAACCTGTAAGGAAATAAAGACATTATTATAATTATTGTTATTATTATTATAATAATGTTAGGATGGATATTGTTTATAAAATTTAATATAAAATTTACACTAGAAACAGAACAAAACAGGGCTATAAACTTTCTAGACTTAAATATCAAGATTAACGCAGACAATCTTTTTGAATTTTCCATATACAGAAAACCAACACAAACCGACATAACAATACCAAATGAATCTTGTCACCACAATACACATAAAATAGCAGCATACAGATCATTAGTACACAGAGCTTTAACTATTCCACTAACAAAATCAGATTTTAGCAAAGAGATATCAACCATTAAACAACTAGCACATGCAAATCATTATAATCCGAACATGATTGACACTTTAATTAAACAAAAAGATTATAGGTTAGCTATCAAAAGAATATATCCCATTGACAATCAAACAGAAGACACAAATTACATATCTATACCATATTTTGGCAAAATATCAGAAAAAATTGCACATATACTAAGAAAAACCAACAATTATAAAATAACATTTAAAACCAACACTAACACTTTTTCATTTTTATTTAATGCTAAAGACAGAACACATGATATCATGAAATCGGGCATTTACCGTTTAAATTGTTCTTTTTGTAGTTCGGTATATATTGGACAAACACTTCGAAATTTTGACATAGGATATAAAGAACACGTACGTCATTACAAAAATAAACATCCTGAAAAATCGAATTACGCCAAACACCTTTTAGAACAAAATCACACAATGACTCCTCAAAATAATATTAAATTCCTACATTTTTGTAATAACAAACGCAAATTAGACATTTTAGAAGCCTTTGAGATATACAAACACAAACTCAGGGTACCTTTAATGAATGAACAACTTGAGCTCAGTAATTCTCCGTTACTGGAAGTATTAGATGTTTAATTATGATTTTTATTATTAATTTTTATTATTATTATTATTATTTTATCTAGTTACCTATTTTGTATCTACCTTAGCGACGTGTTTGTTTATAATTATATTACCTTTGATAATGACAGCATAGCTGTCGAAACAATATTGTCAGGTATATTTTAATAAAACTGTGAAACTTTTAATAATCTTTATTTATTTCATAACTTAGATCAGCTTATAAATATATATATATTCTAACATTTAACATTTACTTAATAGAATATTAACTATATATTAAACTTAAACCTCAACAACAACATACTTTATTTAATCTAGTAATATAAACTTCATATAGGTAAGAACTGTCATTTAACATCTTCCGCCTTTATCCAGGACTTTTCATTCAAGCCGAGCCATTTGACGTACATGTCACCATTGTGACATACTTCCAATGTTTAACAGCTGTTAGTTTACCCTGTGGTCTATATGATTTCTTATGCGCATTAGTAAGGGCTATTATCTGCATATAATTATTGATATCAGCTTGCGATGGTATAGACTCTAATTCACTAAACGTGAGTAAGTCAAACAGACCGGGTGTTGCTTCGAAAACGTTGTTTTTAATTATGATGTTTGTATCACGCATAGTCACAGGGGAAGATGCAAATGTCCACGCGTCTCGATCAATTTTATATCTAATACCGAATCTAGTTCTATCTATATTTTTGTTTCCGACAGCGTTAGCTATCAGCATACCGTAATGAGTAGGGAGATTCTTCTTCTTCTTCTTCTTCGTCTGCTTCCGATGATGATGATGATGCTGAAGTAGCAGGTTGTTTTTTAACTTTCAACTGGGGAATGTAACTAGCAGTAGTAGTAGTAGTAGCAGCAGCAGATGGTTGTGTTTTAACTTTCAATAGGGGTACGTTAGAGGTGTTAACTGATTTAGCAATGGTTTCCAGCGGCGATATAACTGGATTGTGCGTGACGCGATACATACGTTCTGCTTCTGCTCTATCACGACGAAAGTATGCAAACTTCTTACGTATAGCATTACGAGCGTGTATTATTTTACGCTTTAAACTCAGATCATACGTGTTGGACATGTCGGCGATGCTGAGACTACTAAACGAATCTACTCTAATTATAAACTTATATATGAATCAAAACCCTTCCGATATCTGCCGCGGTCTAGATAGCTGTCTTTATTAATTACCAGGAAATCATGCGGCTCCTTCCAACACAGAGAGCAAATGTTTTTGAACTGATCATAGCTAATACCGTCTCCTACAACATGATCGCTAAACACGTGTGTTAAGTTCAACTCGTCTTGTCTAAAGAGAATAATTAGGTTTGCATTGTCCCTAATCAGATGTTTCGGTATCTTGGCGTACGTTTGGCCTAGATAAAAACAGTCGACACCCTTATGCCTACCCATGCTAAAATATTCTCTAATCTTTTCCTGTTTGCTGCAAATTATATCATCAAAAATGAACACAGAATTAGGTTTAACATCACCGGGGCTGATTACGTCATCGTTTTCGCTAAATTCATGATATCCCATACCCGTAAGTGGTTTCATAACGCGTCTTAAGAATTCATATTTAGGCTGAAATAAAGACTTGGCGTATAGGTAGATATTTTCAAATTTTAATCCGTTTTCGCTAATAAGTAAACCTAACATAGCATTAGTTTTACCGCAGGAAGTTGGACCGCTCAATATTGCTCTACATGATACAGGTAACAGGTCGCCATGTTTCCTAACATCCTCGCCTGATCGTCGTTGTAAAGATGTATCACCGAAGTCGTCGTCTAGGTTACATATGTTTAGTGACTTATTTTGTTTAACAACCTTCATCATTACGGTATGCGCACGTGTCTAGTCACGGTCTCGTTAAACGGATTATACTCGATTAATGCGTCGTGAAGGATCAAACAATACGCCTTAGTTGTGTTTGTAAATGCGGCTGAAGACTCGAGCTCTAGTCTAATATCGACAGTGGAATCCTTAAAACTCTCTACCTGTCTTGAACAGTCAATAACAAAAATGGGGTACGTTTCAAACGATTTGTAGCTGAGTAAACAGCTCTCAGCCGCACCTCTACCTATACCGTCATAATAGTTCTCACGAAAACGAATATAATTCAGATACGCAGGAATGTAGTCCATACGGTCGAAATCGAGATTTAAACGCTGATGCGGGAACACTTGCGAATTTAAATACAACTTAACGTCGACCAAGTTCGAATGAGTAAATGTAGTCGGGTTACCCGTTCTTATACCCAGCTGACGCTCGTCTTGTAAAACTACAAAGACCCAGCGCGGTTTCTCTAGATCATTGGAGTTCTTTACGCGCCAAACCTGATTTTTAGTAGTTCCCAACGAGGGTAACTCGTGTAATTCCCAACGTCTAAAAGGAGCGATAATAGAAGAATTATCTCTTAAACTCTCCACAAGGTTCACTTTGCTTTCATCTGATGACGTATATGCGGAACTTCCCACGAAAGCTTATCAATCTTGATATCTACATTGGTACCTACATCACCTGCGTCGCTTTTATAGCAATTAAAATCGTTCTTGGCTCGAATTAAAACTAGCTGACAACTCATATGAGGTATTACTTTTTTATAATCGTCTGCAAATCCAAAGATATCTTTTAATGGTATTCTACACGTGAAATGAAAGACGTTATTCCCCTGGTTATGTAACAAATCATTATCGCTAGTAATCCCTAAGTTCCATGCTGTGCTGGTTAAAGCTCTATCTTCGGCGCCATGTGAAACGAGACCTTTTATAGTGCTTGTAATGCCAGGCTGTTTACAGACATCAATGAGCTGGTTTGTGCCTAATATTAGTTGAATTTCATCAAACAGAAAGTGGGCAAAATTGTTTACCAGAAGGAATTGCTTGTTTTCTGCACGCGTTATGCTACCTTTAACAAGTACATAGCTGTCATACAAAGCTAAAACGTTATCGGAATTTTGTATGCTGATTCTAATGGTGTCGGAATGATTGGCATTTAGCGTAAACGGCAGATAGGTATAAAAATCCTCTTTTATTATATCTGTACCGACGCGAGGCTTCCCAAATATGTTTAATTTATCAATGGTAAAGGTGTCGGTGTTAATATGCATTTTACTTCATTTTGACATGCTGCTGCTGCTGTTATCATACGTTAAAGCCTAAAGATTCAAGAAAAAGGCGACGAGCTTTAGTTAGTTTTAATCGAAGGTCTGCACGTGCCGACGTTCGACGGTGAATGACCTTTGATGGACATATGCTGATGTTTTTATAGCTAAAGTTTATTCCCATTTTTCACGTTTAAGTTCTAGCCTGATGCTCGTGAAAGTGTCTTCAGACAAATTTATCAACTCTCCTCTCGCGTCTACCAGTCTAATGGTAATGTTGTCGATCTCGGTGACAGTGATGGGAAAGTAATCACATGCGATGGCTCCTTTTCAATCAGATAACCGGGTGGTACGCAAATACTAAATTCGAAGATTGTATGACCTGCTTGATTGTTTCTATATGAGCTGTCTGTAATATTCGTGTCTACAAAGATGTTTGGAGTTGAAAGTATATCGACAACTCGATCTGATACGTGTCTACTACCGGGTTCTAGCACGCGCTTCTTAAATCCTAGTAGTGATCCTATGTTATCGGGTTTGGTAAAATCAATCAACTCGGTAGCTGATTCAATCTCACACTTTCCCGTATTAGTGTTAGCTTTGATTTGTAGTAGTAGATCTCCCTCTTCGGGATCGCCACTAATTTGATTGTTTATATAGTTAACGATTTCAGCCAACTCGTAGCTACCCGGTTCAATAGTTATCGCCTTTTCTCCGTAATAAAATTTATTTTTGCCTGGGTATATATTCCGTATTGTGTGACTTGTATATAAACCGACTAAACCTAGTGAGTATTCGTAACGCACGTGATCTAGTGTTATAGGTGGATAAATACGATCCGTAGAAAGCCTGTTTCCTGTACCGTACACCGTGACGGTCCTAGCCATACTTAACCCGATTTACACTTTCACCTCTCTTTTGTTTCTTGGGCTACGTTGTAGTATACGGCGCAGCGAGGCCCTAAATATTTCACAAGTTCAGCTGGTGGTCTCAGGTCTCCGAAGGGGTCATAGTACAAAACCACGTTTCGATCCTTTCTATAGGCAACCCAATGAGTACCCGGTCCTCCAGCGTCGTCAAGATTAACAATAGCTCTTTCGTTGCAGGTAGACTTGTTCTCATATAGACACCTCTAAAATAGGGAATGTCTTTAGCATGTTTTATTATATCTAGGTCTGTAAGTGGTCTCCGAGGCAAGTTATTCAGTTTTTTGACCGCCTGACATATGGTTTTAAGTACAATGCAGCTCCGCCAGCTCTATACGGCTTCAGGTAAAGGGCGTTCCCGTTCTTACCGCCTAAAGCGATAGCTTCCATACTTTTATTATGCCGTGTAGTTTCTTCTAGCTGTCTCTTATTACTATTAGCAGTGTTAACACCTTTTGCTACCCCTGAGGCGCCTCCTATAATTGCACCGAGAGCCGAGAGGCCAGCAAAAATTGGTATGAGTGGTAAAATACCCCCTGTAGCTGTAGGCACAGGAATTATTCGGGGTACTTTAACGTTTTTTCGACCGCCTACGTTTTGAATGCTTCTTCTGGCAGCGCTCAGGGCATGATGTATTAAATCTTTACCCGTGAGTCTCTTGCTTGCACGATTCACTACACCAACAAGCTTCTTTAAAACGCCACCTTTGAAAGTGACAGTTTTCTTCATCATCTTTCTAGCGAGACCCTTTTTCGCAGACAGTTTGTCTTTACGCCCATTCCCAACTTTCTTTTAGCCTTCATTACACCGGTTACAAACAGAGCTGATGCTTTTTCCCCTAATTTAGAGTCTTTAGCCTTAACACGCTTCCAAGCGGCTTCTTCTAATACACGATCTGCCCGGTGTCTACTGTTCAAATCGGAGCTTTGAGCGTACGAGATGTCGTGCTGCATACACGCCTGGTCCAAAGGATTTATACCTTTATCGCCACGTTGTAATCTTTTAGATAATTTAGTACCAGGTCCACAGTACTGATAGGAAGGAAGATGTAGTTCAATAGGCAGCTTGTCTATGAGCTTGTTAACAAAGCCGTTACCCTCGTGAACTAACATCTGGTACTGAGAGAAGAGACTGCTTGTACCTGTATTTATACTCGGTAGCCGTCGCCGCCGGACTAATCTGTGTTCTGAAATCTCTGCGTATAGATAAAGTCTCTATGATCAGCTCGTAGAATTTTACACAGATGCTTTTCAACATTATGTATTCTTGTTTGAAAACGCTATCTGTCTAGAGCTAATGTTTGCCAGTCTCCCTTTCTCGCCTGTCTGTATGCATACTCCCATACTATCATATGATGTATATTATTCATGCTTGCGTCGGCGAAACTTACTTTCTCTACCATATCGATGTGTTGCTGCTGCTGCTACTACAAATCGCTATGTTTGGAGAGTTATTGATATTAGTAAAACTAAAACTTTGTTTAAATACATTTTTATTTCTTCAACGATACATTTAGGCTAATAAAAAAGTAACTGATTAGCGTAGATATAAGCAAACTAAGCATTTGCGCAGCATTCCCGTAAGGCTCACCACATTTCCTATCTGCGCTAATCAGACATTTGATATAATACACTTAAAGCTAGAATAAAAATGGTGTCAATATGATTAGGTCAACCGATAGTAGTAGTAAATTCCGTTATTAGTCGGCGTTGTACACTCTCTTTATGTTGTAACAGTTCGTACGTGTTGCAGATTCGGCTATTAGGGCATCAAACGATGATCGCATAACTTTTTGAGTATCCTGGAGCGCTTGTACTTTATCTAATAATTTTTTATAATTACTATCTAGGGTATTATTCGTTTCTTCTATCTTTGTCAACACACTCGAATGATTAGTTTCCATCTCATCATTCGTTATTAGGAGATTTCTCTTTGATTCTTTTTCCAACGTTGTTAGCAAACTGTTAAGTTTACTAGTTTCAATGTCAACCTTTGTTACCTTTTGCTTTAGATCTTTAATAGTGTTCTGAGTGTCGGTAGTCATTGTAATGAAGGTTTGTACAGCAGAGTCGAATTGAGCATCAACATAGGCTTTAGAAGTGACATCCGTGCCATCTATAGGGTAACTTACTGAAACAATACGTTTACCATCTGCATTAAACTGCATTTGATCGTTTGTATGCATAGCTCGTTTGTTAAAATACTGCCTAGAGATTACATCTTTATCCTCTAGAGGCTCCCCTATATTACAAATACTTCCATCTTTAGCATCATAGTACGACCCCTGTCCTTTATCCTCTCGTCGTCTCAAACAATTAGAGAGTAATTTTCTTTCAACATCGTTCACCAGCTCGTCGGTATACTTTTTCGTGCAAACATCGTAGTCGTCAAGCGGTCCTTTAACATGTACTAGTCTTCTTTTCTTAACATCAATTACACCTTCATCGCTATCTGATAACATTAGTACAGAACGCTTCGTGACAAGATCGTTATCGTTGATAGGAGCGCCTACATTAGTTATACGTCGGTTCTCAACATCGAAATTACCCTCTGGTATTAATTTGAAACCATAACCTCTCGGTCCACGTTTTGTTGCAGCCATTGCTTTATCTGTCATACTCATCATAGCTCTACCGAAGAGGTCTATTGTGTTCATGATGACGTATGACAAATAACTGTCACGCATGAACAGAATACACAGTATTTATAGCTGAGATCTGCATAGCGCAATGATGTACATATTTCAATACGTCATGAGATTTATACAGTTCGTCGGATGTTCTCGGACATAATCGTAGACGGTACTGAGACTTCTCGTAATCAGCCCACATTTAATTTAGTAAACATCGTATGCTTTTACGTATGGGTATATAATGATATATTGCTTTTAACATTATTCAGTATTCATCAAACTCGGCTGCTGCTGCCAGTATAATTATTTGAGACGCTGCTCTCTCTCGATGTCATTGATATTAATTGTACGATAATGACTAGTGCTAAACAAACCGTTGTTGATGAAATACACAGGGCTGCTAGAAAAAACTTTCAAAGATGTCGCACTATAATAAAAGATTTCCAGGACTTGTTCCAGGCTGACTTAGCCGAGTTTATGCCCTATGCTAAAGTAAATAAGGGGTATCGTTACATACTGCTGATGATAAACTGTTATTCGAAATATCTGTATGCACGACCGTTGAAAACTAAATCCGGAGAAGAGGTGACAAAACAGGTCCGCAGCATCTTTAAGAGTTCAGTCATACCCAAGAATCTTCAGACGGATCTCGGGAAAGAGTTTTACAATAAACATTTTAAACGATTAATGAAAGAGCACACTATAAATCATTACTCTACATATTCCGTAATTAAGGCTTCGATAGTTGAACGTGTTATCCGTACAATTATGCAAAAGCTGTATAAAGAGTTTAGCTACCGAGGATCATTTAAATGGATAGATATATTACAGAGGGTAGTTGACAGCTATAACAACACCAGACATAGAACGATAGGTCGAGCTCCTGCTACTGTTACACCTACCACCCAACTAACCGTTTATGACACTAATGTAAAAGCTGATGTCGCTGCAGGAAGTAAACGTAAACTAGACTTGAATGACCTTGTACGTATTAGTAAGTTCAAGGGGGTCTTTTCTAAGGGATACACGCCCAGCTGGTCAACTGAATTATTCAAAATAGTTAAAGTTCAATTTACAAAACCTGTCACATATCTGCTGGAAGATCTTCATGGGGTTGCTGTCCGAGGAGCTTTCTACGAGTTCGAGCTGCAGAAAACCAAACAGCCAGACGTTTACTTAGTTGAAAAAGTACTTAAACGCCGCAGCAATGGTGACATGTACGTCAAATGGCTCGGCTTGAATGAAAAGTCCTGGATAAAGGCGGAAGATGTTGTTAAATGACAGTTCTTACCTATATGAAGTTTATATTACTAGATTAAATAAAGTATGTTGTTGTTGAGGTTTAAGTTTAATATATAGTTAATATTCTATTAAGTAAATGTTAAATGTTAGAATATATATCTTTATAAGCTGATCTAAGTTATTTTGTTAGAAAATTAATTTGTAACATCCTCATATAACATATCTAGTTTATATTGAGTAATAAAGTATTATACTATATATAACTATAATCACCTAGTTTAAGCTGATTTACAATAGAATATTAGTAATATTGTGTAACTTTACGAAAAATAATAAAAACAGTAAAACCTTTATCGATTTTTATTTTCACGTATAAAATAACAAAACCGTCAGAACCAGTCCCAGAACAGTAGACGTAACGGTTACTTCTATCCATTACTGTTTCATTTACTAGCATTAGGATGAAGGGAGAGAGAGTGAGAGAGAGAAGGCTCTTTAATGCGTCCTCTAATAGGTGATAAGGAGAGAGAGAAAGAGCAAGAGAGTGAGAGAGGAGACATCGAGAGAGAAGGCTCTTTAATGCGTCCTCTAATAAATGATAAGGAGAGAGTGAGAAGGAGAGAGCGAGAGAGAGAGAGACAGAGAGAGAGAGAGAGAGAGATAGCAAGGTACGTATGACATTAAACGCCAGGGGGTAGGGATACAAGATGTCCGAACCAAGCAGAACGTATTTCAAGATGCCCGTCACGAATGGACGTGTCTACGTGGTATTCATCATCATCAATCTATACATTGCGAGAAACTATTATTTGCTGACGATTTAAAAATATATCATCAAGTACGAGATATCAATGATTGCTTATATTTGCAGTCTAACATTAACTTTCTATGTGATTGGTGTAAAGCTAATCGCCTAAATTTAAACGTAAATAAATGTTCCATTGTTTCGTATGCAAAAATACACTAACCACTTTATTCACGATTATGTTGTAAATGGTGAAATATTAACCAACACAAACAGACATAACAATACCAAATGAATCTTGTCACCACAATACACATTACCCATGAGATATTACACGAGAATAGCATAAACGATGAAAACATTTTTGCCTAAATAAAGCAAAAAAAAAAATAAAGCTTATAGCTATCTTTAACAGAAAAGAACTTAGTGTTATTTGTATTGCTTTCTACTTAATTTATAATGAAGCTGATTAATTATATCTAGTATTTATTGAAAACGTAATATTACAGAGGCTTCAACTAATATAATTCTCTAATTTGATATTTCGGATCTATGTTAAATTTTCTTACATATTATATTTTGTTAAAGATACCTAGACATAAAAGCAGAAGTTCTTTATTCTTTTACAATAATTTTGCGATGGCCAATATGTTAATGAGTAGTTCACTTACTGTAATGTGTAGTAATCTTAATTTAATTTGCGCAGAATGCGATATTATGTTTAAGGGATTATCGTTTATTTGTAAATTCTTGTAAATAAACATGAGAATATACCTGATTAATACATACAACACAATAGGTTAAGTACATTGTAATTAAGTTTTTTTTTGTAAATTCATATTTTTCCCTATTTGGGTGTAAACCTGTAAGGAAATAAAGACATTATTATAATTATTGTTATTATTATTATCCGTAAATTGTTCCGTGATTTGCGTTTAAAATTTTAATGCTGAATTAATTATCTTAAATTATTATATGTAATTAAAGTATTAATGACGACGATAATTATTTTAAGAAATCGGTAAAGTTTATTAATATAAAATGATAAACCTTGGCTCCCCCTATTAACAATCAGCAGAACGCCCGTAATCGGTAATACAGCTTTCTTCATGACGAACCAAATGCCGATAATACAGAATGTCGGTACAAAAATCACGTAAAACGACACTGGCGCCATCTGTTTTCCCCTAGCAACACTAACTCCATTTAGCCATGTGACGTACCAAATGCCGATAATACAGAATGTCGCTACAAAAATCACGTAAAACGACACTGGCGCCACCTGTTTTCCCCTAGCAACACTAACTCCATTTAGCCATGTGACGAACCAAATGCCGATAATACAGAATGTCGGTACAAAAACGACACTGGCGCCATCTGTTTTCCCCTAGCAACAGCGTTGCCATTTAGCCGAGTGACGAACCAAATGCCGGTAATACAGAATGTCGGTAATGCAGATTCCGTACTTAACGACGACTGCATCCCCACAAAAACGTCTGGCTCAAGTGCCCTAATACCTACTCAAATGCACTAGATGGTTTACAGTAATTTCCAATTGTATAGTTATAGATTGTTGCTTCCAATCTGGTTATTCCATGTTCCTTAGCTAAAGTAGATGAAAAAGTTTCCTTTAATCGCACATCTGGACAAGAAATAAAATCGATTATATGGTTTCCAAGTTGTTTGTCTACCCCTGAGCTTGTTATTTGACAGATAAACTTGTTGTATATTTTAATTCTTGCATTCGAATTTATCCATGTTAGACAATCTATTCCCACTGTTTTATTATTTTCTACAATCGTATTACAATCTTTTTTGTACTCGCCTTGGTAACAGAAGTTATAATTAGCTGTTAAATAATCGCACATTTCTTTTTTATTAAATATTCCTGAGAAATCTTGCGTAATATCCAAATCCATAAAGTAAAAATCCTCTTTTTGGAGCTCCTTTAAGAGCGAGAGAGAGGGCGAGAGCCAAGCGAGAACGAGAGAGAGGCCCAGAGCGAGAGCGAGAGCGAAAGAAAGGGCGAGAGCGGGAGAGAGGGCCAGAGCGAGAGGGAGGGTGAGAGCCAAGCGAGAACGAGAGGGAGGGTGAGAGCCAAGCGAGAACGAGAGAGAGAGCGAGAGCGAGAGAGAGGGCGAGAACGAGAGAGAGGACCAGAGCGAGAGCGAGAGAGAGGGCGAGATGCATATGACCCGCGAAATACAAAATGACAGATTCAAAATTGACAAATTCAAAATGACAGATACAAAATGGCGGATATGCAAATGACATTCAAAATTGACATATTCGAAATGACATTTCAAAATGGCGATTTAAGATGGCAATTCAAAATGGCGATCCAAGATGGCGATTCAAAACGACGATTCAAAATGACGTTTCAAAATGGCCGTCAACCAATCAGAGAGAAGTAGGCGTGTCATCCAAGATGGCGTCGACCAATGAGAGAACAGTAGGCGTGTCTACAGGAGAGGGGATAGCCAATCAGAGCGCAGTAGGCGTGGCCAAAAGTAGGAAGGGAGGGGGTGGACTCAAGTACCGGAATACCTACTAAGGTCAAAGGGGTTTTTACTTTCAGTGTGTCCAAAAACGATTTCAAAAGGGGTTAAATGAAGATTCGAATGTATGTATGATTGTATGCTAAAAGGCAATATTGGATTTTTTGTTGTTCAGGTATATTGGTTAATAGTCGATAATGTTCAATGATTGTAGAATGTAATCTTTCGATTGGTGAATTAGATTGATGGTGATGAGATGTTGTTGTTATGTAATTGGATTTTATGCAAGGCTATAAAATCTTTAAAGATATTTTTATTAAATTCTCCGTCGGCTATAATGACATTAGGGGTTGTAAATGTTGAAATGTATTTCAATAACTGTTCAGTTACTTCTATTAAATTTCGGGATTGTAAAGGATAAGCTTGTGCAAATTTCGAAAAAGCGTCAATGATTGTTAAGTAACTTTTATTTTTGATTTGGAATATATCAATATGAATTGTATGGAATGGTCTAGAAAAAGTAGGGGTTAATTGAAAAGGTTGATTAATAGGTTTTCTGTTGTATTTTTGTTGTTTACAAATTTGACAATTATTAATATAATTTGTAACATCTTTTATAATAGAGGTCCAATAATATTTTCTTTTGAGATGTTCAATAGTTTCATTTATTCCACGGTGGTTGGTTTTTCCTAAATGGTATTCTTGAATTTGTTTTTGTCTTTCTTCGGAGTTTAAAATATAGGTTACTTGAGTTATACAACGATGAAATTTGGGAGTATTTTCGTTTGTGATTGTATTAATGAAATTTGAAAAGTCTAAATAAAGTTGATCATCTGGGAAATAACAATAGTAATGATGTTTGGGTTGACAATGTTCAATTAATAGGGTGTTAAATATTTCTGACTTATTAATTTGATTAACGAAGACGGCGTAATGAGTAATTCCGTCGTATTTTGTGATTCTGATTGATCTTAGAATTTGAGCATTAATAAATTCTATCTGATTTTTAAAATGTTGTAGAGGTTTCTCTGAAATATCAATTAGGGGGGTTGAAGATTGTTGAGAATGTACCGTGTCAATATAAGAATTTTGATCATTATTTTCTTCATTGTTCGGGTTTTCAATGTTTTCAGTAGAGTCAGTTTGAGGGGGATTATAAGTTGGAATGTCGAATAAGTCTGTAATATCGGGAGTACTTGCTCTACTAGCTAGTCTGCTGTCATAATTAGTTTGTTCTGGTTCAGGGGTTGATAGCGATGCAGGTCTAATATTTAATGGGTGAATTTGAATTCTGGATAATGCATCTGCAACTTTATTTATTTTTCCGGGGATATAATTTACAGTAAAGTCAAATTCTTCTAATTTCATTGCCCAACGAGTTAATTTTGAATTTGGTTCTTTTAAATTCTTGAGCCATACTAATGGTCTATGATCTGTAAATAAGGTAAATTTCTTTCCATAAAGATAGGGTCTAAATTGTTTTGTTGCCCAAATAACTGCTAATAATTCTCTTTCCATTGTACTATAATTTTGTTCAGAATTATTTAAAGTCCTAGAAGCATAACAAACAGGTTTTCCTTTTTGAGATAATACTGCGCCTAAAGCGAATTTGCTAGCGTCTGTGGTTAGTTCAAAAGGTTCATCAAAATTGGGGTATTGTAGAATTGGTTCGTTAGTCAAAATGTTTTTACAATGTTCGAATTTAGATAAAAACTCTGTTGTATGAACAATTTTGTTATCTTTCTTTAAAGGTTCTTGTTTTGGGTGCTGGAAAGTTTTTGATTGCTGAGATCTTGTTTGGATCTGGTTTAATTCCTTCTGGAGTTACAATATGTCCTAAATATTTAATGGATTTATGTAGAAATTCTGATTTGTCTAATTGAATTTTGATATTATGTTGTCTACATCTTTGGAATATATTTTTAAGTCTAAACATGTGATCTTGAAGAGAAGCGGAATAAATTATGATGTCGTCTAAGTAGACTAGACATTGTTGGGGTGTTAAACCTATAAGAGCGTAATTGATTGCACGCTGGAATGTAGCTGGTGCATTTTTTAAACCAAACGGCATTCTTTTAAATTGGAAATGACCTTCTTCTGTCGAGAAAGCTGTTTTCTCTCTATCCTTTTTTTTCAATTTCTATTTGCCAGAAACCGGATGCGAGGTCAAGAGTACTAAAATACTTTGATCTGCCTAAATTATCTAAAACGGTTTCTATTCGGGGTAATGGGAATTTGTCCTCGATAGTCTGTTCGTTCAGTTTCCTGTAATCTATGACGATCCTCCACTTCTGTTTTTGGGATGCGTCTAATTTCTTTTTACTACCCAAATTGGAAAATTAAATGGGGATTCTGATGGTTCAATAATTTGGTCCTTTAACATTTTATGAATTTGGTTTTTGACTTCCTCACGGTGAATCTGGGGGTATCTATATGTCTTAGTGTAAATTGGGGCATCTGTTTTTGTCCTAATATGGTATTTTGCTAAATTTGTTGCTGAAAGGGGTATGTCTGGGGTGTAAAATACGTCTTTGTATTCATAGCAAAGGTTTGTCAAGAGGGTTTCTTCTTCCTCATTAAGATATTCTAATCTTAAATTATTTTTTAAATTTTCGTTCAAAATTTTTCTTACGTTGGAAGGGGATTTTTACATTGAAATTATTAAGTTGGATTAAATCATCTGAAGTGTTATAATCTTCTAAAATTAAAGGGTCATAAATACTGATAACTTGAGGTTCATTGGAAGTATTGATAAGGCTTATTTGAAAATAATTGTTGTATAATCTGACAATAGCTGAAGGCATAATGACGTGGGCGTTAAACTTAAGTTTGGGGGTTAATTTTGTTCCATTAATTCCAACTGCTGGAAGTGTTGAAAAATTTCGGTTCGAGCTGGTATATGGATCTTTTTTATTGGTTCCTGATTTGGCTTTAATTTTGAAAAATTACAATGATTTCGTTGTTGCATTTCTTGATTTAATTTGGAAGGGTTATAATAGAAAGGTACGGTTGTTTTTTCGGTTTGGATATGCATCCATTTATAATCGATTGATGCGGATAAGTCCATCAAAAGATCTGATCCTATAAGTCCTACATAGTTGGGATGAAAGTCAAATAAGTAACATGTATGAAGTCCTTCTTCGTCAAAAAGATTAGGTATAGGGATGTCTGCTACGTAATTATGTTGAGTAGTTCCATGGGAAGTTGTAATTTCAAAATTATATTTATAAATAGATTCTGGGAAGTTTTCTTGCACGAATTTGGGAGAAATGATAGTTTTTGAACTCCCTGTATCGATCAATAATTTTTCATTCGATCCTGGGATGATTAAATAGGGTTTAAAGTTTGCTTTGGGGTTTATGTTAAAATGTAATAGGGGTTCCGAGGCTCTTAATGAAAATTTACATTAGAGTCCATGTTTTCGTATTTTTCTTCTGGTTGATTGTAATATTGATTTTCTTGGACATATTCGTCTTGGGGATGTTCATCTTGAGGGTAATTAGGATTTTCATTAGAAGTATTATCAAAATATACGAGATCGGGTTCGTCATATTCAATATTATTGAAAGCTGTTGATGGTAAATTATCGTCGTGATAATTTATTTCTTCTGGAATTGCATTTGGAAAGCGTCTAAAGCGTTGTGAGTTCGTTCTGAATTTATTTTGGTTTCCTTGTCTGGTAGCGGGTCTTTTAATTATGCTAACCTCCATAGGTTCTGGAGTATATGTGGGTTGATGGTTCGGTTTGAAAGAACTAAAATTTCTAGATTGATTTGATCTAATGTTGCTACTTGAAGCATTATTCGACGTGAGATTTGGGAAATTATTTTGTCTATTAGAAAAATTACTTGGTCTTGAATTAGTATTTGAGAATTAGGGAAATTATTTGAAAAATTATTTGGTTTTGAGAAATTGGGGAAATTATTCGGATTTCCAAATTTTTCAGTTGTAGGTTGAGCAGTACATAGTGTAACGTTCTTTTTAAAATAATAAGACAAGTGCTGTTTAAATCGTCTATTCCCAAAGAAATATTTATTTACATGCACTAATGCAAACACTATAAATTAACACTATGATTACGAACTGTTTAATAAACTAAAACTACTATTTACAGACTATGAATTTTCCCATATAACATTTATTTACTATTTATTTCGTGATACACGTTTAATTACTCGCTGTTGACTGCCTCCTTTTATCCGCGAAGTCGATTTTATACCCTCCTACAATCGTACTAGAAGCCGGTAGAAACTACCATATATTTCTAGAATAACAGCGTCTCTTTCGTGCGATGAGTAATCCTCTCGATTGCTGTAGAATATTCCATTTGTTGTTCGAGAAGAGGTTCTTTCTTTTTCTCTCTTGTTACACTGCCTCCCTCTTCAAGTCTGTTCTGTCCCAGAACAGGTTTTATGATCTGGTTCCTGTAGAACGGGTCATGACGATATCGACAGTCTTCACCTCGACTACACGTTCCATTACGGTAGAAGTAACAGTCTACACTCTTCGTTGGCCTTAATGCGGGCTGTAGGTCAAAACTGCAGACGAAGATCTTGACGTCCGTACCTCTAAAGATAACTTCCAGCATGTTTCTAACGATTCTCTAATCCAGCTGGTCCCGCCCACAGCCGAGTTTGGGAACTGCCAATTTGTTAATACCCCTGGTAAGCAACTCGATCCTCAAATTCCATAATGCCCTCCACAAGTCGGCGTAACTCGGTTTCTGGTAGTAAAACTGCTTGGTTACCAAGTAGTAAATGGATCGGTCATGATCAGGCAAGCGTAAGGATTTACCAACAGAGGGATTTTGTTCTCGAAGTTCATTCAGCCGTCCAAATTTATTTCTAAACACTACTGCGATCCCCCTGGACATACGGAGATCCTCGGAGACACAGTGGGCAATGGAATAATCACCAGGGACCCGGAAGAGATCTTGTTGCATCTCAGTCGTGACTCCGAATCGCGCTTTTCTAGTTCCAGAAAACGCAGCCATAAATTCTCTAAAGGTTGGCTGATCATCTTCAGGCCTTACGGTATTGATAGCCACCTCAGCCTCATCTTCCCGATCCGGGACTGCGTCATTATTTCCCTCATAGTGCGCCAGACGATTGGAGTGTACCACCTTTGGTTTCTCCCTTGGCAATTTCTGGATGAGATAAATCAAGTCATTTATTCGTTTCTTCACCTGGTATGGGCCCTCCCAATTCCGCTGTAACTTTGGAGAATAGCCACGACGTCTTTGCGGGTTGTATAACCAGACAAGCTCTCCAGGTTGAAACCCTCCTTCTTGGGCTCTCACATCGTACGTAGCCTTCATCCGGTCACTCGCGATTCGACTATTATTTCGGGTTCGGTCGTGAATATCCTCCAACTTCTTCTTTAAGTTGATGACATAATCATTCCCGGCTACCTCCTGCTCTATAGGTGGAGACCCAAATTCCAGATCACACGGTAACCGTAACTCGCGTCCAAACATCACAGACGCTGGTGACTGACCGGTTGTTTCGTGGACCGATGCACGATAAGCCATCAGGAACAGATGCAGGTATTAGTCCCAGTCTCGTTGATGATCGGAGACGACCTTGGCCAAATATTTGCCCATTGTCCGATTCATGCGTTCTACCGTTCCATCGGACTGCGGATGTAACGGTGTGGTCCGAGTCTTGCGAATGCCCAACAATCGACAGACTTCTCCAAATAGTACAGACTCAAAGTTGCGGCCTTGATCCGAATGCAGCTCCATGGGCACTCCGAAGCGACTGAAAAACTCTTTGACTAGTACGTCAGCAACAGTCGCAGCTTCCTGGCTTGGTAGGGCATATGCTTCTGGCCATTTGGTAAAATAGTCCATTGCCACTAATATGTATTTATTCCCATCGTCGGTTTCGGGAAATGGTCCGGCAATATCTATAGCTATTCTTTCCAGAGGACTACCCACATTGTACTGCCTCATAGGTGCTCTTCATTTCCCCAAGGGTCCGTTACCAGTGGCACATAGTTCACATTTCCTGCACCACTCCTTCACGTCTTCTTTACAGTTGACCCATTAAAAACGCTCCCTAACTTTCTCCAAAGTCTTTTTCACCCCGAATTTCCTAATTTCCTGAGGCACCGTCATGGAGATGTCGCAATACTGTAGCCACTCGGCTTCTTGGAACCACGAACTGAGACCTAATGGTGGTGCCATCTTCACTCTCCAGTACTCGCTTCAGGAGATCGTCTTCCATCTTCAAGGACTCCCATTGGGCCCAATATGCTTTGAGCGTTCTGTTGAAAGGGCTGACGGCCTCCCAGGCAGGCCTTTCTCCACGCGCTTCCATTCCAGTACCATTTTTAGTTCGGGATCAGCCTTCTGCTGTCGTTGCAATTCTTCCGGCAACCAATTATCGTTGACGATGGTAGTCCTTAATACTTGGCAAACCCTCTCTTCCAAACGAGAGCAATGACGGCAATCCGTTGGACAGGGTCTTCTTGAAAGAGCATCGGCATTTCGATGACTAGTACCAGCTCGATGTTCTGTGTCAAAGTCGTATTCTTGTAATCGCTCGATCCACCTTGCGACCTGGCCTTCAGGATTACGGAATTGTAGAAGCCATTTCAACGCTGCATGGTCCGTCCTCAATAAAAACTTCCGTCCGTACAAGTATGTGTAGAAGTGCTCAACGGACTTCACGACGGCCAATAGTTCTTTTCTGGTCACACAATAATTCCTTTCGGCTTTCGACAAAACCTTACTAAAATAGCCGATGACCTTTTCTTGTCCATTTTGTATCTGAGAAAGTACACCCCCAATGGCCAGATTACTTGCATCTGTGTCAAGTACGAATTTCCCTTCCGTCCGTGGATAGCTCAATATTGGTGCGGTTGTCAGGGCACGCTTCAACTGTTGGAAAGCTGTTTCGCACTCTCCGCTCCAAACATACTCGCGCCCATCTTCAGTTAATGGCTTCGCTATATTGGCAAACCCAAGAAATAAACGCCTGTAGTAGGTACATAACCCAAGAAAACTACGAACTTGGTGTTTATCTCGCGATGTTGGCCACTCTTGGACTGCAGGAATCTTATCGGGGTCGGCTGCCACTCCATTTTGTGATACGACGTGCCCGAGATATTTCACTTCCTTTCTGAATATGTGGCACTTTTTCGGACTCAGTTTCAGATTGGCTCCACGTAGTCTTCGGAACACTTCCTCTAGATTTTTCAAATGTTCGTTGAATGATTTTCCGACTACAATCACATCATCTAGGTATACTAGGCAGGTCTTCCACGACAGCCCTCTCAGGATGGTCTCCATTAGACGCTCAAAGGTGGCCGGAGCGTTACATAGACCGAAAGGCATAACTGTAAACTGCCATAGTCCGGAATCAATAGTGAACGCGGTCTTCTCCCGGGCTTCAGGTTCCATTTCAACTTGCCAATAACCGCTCTTCAAGTCCAAAGTCGAAAACCATCGTGAACCAGACAGGGTATCTAACGTGTCGTCGATGCGTGGTAAGGGATAGCTGTCTTTCTTGGTCACGTCATTGAGCTGCCGATAGTCCACACAAAATCTCGTTGACCCGTCCTTCTTACTGACCAGGACCACCGGTGATGCCCATGGACTGCTGGATGGCTCGATGACCCCTTGTTCTTCCATATCAGTAATAATCTTTTCGGCTTCTGCTCGCCTTGCTAGAGGTAGACGCCTCGGCTGCTGACGGACAGGCATAGAGTTGCCTGTATTGATTTTATGTTTTACTATATTTGTTCGTCCCTTCTGGCTATCGTCAAGAGCGAAGATATCTTGGTATCGGTGAACCAAACCCTGTACCTCTTTCACTTCTGTTCTGTTAAGGTCTTCGCACGAACTAGTAACCATACCCACTAATTTTCCACCATGGTCTTTGGGCGCTGGTTTTGGAACATCAGCCATACACCTGGCTACTCGGAATACTGGCACACACTGTCCCACAAGGGTACTCTTCTTCAATGTCACCGGATCCACATTAACGTTCATAAGCCTCACCGGTACTGTCTTTCCAACCTTGATCAGCGCTTTTCCCACCAGTATGCCACTATGGATCTTCTTATCACAAACAGGCTCCATCATTCGCACACATCCTACCCGAAGATCTCCATCCAAACCCGTTTCGACAATCATCTCGCTTTGACCCGGCAATATCACATCTTCAGTCAGCAAAACCCTTACAACCGGATCTTCTCGTGGGTGCAAAGGAAGTTCTTCGTTACCGACCTTCAAAACACCCTCTTTCAAATCCAACGTAAAACCAAATTTTCTCAGGAGGTCCATTCCCAAGATGAAGTCATCAGTGATATCGGCTACCAGTACCTCATGATCACGTTCTTCACTTCCAATGCCAATCTTCATCTTCACCACTCCGCGTGTTGGTATCACTTCACCTGTTGCTGTACGGAGTTGAGTAGTTGTCGGTAACAACTTAATACTTGATCGTAGAACATCAGGGCGTACAATGGATTTTGTCGCCCCCGTATCAATAAGTAGTGGAACAGTTCGGTTAGCAATCTTCCCATCTACGAACAAACTGCTGGTACTGTTCTTTGATGGTACGGCATGGATGGTGATCTCCGGGGCATCTCCACTCAAGGTCAACGTTCGCCCCCTCTCGTCGACCCCCTTTAGTTTTCCGACGGCTGAACTTGTTTTGGGTTTAGGGCAACGGCGTCGTATGTGCCCTTGTTCGCCGCAGTTCCAGCAACGGGGTCCTCGAATTTCTTGAGGAGTCCTCTTACGACTATCTTCCTTCTGAAGAACTCTCATTAGTAACTCCTCTAGACGATCTTTCGAACCTTCTTCTTCTTCGGCAACGGTTCGAACTCGCCCGTGGCCTCGGGACGCTTGCTTTGCGGCCTCAAATTCTAGAGCATGGGCAAGCACATCATCAGTCGTTTTTGGTCGTGCCAGCTTTAAGGACTGCTGTGTTTCTCCGTCTCTTAACCCATCAATGAAGGTCTGCACAGCGAGTTGTCCCAGAAATGAATCGGGTGTCGTAGGATACGCCAATCGGACAAGCCGCGCAACATCGGCTTCAAACTCCTGAAGGCTTTCTCCATTCTTCTGGACACGATTCTTCACTTGCGCGTGATACACTTGTTGAAGATGCGCGTCTCCATATCTCATCTCCAATCTAGACACTAACAACTGGTAATCATTTTCCTGTCCTGCTGGGATTGTTTGCAGGACGTTCAACGCATCTCCACGCAAAGCCACAGTTAAAGAAACGGCCGTTTCCTTGCCTGTCCATCCGTTGGCCCCAGCGGCCGCCTCAAATTGCTTGTAGTAGGTGGACCAAGGTATCTTTCCATCGAACGTAGGTGGTTTTACTTTTATCCCTACGGCAGGACCCTTTTCTTCTTTAAATTGTTTCTTTTCTTCATTAAACGGCCACTCAGAAGTTGAGGAAAACCGTAGTTGACGCATTCTCTCTTCCAACAGTTTAGTTACGCTATCTTTCTCAGCTGTTGGTGGTAATTGCATTTGGGCCATTTTCTCTTCTACCATCTTTATCACCCTATCCTGTTTTTCCAATTTCATTTCTAATAGTCCTAACGGGGCCTGGCCACAACGGCCAATGACCACAACGGCCAATCGCTATTTTGGCCGTTGTGGTCATAACCACAACGGTCTCCGTGACCATAACGGCCAACAGCCACAACGGCCAATTTGACCATATCGCCCAACTCGAAAATGACCATAACGGCCACCATGACCACAACGGCCAACTAGAAACTCCACCCCATCCGCCATTTTGACCACAACGGCCACCGACGCTTATGTATTGGCGTCGCTGGTGACGATGACCACAACGGCCAAAATGACCACAACGGCCAACTAGAGTGAGTGACCACAACGGCCAAAATGACCACAACGGCCAACTATGGAGCGTGACCACAACAGCCAAAATGACCATAACGGCCAACTGTGGCGAGTGACCACAACGGCCAAAATGACCACAACGGCCAACTAGGGTGAGTGACCACAACGGCCAACTATTGAGCGTGACCACAACAGCCAAAATGACCATAACGGCCAACTGTGGCGAGTGACCACAACGGCCAAAATGACCACAACGGCCAACTTTTTTTCATACTGATATTTTGGTTTAGTTAAAGCTCATTTCTCTCTTTTAACTTAGCCTGTGTTTCAATAAGGTACGTCCAGAATTTAACAGCGAGGTCTGATGTCAAAGTAGCGCCGATTTAACGTGACTTACCTATATTGAGAAATGCTTTCTCTATATACAACTGCAGCCCTATGCAGTTGACGACATTTTTTTTCTTAGTTTCTCGGCAAGTATCCCAGGCAGATTAAATTCTGAAAATTTGATACAGGTACACTAGAACTATTTACAGAATCATGATACTTTAGTTCACAGGGTAGTTTATCTTTAACGTCAAAAGAAGTTTTTTTTTTATTACTTGTTTACTTACAGCAATCTTTTCATTTTGGGGACGTTTAAAAAAGTACGAAATAGAACTATAAAACAACACGTTTGACGTTTTATTTATAGATTTCCATTGCATTGAATTTGAAGTACGTAATTAGCTGTTTTATCCGTTTTAAAATTTAAACTAAATGTAAATCTTCTCCTAAAAGGTAAACACGATATCTACGAATCTGTCCAGTACTTAATAAAATCAATCTAGGGAGCAGCATGGGACGTAACCCCAGAAACAAACCGCAATAATCCAAAACAGTATTGCTCCATACGTATTCGAGAGAAAATACAAGAAAACGAGCTCTTAGAAAGTAATGACAGATTACTTACTCGCGCACCGGGCTATAAAACGTAGTTTAATAGGGCCATCAAAGAGTTTAAGAAATTATTAGATGAGCAGAGAAATCAAGATTTCCAGAACTATTTACACTGCCTAACATCAACTAAAGCAACTGGCTGCATTATAGAACGTCATAAAGATCGTGTTTACGCCTCTCTTACCATTGAAGAAGAAAAATTCATACGGGACTTCCTTCAAGCGCGAAGTAAGGTCATCGAAACTGAAATAAATTCGAAGAAGTCCCCAGGTTTCGACGTAATAACTGGAAGACTCCTAAAGGAACTTTCATATGAGGGATTTCGCATGATAACTGTAATCTATAAAGGGATATTAAGGACGGGATACTTCTCTGGCCAATGGAAGGTGGCCCAAATAGCAATGGTCCCAAAACCGGAGAAACCGCCATCAGATGTGGTCTCATACAGACCTATTAGTCGTTACCCGTCAATGGTTTGTAAAAAATTGTTCGCCATGAGTAGATAGGCTAGGACAGTTCTGCGGCAAAATCCCATGTTATTTCTTATGGAGGTCCAACGTAGAATTTTTGGTCAATTTCAAGGTCATCCGCGACCAGGCTCAACGCGCGCCAGCGCAACGTATACGCATTAACTCTACATATTACGCAGTGATTGATGCAGTCGTCTGAGATCATAAGGATTTTATAATGACGACATCACGGCATTCTAGGGCTTCACCCCAGTAACAGGGCCCCATGGCAAGTGAAAATGATTATACTTCTACGCTCACATCTAACTATCCACGTTATCAAGATCTTGTTTAAGCATTTTCTAGCCGATGAGATCATGAAATTTAAAGAAACCGACAGTCCTTGACACAACTGCGAGGTTTGAAAGCTCGACTAACCGTTATATCTATGTCAGTAGCTGCCCTTCGTGAAGGGCTTTCGGATCTCAAGCTTAAGAAAAATATTATTATTGAAATATTATATAATTACTATGTTAATAAATACTAATCATGTGCTGACGGCATCAACTACACGTCAGAGCTGGCTATCTATTCTCACTCGACATGTAATACTTATATGGCTATACATATATTATTTAATAATGAGCTGTAAATAAAACACACAAATATGGTTTATACACTTTTTATTTTATTTAGCTATTGTACATTTCAAGCTAAATATATACTCAACTAACTATAATTAAAATGTTATAGTAGAAGATCATCATTTGTTAAACTAATCTACCTATTAAGAAATACTAATTATCAACCCTGAGTAAGAACTTTTAGTAATATCTTACTGGAAAAAATAATATTATAGACATTCATTAATGTAGAAACATCAAACTAAACAAATATAGTAAATATACAATAGTAAGTAAATATACTTAATTATAATTAAAATACTGGATGATATGATTAACAATATCTTATGCTAAACTACTTATTAGGAAACAATAATTACGCAGCACAATGCTTTCATAATATCTTACATGAAAAGAAGATATCATTTAACGTTTATCATCATACGGACTAAGAGCAATCTTTTGCTGCGTAATTGAATGGACATTATGCTTATCGAATCGGATTATATTTTGATGTACACGTTTTTCTATATAGTTTTCAAGACATTCTACGTAGTCTTTGAAGGTAATTTTTGTGTGAACAACAGATTTTTTAACTCCTTAGAAAATATATAATAATAGACTTACCTCCAGGTAGGAATATTTTTATAAACACTATTAAATTAATTCAGAAAACTGCATATTTTAGACACTGATTAAAACACCATTCAAGCTACTATAAGGTAGTTTCTAACACATATGTAACTGTAATTATACGCAAGTAATTTAACTAATGAAGCGCACGTATTCTGTATAACATTCAATGTTTAATTTCAGCTAAAAATAGTTTAAACAATAAACCACGCCCCGAACAAAATAATCGCCCAATGTAAAACATATATACATCGGCAGTAAAACTAATAATGAGGGCTCTGTATTACAACCCAGCCTTTTATATAATACGATATACAAGTTCTGACAGAGCAAACTCTCGCACCAACCTGTCTGTATACATCCAAACTTAAAGGTGGTTAACTCATTATAATTTACAAACAATTAAATATGATGCAGGTAAGAACGCGGGGCCATATTTCAATAAATGATAAAGATCTTACCCTTTTTAAAATCGATATATTTATTCTTAAGGTAGATATACAGCGTTTAAAGCTGTAAATAATAAATAATATGAATTCAATCTTTTAATGACAGCCAGTCTGTTTGTATAGATCGGATAGTCAGATAACTGAGAGCATCTTAAAATGTATTACGACATAAATTAAAACAGCTCATATGTATATGCCAACCATCAGATAGTTAAATTCAGCTTGAAATTACAAATGTACCGCTATTTTAAAAAAGGAGAAGATCTTTCTGATTAGATGGTCCCTTAGTATTATGCAAATATAACCTCTGGACATCTCGGGGAAAAGACAAAGAGACCATATAAAACAATTCTCCCAAGCGAAACCTTAACTAAGATTTATTATTGCATATAATTCTCCCCGAAGAAGAAAGAATAACGGTATAGTTGTACCTATGTTAAACAGATATCAAGGGGCGATAAAGATAAGATCAGTCCTACACTAAGCAATTTCCAGGTAAAAACTCCTTTCTGTGTAAAAACAAAATGTCTCTTTCCGTTTTAACTAACCAACTTAAAAGCTTATATATATTAACTAGAATAACCAGGCTCTAATTATGAATAATAATAAAAGTGAATGTCAGTAGCAGACTATAATAATAATACGATATTTTAACCTGCGAAAAAAAACAGAATCTATTCTACGTTAAGCTTTACTATTACTAATATGAATATAATATTTCCTATATAGGGGGTATTATAACAGTTTTGTCTACTATAGAAAATTACTAATTGAAATGTATATTCGTATAAGATTAATATAATAAAAATCAAAAGATTAAAGTTTCACACACAAGTTTTTAATAAAATCTTAACCTTGCAACTGTTTCGATACTAAATGTCATTATCAAAGGGTAGATAAGATTAATAAAAATACATCGATATCTTCCTCTGCTGGACTAGGAGAGTTTATTCCCCGTCTTTTAAATTCATAAAAAACCTTTTCTTTGAAACGAGTTTATAGCTATGTTGTTTAAAAAACATATACAACAAAATAAAAAAAGAAATTGTTTCTAATTTTTATCTCAAAATGCAATAGTTAATCAATAATACATTACAAAGCGTAACAGAATTTAATGTCACTTATAAAGTTTAACAAAAATTTACATTTATTTATGTCAATATAGGGTTACATTTGTTACTGTAGAACGACCTTCTAAACCAATTTCCAGGTAAAAACTCCTTTCTGTGTAAAAAAAACTTTATTTTTAAATGCTAAAACCGAATGCAAGAATTTAATTAAATATCTCTTAGAGCATTTAAAAGAATATACTTTTCTGCAAATTGTTATAGAATTTTCTTTAAACATTTTTTTCCTTTAAATAAACGCACACAATTAAATCAATTTACAGAATAGCAGAGGAACTTTTATTAGTGGAAATAATTATACACTCCATATTCAAGTTGAATCTTGTCCGTCACACCTGCGTTCAATAAAAAAACGATATGACAGCTGACAGATGTTTATCACGCAGGTAGGCGGATATCATAATATCAACCTTTTTTACCTCAATACAACAAATGATGCATACAGATAACCTCTGGACATCTCGGGGAAAAGGGGCTGAAAGCGATCTATTTTTATGAAAGTTATTTCTAAGAAAGCAATTCATTTATCCAAATCACACTTTAAGGGCCGTTAATACCCTCGTCTCTATAATACTAGATCTTAAAAATGTAATTTATGCCGGTATTGGTTATTTGCATCCTCAAACGAAGCAATCATCCGATGTTGTATCGAATATTATGTTAAAACATCAAAATTGAATAAGAAATAATGAATTATCCATAATGCAACACAAATATCTATCAGATGCATACGAAATACGAAATTAATATTTATCGATGGATACAATAAAAAGTATAGTACTATTTATTATACCTGAGCTCGGATACAAAAGCCCAAATACGTCGCTCCATTCTATCATTGTAACAGCTTAAGTTAATTATAAAAGTTCGATTTTACAACTCTTTTCAACCGGAATTATTAGTATAGTATTATGTTTTTCTATTTCATAAAGCTCTAATGAAGCTAATATAAAACAATTCGAATTTTGATTCCTGAGTCTCTATAATATATTTTATAATAAGTTGTACATGTAGACTTAACTAGCTTCTAAATTATCATAGTTAAAAATACAAGAAAAGGTTCTAGGGGAAAGAGCGAGATAATTAAACACTTCTTAACATTAAGGAGCAATTTATTCATATCAAGTCTTGCATTCTGCAAACAACTTAACCACCGAGTTTATAAAAGCGCACCCCAGAATTTCTTGTAAACGACCTAAATTTAAGATCAATTCGTTCAATAATTCCTGTCTTACCTGTGTGTGTGTTTTAAATGTCTACGTTCTAGATAATTATCATTTGTTTTGTATAACAATTAAATTTATCAAGTGTTCATATAAAAAAAAGAAGGTTAGGCAGGCAGGCAGGCAGCTAATAATTACTAGCTTAGAAGGCTTATATTTTAGAGGTCGGCGGCAGGCTTCCTAGGTGTTCCAATCCCGCACATATGCTCTGCAGGTCAACCTCGATTAATTAACCCTGAGGTTATACATCCTTGCAAACAGTCTTGAAACAAAAAAATGGCAGAGTCCGCCCTGTTGGACAAGAAATCAGAGTATGGGCGTGATATAAATAAAACATAAAGATATTTTACAAACATTTATTTAGTATACACAGCATCATACAAGTATATAGATTATAAGTTGTTTTCTATGACTATTGTAGTTCTACGGATCTCTTTTGAATTTGTCATTTGAAGGAGCCATCTTGGATTTCCCAGATTTGAATTTTAGCGGTAACTCTGGGATTGGATCCTCTTTTTACTAAGCGGAAACTCTTTCTCTCTCCTTCTCATAGGATGACTACTTACCAGCTCTACTTTGTAACCTAGGATGTTCGCCATAGGAAAGATTCGGCTTTATTCGTGTACTCTCTCGCTGATAACGATCTACCTTTTATATATAGTCACCCCTTCACCCTTAGCCATGCTAGTCTCGTCACCCTTCACCCTTAGTCATGCTAGTCTCGTCACCCTTCACCCTTAGTCATGCTAGTCTCTTCACCCTTCGCCCTTAGTCGTGCTAGTAAATGAAACATCACGTTTTCTAACCTAACCTATCTTGGACCACGCCTACTACGCTGTGATTTGTTGGCATCCATCTTTGATTACGGGAATCTCATACTGATGGTATTTGGAGTATAAAAAGAAATTTGTATGTGGCGCTATTAAGTCTACCCTGAATGTCTGCAAATTCTCGTGTACGAGAATCATGCACTGGTTCTAAACTATGTATCCCTGAATGCTTGTAACTGTCATCTGATGCCGTCATACTCTCCATAGCTCTACCGAAGAGATCTATTGATAAAGTTAGTAGATTAGAGAGACAGACGCATACACATTATTATTATTATTATTATTACTCATAACCTGGGTTTCTCAGCTATTTATCGAAGCATTGAACCGTGCCAAGGGTGAATTCATGCTTAAGGACGTCTAAAATTACGCGTGTATATAAGCTATACTGTGCGTGTATGTGCGTGTATATAAGCTAGATTGTGCCTGTATGTGCGTGTATATGCTTCAAATTGCACGTGTATCTGTTTGAGATTGTATGTGAATATGCTTGATAATGTATGTGCGTGAGGGACGGGAGCAAACACTGCCGTCGTTGAGACAGAAGATATGACCGCAACTACGCAGCCGGATGATTATCGTGCCAACTATGGAAGTAATGAAGAATTAGGAAAGGTTACAGAGTCAACAAGTTATTCCACGGACTTTATACGTATCAGTATTTCTGCGAGAGCATACAACGACGAATCAGAGATCCGTAGAACTACAATAGTCATAGAAAACAACTTATAATCTATATACTTGTATTATGCTGTGTATACTAAATAAATGTTTGTAAAATATCTTTATATGTTTTATTTATATCACGCCCATACTCTGATTTCTTGTCCAACAGGGCGGACTCTGCCATTTTTTTGTTTCAAGACTGTTTGCAAGGATGTATAACCTCAGGGTTAATTAATTGAGGTTGACCTGCAGAGCATATGTGCGGGATTGGAACACCTGGGAAGCCTGCCGCCGACCTCTAAAATATAAGCCTTCTAAGCTAGTAATTATTAGCTGCCTGCCTGCCTGCCTAACCTTCTTTTTTTTATATGAACACTTGATAAATTTAATTGTTATACAAAACAAATGATAATTATCTAGAACGTAGACATTTAAAACACACACACAGGTAAGACAGGAATTATTGAACGAATTGATCTTAAATTTAGGTCGTTTACAAGAAATTCTGGGGTGCGCTTTTATAAACTCGGTGGTTAAGTTGTTTGCAGAATGCAAGACTTGATATGAATAAATTGCTCCTTAATGTTAAGAAGTGTTTAATTATCTCGCTCTTTCCCCTAGAACCTTTTCTTGTATTTTTAACTATGATAATTTAGAAGCTAGTTAAGTCTACATGTACAACTTATTATAAAATATATTATAGAGACTCAGGAATCAAAATTCGAATTGTTTTATATTAGCTTCATTAGAGCTTTATGAAATAGAAAAACATAATACTATACTAATAATTCCGGTTGAAAAGAGTTGTAAAATCGAACTTTTATAATTAACTTAAGCTGTTACAATGATAGAATGGAGCGACGTATTTGGGCTTTTGTATCCGAGCTCAGGTATAATAAATAGTACTATACTTTTTATTGTATCCATCGATAAATATTAATTTCGTATTTCGTATGCATCTGATAGATATTTGTGTTGCATTATGGATAATTCATTATTTCTTATTCAATTTTGATGTTTTAACATAATATTCGATACAACATCGGATGATTGCTTCGTTTGAGGATGCAAATAACCAATACCGGCATAAATTACATTTTTAAGATCTAGTATTATAGAGACGAGGGTATTAACGGCCCTTAAAGTGTGATTTGGATAAATGAATTGCTTTCTTAGAAATAACTTTCATAAAAATAGATCGCTTTCAGCCCCTTTTCCCCGAGATGTCCAGAGGTTATCTGTATGCATCATTTGTTGTATTGAGGTAAAAAAGGTTGATATTATGATATCCGCCTACCTGCGTGATAAACATCTGTCAGCTGTCATATCGTTTTTTATTGAACGCAGGTGTGACGGACAAGATTCAACTTGAATATTGAGTGTATAATTATTTCCACTAATAAAAGTTCCTCTGCTATTCTGTAAATTGATTTAATTGTGTGCGTTTATTTAAAGGAAAAAAATGTTTAAAGAAAATTCTATAACAATTTGCAGAAAAGTGTATTCTTTTAAATGCTCTAAGAGATATTTAATTAAATTCTTGCATTCGGTTTTAGCATTTAAAAATAAAGTTTTTTTACACAGAAAGGAGTTTTTACCTGGAAATTGGTTTAGAAGGTCGTTCTACAGTAACAAATGTAACCCTATATTGACATAAATAAATGTAAATTTTTGTTAAACTTTATAAGTGGCATTAAATTCTGTTACGCTTTGTAATGTATTATTGATTAACTATTGCATTTTGAGATAAAAATTAGAAACAATTTCTTTTTTTATTTTGTTGTATATGTTTCTTGAACAACATAGCTATAAACTCGTTTCAAAGAAAAGGTTTTTTATGAATTTAAAAGACGGGGAATAAACTCTCCTAGTCCAGCAGAGGAAGATATCGATGTATTTTTATTAAGCTTATCTACCCTTTGATAATGACATTTAGTATCGAAACAATTGCAAGGTTAAGATCTTATTAAAAACTTGTGTGTGAAACTTTAATCTTTTGATTTTTATTACATTAATCTTATACGAATATACATTTCAATTAGTAATTTTCTATAGTAGACAAAACTGTTATAATACCCCCTATATAGGAAATATTATATCCATATTAGTAATAGTAAAGCTTAACGTAGAATAGATTCTGTTTTTTTTCGCAGGTTAAAATATCGTATTATTATTATAGTCTGCTACTGACATTCACTTTTATTATTATTCATAATTAGAGCCTGGTTATTCTAGTTAATATATATAAGCTTTTAAGTTGGTTAGTTAAAACGAAAAGAGACATTTTGTTTTTACACAGAAAGGAGTTTTTACCTGGAAATTGCTTAGTGTAGGACTGATCTTATCTTTATCGCCCCTTGATATCTGTTTAACATAGGTACAACTATACCGTTATTCTTTTTTCTTCGGGGATAATTATATGCAATAATAAATCTTAGTTAAGGTTTCGCTTGGGAGAATTGTTTTATATGGTCTCTTTGTCTTTTCCCCGAGATGTCCAGAGGTTATATTTGCATAATACTAAGGGACCATGTAATCAGAAAGTGTCGCCGCTAATTGACGAAAATCAGCGAAAGCCCAACTAACAGCTTGGATTTCGTCGACAATACGCTACAATCGAACAAGTACACATACTTGCATCAAAAATCAGGTTTGATCTGGAGACCAAAACATTCTGTTCAGCGGTATTCATAGACACAAGCCAAGCATTTGACAGGGCGTGGTATGTATGTAGATCTACTCTACAACCTCAAGCGACATTTACCGTATACCTTCTTTCAAATCCTCACGTCATACCTCACCGAAAGATACTTTTTCGTGAAATATTCAGTCTCCACTTCAGCTCTTCTATCCACAACATCTGGTGTCGCGCGACTGGTCCGATATTATACCTAATCTTCAACTAGAAACACGACATTAGCAACTTTCTTGGACTACATGGCAATACTGGCTTCCCATACTAATGCAGATATAGTTTTCAGAAACTTACAAACCACCTAAGCCTTTTTGAAACATGATGGAACACGACGCATTAAAGCAAATATACAGAAACCAACACAGGCCACTTATACTACTCAAAAAACTACTTGCCCTCTAGTTCACCTTAACGGAAACTCACTACTCAAGAAGATTAGGTCAAATATCTAGGGTTCCACCTAGACAGACGTCTTAAATGGTCAAAACATAATTGATATAAAAGCCTACATCTAGGTTTAACCCTCAGGAAATACTGGCTAATTTGAAAAAAACTCGGAATTATCTCTTGAAAATAAATTAGTAATGTACAAGTAGCAATCAAGCCCATGTGGTGCTATGGCATTCAATTATGGACAGCAACAAACCAGTCAAACATTGCAGCGCTTTCAGTCCAAGACTTTGAGTTTCATAACCAAAGCCTCTTAGTTCGCGCCAAACCACGTAATCCACAGTCATCTCAATATACATTCTATTTAAGAAACCGTCAACTAACATAGTACCAGAGATCGAGATCGTATCAGAACCTACCCACAAACAACTTAGCAGCCGACATAGTACTGAAAGCCCAATGCCGCACAGGCTTAAACGTTTCGATCCGCTAGAACGCTTTTAGCATTCGTATAAATTTCCAATAAGTATGAATAATGTTTTTTATTATTTTGTATATAATTAAATATTTTGTATATTAGTATATTAATTGCAAAGGAGCGCGGTAATGGGCACACCCCTACTGTGTCATACTTATCTTGTAAAACATTTTACCAAATGTCCAATTGGACAGCATGTCAAACATTTTGGAGTTAATAAAAATGGTTTAATTAACTTGGTTTAATTAACTAAGGTTGCTTGCAAATAATAAACAGTATTTTCTATGTATGTATTTGTTACGGATTATTATTAAGCTTTTGTTTTGCTTTTACATCACCCTGATTTGATTAGCATTTTTTTTATTAACTCCAAAATGTTTGACATGCTGTCCAATTGGACATTTGGTAAAATGTTTTACAAGATAAGTATGACACAGTAGGGGTGTGCCCATTACCGCGCTCCTTTAAATTAATATACTAATATACAAAATATTTAATTATATACAAAACATTATTTATACTTATTGGGAATTTATACGAATGCTAAAAGCGTTCTAGCGGATCGAAACGTTTAAGCCTGTGCGGCATTGGGCTTTCAGTACTATGTCGGCTGCTAAGTTGTTTGGGTGGGTTCTGATACGATCTCGATCTCTGGTACTATGTTAGTTGACGGTTTCTTAAATAGAATGTATATTGAGATGACTGTGGATTACGTGGTTTGGCGCGAACCAAGAGGCTTTGGTTATGAAACTTAGTCTTGGACTGAAAGCGCTGCAATGTTTGACTGGTTTGTTGCTGTCCATAATTGAATGCCATAGCACCACATGGGCTTGATTGCTACTTGTACATTACTAATTTATTTTCAAGAGATAATTCCTAGTTTTTTCAAATTAGCCAGTATTTCCTGAGGGTTAAACCTAGATGTAGGCTTTTATATCAATTATGTTTTGACCATTTAAGACGTCTGTCTAGGTGGAACCCTAGATATTTGACCTAATCTTCTTGAATAGTGAGTTTTCGTTAAGGTGAACTAGAGGGCAAGTAGTTTTTTAGTAGTATAAGTGGCCTGTGTTGGTTTCTGTATATTTGCTTTAATGCGTCGTGTTCCATCATCTTTCAAAAAGGCTTAGGTGGTTTGTAAGTTTCTGAAAACTATATCTGCATTAGTATGGGAAGCCAGTATTGCCATGTAGTCCAAGAAGGTTGCTAATGTCGTGTTTCTAGTTGAAGATTAGTTATAATATCGGACCAGTCGCGCGACACCAGATGTTGTGGATAGAAGAGCTGAAGTGGAGTCTGAATATTTCACGAAAAAGTATCTTTCGGTGAGGTATGACGTGAGGATTTGAAAGAAGGTATACGGTAAATGTCGCTTGAGGTTGTAGAGTAGATCTACATACATACCACGCCCTGTCAAATGCTTGGCTTGTGTCTATGAATACCGCTGAACAGAATGTTTTGGTCTCCAGGTCAAACCTGATTTTTGATGCAAGTATGTGTACTTGTTCGATTGTAGCGTATTGTCGACGAAATCCAAGCTGTTAGTTGGGCTTTCGCTGATTTTCGCCAATTAGCGGCGACATTCGCATGGCGAACAATTTTTTACAAACCATTGACGGGTAACGACTAATAGGTCTGTATGAGACCACATCTGATGGCGGTTTCTCCGGTTTTGGGACCATTGCTATTTGGGCCACCTTCCATTGGCCAGAGAAGTATCCCGTCCTTAATATCCCTTTATAGATTACAGTTATCATGCGAAATCCCTCATATGAAAGTTCCTTTAGGAGTCTTCCAGTTATTACGTCGAAACCTGGGGACTTCTTCGAATTTATTTCAGTTTCGATGACCTTACTTCGCGCTTGAAGGAAGTCCCGTATGAATTTTTCTTCTTCAATGGTAAGAGAGGCGTAAACACGATCTTTATGACGTTCTATAATGCAGCCAGTTGCTTTAGTTGATGTTAGGCAGTGGAAATAGTTCTGGAAATCTTGATTTCTCTGCTCATCTAATAATTTCTTAAACTCTTTGATGGCCCTATTAAACTACGTTTTATAGCCCGGTGCGCGAGTAAGTAATCTGTCATTACTTTCTAAGAGCTCGTTTTCTTGTATTTTCTCTCGAATACGTATGGAGCAATACTGTTTTGGATTATTGCGGTTTGTTTCTGGGGTTACGTCCCATGCTGCTCCCTAGATTGATTTTATTAAGTACTGGACAGATTCGTAGATATCGTGTTTACCTTTTAGGAGAAGATTTACATTTAGTTTAAATTTTAAAACGGATAAAACAGCTAATTACGTACTTCAAATTCAATGCAATGGAAATCTATAAATAAAACGTCAAACGTGTTGTTTTATAGTTCTATTTCGTACTTTTTTAAACGTCCCCAAAATGAAAAGATTGCTGTAAGTAAACAAGTAATAAAAAAAAAACTTCTTTTGACGTTAAAGATAAACTACCCTGTGAACTAAAGTATCATGATTCTGTAAATAGTTCTAGTGTACCTGTATCAAATTTTCAGAATTTAATCTGCCTGGGATACTTGCCGAGAAACTAAAAAAAAAATGTCGTCAACTGTATAGGGCTGCAGTTGTATATAGAGAAAGTATTTTTCAATATAGGTAAGTCACGTTAAATCGGCGCTACTTTGACATCAGACCTCGCTGTTAAATTCTGGACATACCTTATTGAAATACAGGCTAAGTTAAAAGAGAGAAATGAGCTTTAACTAAACCAAAATATCAGTATGAAAAAAGTTGGCCGTTGTGGTCATTTTGGCCGTTGTGGTCACTCGCCACAGTTGGCCGTTATGGTCATTTTGGCTGTTGTGGTCACGCTGCATAGTTGGCCGTTGTGGTCACTCACTCTAGTTGGCCGTTGTGGTCATCGTCACCAGCGACGCCAATACATAAGCGTCGGTGGCCGTTGTGGTCAAAATGGCGGATGGGGTGGAGTTTCTAGTTGGCCGTTGTGGTCATGGTGGCCGTTATGGTCAAGTTTCGAGTTGGGCGATATGGTCAAATTGGCCGTTGTGGCTGTTGGCCGTTATGGTCACGGAGACCGTTGTGGTTATGACCACAACGGCCAAAATAGCGATTGGCCGTTGTGGTCATTGGCCGTTGTGGCCTAGACCCGTCCTAACGCACTGGAGTTTTCCAACAATTCTTCGAAAACTATATCTTCTAACGCTTTGACATTTTCCAGCAATTCTCCTTTAAGCCGTCTAGAACTTTCTTCGGATTTTTCTAGTAGTTCTTCTTTAAGCCTTCTAGAACTTTCTTCAGACTTTTCTAGTAATTCTTCTTTAAGCGTTCTAGCGTTTTCCAGTAAATCTTCTTTAAGCATTTTAATATTTTCTTCGGACTGTCTAGAATTTTCCAAAACTTTTTCTTCCAGTGCTTTAGTATTTTCCATTAGTTTTCTAGCATTTTCTTCGGAATTTTGCAGTAATTCTTTTTTTTAAATTCCAGAATTCTCTTCGGACTTTCTAGAATTCTCTTCCATTTTACTTAATAACAAATTAGTATCAATTGCGGGTCCAGGTATTTCAAAGAGGAAACTTTTAGGGTCTTCTTGCTGCTCCAAAAGCCATTCTCTTAGCCGATTTATTAACACGCTTTTAAGGCCCGTTGTGTCTAAATCTCGTTCTTCAAGTTCGTGTTTTAAGTCTATTACTTTGAGATCTTTTAATAATTTCATCACCATTTTAATTGTTTGTTGAAATTATGTTTTAACACCAAAAATTTTATTCTCACAGCACTTTAATTAATTATTACGCGATTTTATTTATTTTAAAACTCCACACCTGACAACACTGTAACGTTCTTTTTAAAATAATAAGACAAGTGCTGTTTAAATCGTCTATTCCCAAAGAAATATTTATTTACATGCACTAATGCAAACACTATAAATTAACACTATGATTACGAACTGTTTAACAAACTAAAACTACTATTTACAGACTATGAATTTTCCCATATAACATTTATTTACTATTTATTTCGTGATGCACGTTTAATTACTCGCTGTTGACTGCCTCCTTTTATCCGCGAAGTCGATTTTATACCCTCCTACAATCGTACTAGAAGCCGGTAGAAACTACCATATATTTCTAGAATAACAGCGTCTCTTTCGTGCGATGAGTAATCCTCTCGATTGCTGTAGAATATTCCATTTGTTGTTCGAGAAGAGGTTCTTTCTTTTTCTCTCTTGTTACAATAGGTTTTGGGATGGTTTAGGATAGTTATTTTTAGATGTTAAATGTATTTGATTATTTTTTGTAAAATTTTGGTTCATTTTAAAATTTTGGTTTTGTGAATAACGAATATCTAGTTCTTCTTTAATAATTTTTAGAGCTGATTCTAAAGAATTTGGATTTCTAGATTTGACGAATGTTCCTAAATATTCATTTACTCCACTGACAAATGTTCGTAAAGCTAATTTTGAATTTTCTTCTAATTTGTGGGTTTTAATTACTACTGGATCTGGTCCTAATGAAACTTTAGGGTCGTTAAATGCGTCCTAATTTTATTGTAAAATTCAATAGGGGTATCTTTCCTTGTCGAATTCTAGTTAAGTCAATTAATAAATTTGTTTCTGATCTTTGATCGCCAAAATTTTCTATTAAAACAGTTTTTATTTCATTCCAGGTATTGTAGTTATATCCTGTTATAATTTCAAGGGCTTGTCCTTTTAATCTATTTCTAATTGAAGAAATAATTAATTTATTTATGAATTCTTCGGGATTTGCTGTACAAAATTGTGTGGTAATAATTTCTGTAGCTCTAACAAATTCTGATAAAGTGGCTGTGTTGCCATCATAAATGGGAATTTCATTTAAAAGTGTTGGATTGAAAACTGCCATATTATTGTTGTTATTATTTAAGAATAATAAAGGGGATGTATTTGAATTTGAGCTTGGGTTTACTGTGCGTTCAGCACTTCTACAACGTCTCGGAGATCGAGATCGATTTCTAAGCATTTAAAATTAAACAAAAATTGTATAATCTTTACCTTAAAAATTAATTTGTTAAAAGAAAAGAATAATTAGAATAACACAATTATTTTTAAAATTATTTTTATTGTTAGTAAACAGTTTCGGGGTTCCTACCCATACAGTGACCAGTATGAAGGGATTTGTTTTTACAATGCTGTTAATCAGCAAAAACCGATCAATAAAGCGTCAATCTACCTGTACGTAATGCAATAATTAATTAAATTAATTAAAAATGTTAAAACTAAGTTAGTATGGTTTTTAAAAAATGATTTAATAAATTCACTGGTTTCTTTTTGAAACACTTTTCACTTTGAAAGAAAAAAACACTTACTTTGTTGTGTAGAATTAAAGTTGATTGCAATAATCAGCTCAACGTCCCAAGGTTGCAATAACCATGCGATGTGCTGTCTGTTGTGTACCTCGAACGGGAGACTTCCGCTGGGCCAATATTAGAAGCACGCGTTGAAGCCTGGACGGTCGATGGTGTTGTTGAGATGTCACGCCTTAATTCTCGAAGCGTCTGTGCCAATGTTAGAAGCTGTGATACTGCAATTGTTTTGATGCGACACCTTGTTGGGAACGGTTTTCCTTTGGATCAAGTGTTAAAACACAAAATCGATATTTATCATCGATTTTCCAAAATCCTACCGACTGCGCCAGTTTTGATTATATTCTGTGGCCGAAGCTTTTTTAAAACTTTATTTATTGAATATAATAAAACACATTTATATAAATCGTTTGCAGTCGTAGAGTATATTTTATTATTTTTAATCTAAAGAAGACTTTATCTCTTTTAATATTTAGAATACAAATGTATTAATATTACTTTGTCAGTAATTTATTTTAACGAGTTTAAGACGAGTTTAAATAACTATATTTGAATTAACACACTTAACAGAACAATTTTAGAATTCACATTTAAATGACATTAAGCAAAATAATTAATTAAAACTCGAATGAGCCTTTATGTTTTTACTAGCAAGACAATTTTAAAATCCACATCTAGTTTTAATACTCACTCAGGATAAACACTTGTTGAATACTTAATAAAGACTTGTGTGTTGAATGAATACTTAATAAAGACTAAAGACTTAAGATTAAAACAGAGGTATTTATACCTTATCTGCCTACACAGTTCTCATGATCATGAGAGAATAAATGTTAAAGAAGTTCTCATAGAGATAACATAGACTTATCAGAAAATATGTAATTTGATATCGTGTGTTCACGTTCCTAAACAATTCTCATGAAACATGATCTTATCTATAGTGTGATTATACGTACGTTACTCTCTCTCTACTGTACATGCACTAAAATACATATACTTTTTAAAATGTATAATAAAATGTATATAATAGAATAAATCAATATTTTATTAAAGTACGTAATTTTTTAATCCTACCAGGAGGAATTCGTAAACCTTCAATCCATTATTTCGCAAGCTAAGACACGAAGGAAATTCGTGGAAACTTTTTGCAGTTTTATAATTTCTGCGTGTTACCACATAGCATTTTTTATGAGTTGACATTTTTCAGTAAAACTACTACTGCTTTTAAACTATTCTTATACCACAAATTTATGAGACAAAATCAAACGCACTAAATTCGTGATAAAATATTTGTCAACAACCTTCAAAAAAAGTCCGGGCTTTATTTTGAATGCACTCGTTGAATGTGTGAACTTACATTGAACGCGTCCATTCCCCCGGTACGCAGCGCCAAGCGGAGAACGCCGAAAACGTATAAGACGTCAAACGTCGAAATCGAGGAGGTCGTGGTTAAAACATCAATTTGTAAAAACATTAGAAAGTTAGACTCCGTTATGCCGCTACTTGATATTTTATATTCACGTGCAAATCTCCACAATATCAAAACTATTTTCTATAATCTCGATTTCCATTTGTGCGGCAAAGACGAAACAATTTGGTTTTATGCCGCCTCATTGCAATGGAGCTAGAACGAACGATAGGCAATTACACTTTTTTCAAGTGAAAAATAACCTTATTAGGTTGATTATAAAGTTGTAACAAAAACTCCATCAATCCTATGCAGTGGATTTACAATTAACTAATAGCTAAGTTAAGTAATTAAGTAAAAATTATACCATTTTAAACATGGATGTAACCAAAACTATTTTGAGTTTATCAATCGACCTTTAGGGAGCTACATATTGCAGTGTTATATCCAGTTTTGCATGAACGTACATCTTTAAACATAAGTTACTACTTGTTGATTACCTACTGATAGTCATAACATTGAGTTTAAGAGCGTACTTCTTAAATATATTCGATCGAATAAAATTAAACTGAGTATACAAGAATTAACATCAATGGTATTAGATTCATAAATTTCTTATGTCGGAGATAAAAGTAAATTTTAATACTGTTATTTTTTCCTGATTGTGATACCTTAAATATTGATACAATGGATAACGATGAACTAACAGCAATCAAAGAAAAATTGGAGATCAAAATCGAACCACAAATAATGAAAGATTCTAATACTATGGATGAAATTGACACATATTCTAAGAGAGTTGAAAATCTGTTCCATAACTCCAGTACTCCACAAGAACCCACACAAACCATTGGTGGTAGTAAAAAAAGACGTAAGACAGTGTTTGAGTGTAATTTGTGTGATTACAAGTCTTTCAAAAGTAGTCATCTTCATGGACACATGCAAACGCACACTGGTGAGAAACCATTTGAGTGTAATTTGTGTAAATTCAAAAGCTCTCACAATGGAGCTCTTAAAAGACACATGCGTTTACACAATGGTGAGAAACCATTTGAGTGTAAGTTATGCGAATATAAATGTTCTGAAAGAGGTAGTCTTAAAAAACACATGCGAGTTCACACAGGCGAGAAACCATTTAAGTGTAATTTATGTGACTACAAATGTTCTCGTAGTGGTGATCTTAAGACACACATGCGAACTCACACTGGTGAGAAACCATTTGAGTGTAATTTGTGTGACTACAAATGTTCTCAAAGAGGTGGTATTAAAACACACATGCGAACTCACACTGGTGAGAAACCATTTGAGTGTAATTTGTGTGACTACAAATGTTCTCGTAGTGGTAGACTTAAAATACACATGCAAACTCACACTGGTGAGAAACCAATTGAGTGTAAGTTATGCGAATATAAATGTTCTGAAAGAGGCAATCTTAAAACACACATGCGAGTTCACACTGGTGAGAAACCATTTGAGTGTAATTTATGTGACTACAAATGTTCTCGTAGTGGTAATCTGAAAACACACATGCAAAGTCACACTGGTGAGAAACCATTTCAGTGTAATTACTGTGACTACAAATGCTCAAATAGTGGTAGTCTTAAAATACATATGCGAACTCATACTGGTGAGAAACCATTTCAGTGTAATTTATGTGATTACAAATGTTCTCGTAGTAATAAGCTTAAAGGCCACATGCAATCTCACACTGGTGAGAAACCATTTGAGTGTAATTTATGTGACTACAAATGTTCTCGTAGTGGTAGTCTTAAAAGACACATGCAAACTCACACTGGTGAGAAACCATTTGAGTGTAATTTATGTGAATTCAAAAGTTCTCGTAGTGGTAATTTGAAAAGACACATGCAAACTCACACTGGTGAGAAACCATTTCAGTGTAATTACTGTGACTACAAATGCTCAAATAGTGGTATTCTTAAAATACATATGCGAACTCATACTGGTGAGAAACCATTTCAGTGTAATTTATGTGATTACAAATGTTCTTGTAGTGATAAGCTTAAAGGCCACATGCAATCTCAACACTAGTGAGAAACCATTTGACTGTAATCTATGTGATTACAAATGTTCTCGTAATGCTAATCTTAAAAGACACATACGAACTCAGATTGGTCAGAAACCATTTAAGTGAAATTTGTGTGCCTACAAATGTTCTCAAAGTGGTAGTCTTAAAACATACATGCAATCTCACATTGATAAGAAACCATTTGAGTGTAATTTGTGTTACTATAAATCTTACGAAAGTGGTATTCTTAAAACATACATGTGGACTCTCATTTCATTATAGTTGTGATCATAAACACTAGTGAGAAGCCATCTGAGTTAAATGAACCACGGCTGACTACTACAAATGTTCACTAAGTCATTATCTTAAAAGACAAAAAAAATTTAGTTTGTAACAAGGTTTAACACGATTTCCACTATTCTGTTCTGTTGCATTAAGATATAAGCTGGTGGAATTGTAATTAAAAAATTGTATATTGTTAAAGAATTTATAAATAAATAGTTTGTATAAATTTAGCTGCATTTTTGATTTTTAATAATAAACAACCTTTTATTACATTCTGGCTACATCGCTCTGGCAATTTAAGACATACACTGACCAGCAATAAATATGCACCATATGTTTGTTCTCTGACCCTGCAATTGTGGTATATGGAGTAAGTTAAAAAACTGCAATCATAAGTGTAAACTGCCCTTAAATTGAAGAATTATAGAAAATGTTAAACCTATTTGTAATAATATTTTATGTTCAAGAGTTAAATCGAGCTTACTCTAGAAAGTACTTGGATGAGTAAACTACAAGTGCAGTGTACTAGGGAGCCTACATGGCTCCCCTGCCTCGTCTCACACCCGCATATCCACTCTGCGGCTCGGTGCGCCGGCACCTCGATACCGAACGGCATAAGGGGTTAAAGATTATGTATGTATTTTATGTTCAAATTCGAATTATCTAGGTCCTACCTTGAAAAAAATAAACGATCGGTAAGATACGTATTATTCGAATTCCACCAAATGTAGAACTGCATTATTTTATTTAATAAGTTTGTAATTATGCGTGTGCTTTGTAAATTATGATCTTTTGATTAGCAAATTTTCTTTGGGTTTAAATAGTTCATTTTAGCTTATTTCTCCAGGTAAAGTTGTGCTACAATTTTTTTTATTTATGTTTTGGATTATGTGATAGATTCTATGCAGCGGTTAAATTCAAAAGGTATAAAAAAGAATTTCTTTTCAAAGTCAGACGTTGATAATTGGGATCTGAGAATAAAATATCATTTATAAGTAAGTTTTTTAATAACATTTTTTCGTTTTTCAGGGTAGTTTACTCTTGGAGCAATTTCAGTTTTTTGAATCTGTCTGAATTTTTTGACATTTTCCATTCTTCTAGAGGAAGCAAAAACTTTGATCAAGAATAGATTTTTTCCAGAACCGCAAAATAAAAAAGTCCCATATGGTGCATACGTTTTATCGGACACTGTACACAAGCTGGAGGAATTATATTTACAAATTTGAGCAAGTCATAAATGTTCAATATAGATTAATTTCAAGGCTCATTGTTGGTACATATTTTATAAAAAAGTTAATATTTCTCATCCTGGTACATATTGTTTTATATATTTCATCTCCATACTTATTGCATAAAAGTTCATAAAGTGGGCAAACATGAAGACTAATTCTAAAGTGAAGTGCAAATAAAAATCAGTTAAGTATCAATGAAAAATTTAATACAATTGGTGCAGAACAACAGAGAATTATCATTTTTAACGAAGCATCACTAACCGAAATAGGCAACATCAAAATCATAATATTTAAATACACAAGAGGATAACGATGACATTTATTGCAAATGCCTGCTTGAAAATTGTAAAACTGAGACTTTTTGAGAACATTTTCGTTGTGAAAAGCAGAAACAGTTGGTGCGAAATAAGTTTCAAATAACCAGTTGCAGCTAGAAATACTACCAAATAAGTATTTAATAACGGAAGCTTTTAACCCATATTTTAAAGAATATTCACAAGAAGCTAACATCTTCAAACCATGAATCCAGCACTGCAAAATATTTAATGTTTGAAATTAATTAATAGATAAATTGTTAATGTTAAGAGGGTAATGTACGGTCGACTAGAGAGTGGTTTGCAGAGGTTTACGCGTTCAAGTGATTTAGGCTAATTTTTAAACTAATCGTCTATTTGTTGCAATAAATCAAGAGATTGAATATTAAGCTACATGCAAGCATCAAAGACTTTATGATTTTTAAAAAATACTTATCGCAACCCAACTTCGAAATTTCATAATTTTGCCTATATGTACTGGAAAAATCTAATAAGAATTGTTTGTTCAAAGCAGAATTTTCTGCTGTTTGCATGTAGATAAACTATTTAGCTTTGCATAATCAGCTGCACTTTCGCAAAAATACGAAACTTAACGAAATAACATATGAACAACGGAAGTATGTTTCTCTAATTTTCATTATTACACGTTGCCTATACCACCGGGCAAACTACAAGATTTTACATCTTGAAGCAACATTCCGCCTCTTAGTGCGTTCGGGATTTCTGGGCAGCGGCATATATAAATATTTCATTGGATGCGGATCGGACTTCGTAGTGTAGTATTTATTTTTTATTTACTATTTATTCTTTATCAAAAACAAATAATTTTGGAAAGCCATATAAATATTGTCAAAAATTTATTGGAATTGACAAAGAAATCAAATAAAATAATGAATCAAATGAAATAATTATAATGTAAATATAAAATTAATCATGACAAATAATGAAAATATAATTTTATAATTGTGATGATGAATATGAATATATCGTAATAATATAATAAATTGATAAAAATAAAAGGGCAAAACGTGGATATTATGAGAAATAACAAATTCTAAAATTTCCAAAGAAGACTTGAAATTGAAATTGAAAGAACACTTAATTATTTTACACAAAACAGTGTTATATTTGATATGAGGCAATTGGACATCAAACAATACCAACTGCAAGAGTCATGGAGAAAATGAAATAGAATTTAATATTAAAATGCTATATTTAAGGAACAGAAGACTAGTACATTATTACTAATAACATTATTATAACCCTCTTTTCGCCCTATTAAAGCATAATAAGCTCGAAGTAACAATTAAGTTTACTTAAGGTGATTTTATAAACTTTAAAAAATAATGTAACTTAAAAAATATAATAACCTAAAACAACATTTGAAACAAAACATGAGTATCTTGCTGCCTTCCATATTTTTTGATTACATGGACAGATGGATCGATGTTGAATTTATCTCCCCCTTCAAGAAATATGGGTGTTACAAATTCAGGTGTCAACCGGTCAGCAGCGTGCGGTGAATACGAAACAGTGGAAACAGTCGCGATACGACGCCCCAGTGGACATCTAAACAGGCTTCTTATTCTTTCCAGAAATTTCATGGACACATTTTCGTTTGAAGAAGTATTTAAAATGCATACCTTATGGGAATTTCCAAGATTTTCAGCAAAGATCTATACCGTACGTGTGGGTGTGTTTTCATTTTCACTGTCACTATTTTTGCAACATTTGACTTTTCCTTTCCTAGTTCATTGTTTTCAATGATTTCACTGTCAGAAACTTGCCTTCCTTTCATTTCATTTGGTTTGTCTTGTTTGTCTGTGATTTAGTTTCTTTTGGTAGTTCCTTGTTAGCTTTCGTTGCTTCATTTACTGCGTTATTGGTTTTTTCTTGATCATCATTTTCGTGTTGCTCATTAAGACTGTCTTGATGGCCAAAGCTTATGCCACTGTCACTACTCTTCATTACCATTTGCATTTCATTTTCTAATTAGTCGTCACTTTTCACTCAGCACTGTCATCATTTTTGATTTTAGAAATTTTCTTAACAAGCTTTGGATTTGGGTTGTTATTTTTTGTCACTGTTTCTTAGTACTTTGGTAACTAGTTTCTTTGTTTCCTTGCTTTCTATGGATGTTTTTCTCTTAGTGCATTTATTTTTTTGTCGACGTTCCTCTTCTTAGAGGTCCTCCGTATTTGAGTTGTTTCAATCTTATTTGTTTTTCCTTAGGCTCAGGAGGTTTGGAATTCAGCATGTTATATTTCAAGGGGTTTATAAAAAAGTCTATTGTACTTTTCTTAGGCTCAACATTTTCTTGTGTTACGATATTTGGATTGGTTACACTTCCACAAGAAATAGTTTTTGGAACTGTTTATAGACTCTACATTTTATGTTGGGAATATACTACGATGTTTCTTTCTGTCTGGTGTTGGGAAGGTTCAAGTATGATACTCAACCTATCTGTATCGGCTTGAATTCCATTTTGGAACTACTAGAAGAGTGCGTGTCATCAACTTCCTTAGATTCTGTCGGATCTGCAGATTGGGTTCTTTTAGTTTCCTGCTCAATATAATCTGAATCTTGTTAGAGCTGCCTGGTCAAAATCGGATTATAGGAATTTTGTTCGGCAAACTGTAAGGGAGCCAGTTCCATAAAATCCAGAGATAATGATAATTTAATGTATATCTAGGTAGCACCCACAGATGCACAAATAATACTTTTTGGACAATAGAAAATTAAGGTATTCACTTTCTAACATGTGCAAACGAGCATATGGATTATTTGAAAAAGTTATGTTGGTTAGTCCTGGTTTTCCCGTCAAATTATTCTGTGTAACTTAAATAAGCGGCTTGAGATCAGATGGCGGCTAGGCAGTTGAATAGGTTACCGCTTTGAAATTTCCTAAAACTCTGCCGACACTGTAATTTTGATTAACGTTCCCAATTATTTCTGTTCCCATTTAACCGAATTGACCTTAGTTACAAGATGTGGGTGTTGATGTTAGGATGTACTTAGTTGCGAATTTCTTAAAAAATGAACGTCATCACTCACCTTGCTCCAATTAGAAACGTCTGGCGGTCTTAATACTAACCTCTCTCTCTAAAAAATTACACTGCAAAATAAATTACACTGCAATTACAAAAGAAAAACACAAGGAGCACCACTGTCATAACCACCATCATCATTGCCTCATTTCGCGTAATCAACAGCACTATCGTCATCGTCACTCAGGTCTACTATCAAAAAACGTAATGAAAGGAAAGTATAGTTCATAATAAACTAATAAAAAGAAAGGGCTGATACCTCAAAGGAACCGTTTTCGTATTTCAAGATAGAAGAACTCGGGCCTGAAACAAAACAATTAGTGTGCCTGGAACCGTCAGGATTTCGTGATGGAAAAAGTTCAAAGCTTTGTGCTCGAAACCCCAGTACTTCGTGCTTGAAACCATCAGGACTTCATGATGGAAAAATCTCAAGGCTTTGTGCCTGACATCCTCAGGACTTCGTGGCTGAAACCAAGAATGGCTAACGTAACTGGAACAAATAACCATTATAGTGCCTGAAAACTTCGGAAATCTGAAATCTCAGATCTTCGTGCTTTAGAAGCGTCAGCTTCTTATCTAAAATGGAATAGTTAGAAGTAGGACAGACAAGAAGAGTAGCTATTCCTGGCTCTACATACAGCTTCTGAGGCTCTTATACCGTCTCTAAATCTTATAGTAAGTTACCTTATTATCAATGTACTCATTAAATAGTAATATTCTCTATAAGACTTAAACAAGTGCAATCCTTTAAATACCGTACAACAGCAAAAGCAATAACAATCACGAACATGAGGAGACGATAATACACAAGAAAGTAAATAGTAACTCAATAATAAATCACACATCTCAGCACAGAAATACCAAAACAAAAGACATATCAATCACAGTCAAAGGTTTACAAATATCTTCCTATCTTACTGTATCCATTCCAGAATAAAGATAAGGGTAACTCGCACCGAGGCAACAATTAATTACTCTGGACGACGCGACGATAACTATCCTTTCTATCTCCTGCCCCTAAATTTTCTACTTTAGGCAAGACGCTATGACTTGAAGCACGAAGTCCTGGTTTTAGCCTTGAGCTTTTTCCACCCATGAAGTACTGAGGGTTTCAGGCACAAAGCCTTGAGCGTTTTCCATTATGAAGTCCTGAGAGATGCAGGCATGAAGTCCTGAGCGATTTAGGATAAAGCTTTGAAATTTTTCCATCCATAAAGTCCTGAGTGTTTTTATGCACTACCCGTTCCTTTGTTTCAGGTCTGAATTCGTCTTGAAACACGGAGACGGTTCTGTGAGGTATCAACCCTTTCTTTATTACTTAATTTTAAACTATACTTTCTTTTAATTGCTAACCTTACTTGGTAGTAGATCTGAGTGTTGATGATGATGATTTACTGAGTGTGTTTGAGAAAGTGAAATGAGGCGGTGATGTTGGTGGTGGTTATAACAGGGTGCTCCTTGTGTTTTTCTTTTGTAATCGCAGAGAAATTTAAAATTGAGGCGGGCTTCAGTATTAAGACCGTCAGACGTTCCTAAGTGGAATAAGGTGAGTGATGACTTATCCATTTCGGGAAATTCACTACTACATCGCCTATCATATGTAAACTAATAGATACTTAACTGAAGGGCCGCAAATGAGATCATAAAATCCTAAGGTTTATATTGATTAAGTGACAAGTTATTACTTTAATTACTAATTGATTCGCCACGGCCAAAAAGAAGCCTTACAATATTATAATGAATCAAAGAATGAACAGAAAAATGAAGAAAAGGCAGAAAGAAACTGGTTTAAACCAGGGACTGGAACCCTTTTCAAATATAGATTCCGGTTCCAGTTCCGGTTCTTGGAAATTCAAAATAAGGGTTTCGGTTCCAATTTTAATTTTCTAAGCATTAAGGTTCCGGTTCCGGTTCCAGGATTTTCTAGGTTCCATAAGTGTTCCGGAAGCAAAAGTCACATTTTATATTGGTATATAGCTCCAAATATTTCCAAACAAATATGACCTTGATAAGTGACAGTCGATGCATGTTAGGTTAAAGTATTGTTTATAACATGAGTGATAAATATATTTGCTCTTCGGTATTTCAACTCTTATTACTCTGAAAGCTCTGTTGCTATAGTTACAATTATTTACAACAATGGATACCATAGAAACTGAGCTATTGAAGTAAACAGATGTGAAATACCGAACGCGACTAATATTGTAGATTTTTTCAAGGTGAGATTTGGAAATATTCAGAGCTGCCAATATAAAATGTAACGTAACACTTTTCTAGTCAATTCACAGACTATTGGTCAATTGGTAGTAGCAGTGGATCTAGTATTAACATTAACTCGGTAAGAAATGGTTATGGTAGCGCTGTTGGGAGACACTATTTTTTTTATTTACCAGTAGAACCGAAATGTGGAACCGAAAAATACCGGTTCCTTCGAAAATTTATAACGGTTCGGGTTCTCATCTTAACATTAACACGGATTTTAGTAAGGGTTCCAAATCCGGTTTCGGTTCCATAAAAATAATCGGTTCCGGTTCCGATTCCGGTTCTTTTGGGTTCCTGTTCCAGTCCCTGGTTTAAACAAAGCATTACAAATCTATCCAAGGAGTACGTACCTACCATACTATAGTACCATTTGGCGGTACAATTTCTAAGGCCAATGGTTGTATAAAATGCACACATTTAATTATATTTGTAGGGTTTATATCTTGTCATATTCATTTATTTCTATAATTATTTTTAATTATTTATGTATTACACATAACAACTTCCCACTATTAATAGGGTTGCCAAATAACAAAGTATAACAATACAAAAAAGTGTTTAACAATAAATTAATTTTTGTTAATATTTAGTAATACAAAGATTTTGTATATGGTCAAAGAGGTAAATACGGACAATCACACGTCGATAATTATGTATTTTTAGGATAAAGTATGTTGATATAAAATAAATAGTATGTCCTCTGATTTTTTAAATATTTGTTTGACCGATGTTTTGAGTGCTTGTCTCACTACATTGTTATTATTCTATATAAAAGTTTTGCCGCTTCTTTCTTTATTAGCAGTCTAGTATGTGGCCAGAGGAAATAGGAGATCGATTACTCATGCTCTGTCTCTTTCATAACTTTGTGTATTTTATTACCTCCTGACTGATAAGAATTTACATTAGCCTTTTAAGATCAGATGTCACCATTGTAAATAGAAAGATATTTACAGTATTAAATGAAGACATAAACTATTGAGACCAAAAAGTTTGGTTGATGTTGGTCAGTACAATATTTATGTCCTGCACATCCTTATCTTAAAGGTTTAGTAGACATTCTGGGCAGTGGTATGTCAAATTTACTAACTTCATTAAAATCTTATGTTAAAGATAACTATTTGTACGATATTGAAGTGATCTGGCACTCCAAATTGCCCTGAGTCTCTTTTATACTTAAGACTCCCTTTATAGATTCATAAGAGCTGAGAGTGATTCATTCATAAAGCTTGACCCATTCCACATTTATCAATTTTATTATCATTTACTATATTTAAATTATTGTTCTTGAAGGACCTTTACAAAGCTAACAATATGAAAGTGCGAATTTTAAGGAAGGTTATGTTTTATTAACAACTTTGAGCATTTCCAACCAAGTAGTAATATTTCAAAAGAGAGTTTGATAATACACAACCTGGATGTTCTGTATTGTGGCGCCCCCTTCAAAACATAAATAACGTCTGGAACTACAAACGCGAACGGCCGTGCAAGAGACCTTTGTCTCTCACAAATCGAGGAGGCCGTGAGCAAACGCAATTAGGTTTCACCCAGGGCTTTGGAGATGGCGACCAACTTAAACTTAAACTGAAATATTTCTGATGCAATTTATTTTCAAATTTCATCAAATTCGCCGGTTTTATTTGAATTAGCAACAAGAATTAGTAATACAAATATTCAAATTATAAAAAAAATCACTATAATGACGCTAACTATTATAAAAATAATCTTTACCTAATGTTATACCTTTAGATTATTTCTTTTCAAATTAAATCCGTAAAAAGCGGAAAGTTTAATTTTTCCTGTTAAGTTTGCAGCTTTATAGGCGATTCTATAAAAATAACTGTATAATAGCATACATCAGCAGCGTGCCGTGCATACGAGACAGTGGAAGCAGTCCCGATATGATGTATGCGCTATCACGCTCGTACACATTGCGTATGAGCGTAATAGCACATATGTCGTATCGGGACTGCTTCCACTGTTTCGTATGCACTGCACGCTGCTGGCATACATACAACAGAATTTTAAATGTTATTGAAAAGTTGTATTAAAAAAATACTCTAAAAATAAAATAACATCATAAAGTATACTTGCTTTGAAAATACTGATAACGGTCCTAACAGTACAATACTCGAGTTTCTTAGAAAAACTTCACAGGTAGCAGTTGGTTTTAGACGTGTGGTACCTTTTATTAATGCTCTTAAATCCATGTTCAATAAATATACATTACAGTGAAGCTCGCTAATTCGGACTAATTAAAACAGGGCCAACCCGAATCATCGCGGTTTTCGGATTACCGCGTCTGAAGAGTTACAATGTTTTATTTATAAGTAAATGGAATTAAAACATTCTGCAAAAACATTTATTTAAAAATAAATAAAACTACAAAAATATTTAACGCAAAACAGTTTTAAAAAAGTAAAAATAATGTTCCACATTAATATGTCGTTAATCAAAAACGGCGGCGATTTTGTTTTTGTTTCGTGTTTTTTAAACTTAATACCTTACACTGAGAAAAGCGTTTAGTTTGAACAATTACATTTCTTCAATTCAACTAAATAGATAAAAATCTGTTAAATCAAATTAAATTTAGTTTATTTAACTAAATATTTAGTTGAATTAAATACATTTAATTGGTCCTACTAAATGCTTTTCTCAGTGTAGATACGATTTTTCTTTTGAATCTTCCAGCATCACAATTTCAATTTTTCTACCGCCCATTGCAAAGCCACGCTAATCGCTTTGCAACTGTTTTTAATGGACCTTGCTGCTTGCGAATCATTGAATAGCTTTTCCCCCGAGATTTTTAACAAACATAAATTGTGTCTTTTAAAAATTAAGTAACCAATCTTTACTTGCCCTGAAGCCATCCTTTTTGAAAACATCTTTGATAAAGTTACAGCAGCATGCGGTGCATACGAAACAATGCAGTTGCGATACGACGTATGCGCTATCGGACTCGGACTCGTACATATTGCGTGCGAGCGTGACAGCGCATACGTCGCATCGCGATTGCTTCACTGTTTCCTATGCACCACTGCACGCTTCTGGTTAAAAATGCTTTGCGTTTTCGGTCAAAATTTCGGAAGTTCGGATTATCAAAACCTTTAAATCCGCATTACAGTAGAATCAATGTAAATAAATTACTGATCCGGATTGTCGTGGTATTCGGATTAACGTAGATTCGGATCAACGATGCTTCACTGTATTTTGTTTCATTATTCGAATTAAATTTTTTAAATTTTCAATTTCTTTTTTGTGCGTAAATTAATTAAAAAAAATAAGCTGCAAAACAATATCGGGATTTGAACCGATGTGTCTGTTGCACAGAGAGACGGTATTTTGCCATTGAGCTACACCCGCTTTGCATTTATGATCGTCTTACCTATCTCTTCTTATAATTACATCTTGTGTTTTTCGGTTTTTCATATTAATAAATAAAATTAGGATCTTATTTAATTAAAAACATTTTTTGTTATAGAATCACCTATAAAGCTGCAAACTTAACAAGGAAAATTTAACTTTCCGCATCTTACGGATTTAATTTGAAAAGAAGTAATCTAAAGGTATAACATTAGATTTCTATAATAGTTAGCGTCATTATAGTGATTTTTTTTATAATTTGAATATTTGTATGACTAATTCTTGTTGCTAATTCAAATAAAACCGGCGAATTTGATGAAATTCGAAAATAAATTGTATCAGAAATATTTCAGTTTAAGTTCGGTCCTGATATATTTAGGCAACCCAACAATCACCTGTGCGCGCAGCTAATTTTCTAAGTACCTATACGAGTCTCATTTAATTTGTCTTTCAGCTTACATCCCTCTATTTTATTCTGACTCCAGTCAACTTTTTCAATGGGGTCGGAAAAAGCATAGATTTCTCTGGTTGGATGAAGTATTTAGGGAATCAACCACGGTCACTTTCTTATCTAATAAAAGTACTTCAAAATTGTTTACATCACTCTCATGTACCCATCTACTAATAAAACTTTGTTAGTGTTGGAGAATGCGTATAGTTTTAAATAAGTAATATAATTTCAAGACTTATTAAGAATAAAAGTATTATTTTTGACAAAATAATAAATTAACTTATTAGAATATCCAAGTATGTATGATTAATAAGTTTATCAAAACTGCATTTTTAATTTAAATAAATTAAATTTCTTTTTTGTCCAACCGCATAAATATTTCGATTTTCTTCGGTTCTTTTATTGCTAAATTGTTGTTTAATATATTGGAAAAGCTTACTATTGTCCTTGTTATTTTCTTGCAGTGTTTGCAATTGCTCGTCGATCCATGCTGATTTTTTCTTCGTAAACAACTTCGTCGCTTCTTGTTTTATTCTTTTATATATTCAATTCTCTCTTCTGCTCGTGTTTGTAGCCATTTTCTTCTTCTTTTTCTTCACTTCTGTTTTGGTATTATTTGTTGAACCACTCTTTTGGTTTGATGTCTTTCCTGGGTCCTAATATTTTATCTGCTGTTTCTAGTATTACTGTCTTTATGTTATTCCACTCTGTGTCTACCTCCGTCTCTCCTTTTCAACCATTTCAAGAGCAACGGAAGTGTGTGGTACCACAGTAGTAAACTACAACAAGGAACAAACCCGATGGTGGAACCGAGAAATACAGCTTGAAGTAAAAACTAAGAAAAAACTATGGCAACAATATCTAAGAATTAGATCAGCAACCAACTATGCAAAATATAAAGAGCAACGGGTAAAAGTGAAAGAAATGGTCTTCCAGACAAAACAGCAAACATGGGAAGATTTCGGAAAGAAAATGGAAAAAGACAGACATACAAACCAGAAGCTGTTCTACAAGGTAATAAAAAACCTAAGAAATAGAAAGCATCAAGACTTAAAACAAATAAAAACAAAAGATAAGAGCATAATCACAAATGAAGTAAAGATAATGGAAAGGTGGAGAGAATACTTCAAGGAACTATTAAACACGGAAGATCTAGACAAGATACACACAGAGGCAACAATACACATTGCTCCAGAGGAAGAAGATGAAAATATAGAAACAGAGGAAGTTGCTGAGGCAAGTAACTATATTATGAAAAAAGGAAAATCAGCAGGGCACGATGGCATTACACCAGAAATGCTAAAGAACCTAGACCAACAAAGCATAGAAACGATTACAAAACTGTTTAATAAAGCTTGGAACTCAGGGACGGTGCCCAACGACTGGAAAATTGGAATTATACTACCAATATTCAAAAAGGGCGATAGCGCAGAATGGTAATTATAGGGGTATCACTCTACTTAGTGTTGTTTCCAAGCTATACGAACGTATATTAGAAAAAAGACTCAAGTGCGCTGTGAAAGGGCAATTGACAGAGGTGCAAAGTGGCGTTAGGAAAGGACATAGCGTACAAGATCATATCTTTACCATTAAACAGATGATACAGAATACCAGGGCAAGAAACACAGAACTATATTTAGCATTCCTGGACCTAGAAAAGGCTTTTGACAGAGTTCCACAGAAAAAGATATGGGAAAGTCTGCGACGAAGAAATATCAAGCCAAAACTAATAAGGGGTATTAAATCTCTATACGATAAAAATAAAAGCTACGTAAGGAAAAACAACAGGAAGTCTGATACTTTTGATATAAATGAGGGCCTAAGGCAAGGCGGAGTATTGAGCCCAACACTATTTATTATAATCAAGGATGATATTATTAAAGAAACTGTTAAGACAACTCGAAAGGTACACGTCGGCTTTAATAAATTAAACCCAGTTTATATAGCCGACTGTGCCTTTGCTGATGATTTAATGATTTGTGCGACAAACGAAAAAACACTGCAACAAAATATACTGATATGGAAAGAAGAGCTAAACAAGCGTAACATGAAAATGAACACGAATAAGACTAAGGTAATGATGATTGGGAAGGAAAATAAAAGAATTAACATCGAAATAAACCAAGAAACATTAGAACAAGTTGACACATACAAATACTTAGAAGTGCTAATAGACAGAAGGAAGCATAGACCAAGAAGTTAACGAAAGAATTGCGTCGGCAGCCCGGATGTACCATTCATTAAACAAGACGTCCATAGGGAAAAAATAAATAAGTAGGAGAACAAAGATGGTGATCTACAAAACAGTTTTTAGCCCCATATTAACATATGGTAGCGAGTCATGGATCCTAACAAAAGCAATGAAGAGCAAAATCCAAGCCATGGATATGGAATATCTAAGACGAGTTAAAGGAATAACCAGACATGATAGAATTAGAAATGATGCAGTAAGAGAAGAACTTGAAGTAGAATCAATCATTAGAATAATCGAACGAAACCAACTCAAATGGTTTGGACATATGTGTAGAATGAGCGACAGAAGGCAAGTAAAAAATATATGGGAAACCAACATCCAAAGAAGCAAGAAACGCGGAAGACCGAAGAAAACCTGGAACGATGAAGTGGTAGCAGTGTTAAAGAAATGGGAATCACATGGCAAGAAGCAAGAGAGAAAGCAAAAGATAAGAAAAAGTGGGCTAGACTGGTACATATAAAGAAAAAAGAAGAATAAGTGATTAATGTGCTATTATTTTATCATTGTTTTTATTATTAGTATGCAAATTTGTAAACATGTATTGATTTATAATCATAAACAACCTTTTCTTTGATACACAGATATACAGCGAACGGCAAAAAGTATGCACCATATTTTTGTTTTCCATTTTTGAAAAATCCCAAAAAAAGTCTTGACAAATGTGCCTGCTTCTTCTAGAACATTATAAAATGTTAAATAAAATCATCCTACAATTGTCTTATAACATTTAAAGTAATGCTACAATTTTTTTAATTTATGTTTCGGATTATTTGATACATTATATGCAGCAGTTAGATTAAAAAACTATAAAAATTGTAAGGGGGATTTGCTTGCCCCGGGGTTTTGTCACGGGAGGCGTCCCCGCTCGAATGCCAATTTATAACTGTCTCTACCCTGTGCAACAACGCTCTTACGAAGGGCGGTAACTCTCGGGCGCCAGTTATTTTAACATGGTATGATCCACGGATCCGGGTAACTACTAATGGGAAATATAATCCAGCTAACTGCTGGGGTAGCTGATGTTGGCCGAGTCTGGATCACTTTACCTGTCTCTAAAGCTTTCACGAAGCAAATAAAACACACAATTACCAAACCTAATAATATTTTTATTGTTACCAAGACTCCACCACTCCAGCAAGCGTCAATCTCTAAATCTAAAAGCCTATGGTTATCTACGATAGCCGCAGCAAGCGGGGTGCAATACGGCCTGCGGTATCAAGCAAACGTGGTAGGGTTCGGTAGGGTAGAATAGCGGGTATAGGAGAGGTTTCTAGTTCACGGTAAAAGGCGGAAGTTAGGATGAGACCCACAGGCACACGCACAGTCAGGTCTCGGACAAGGTACGATAAAAGAGGGCGGAAGCAGGATGAACCCCCAGGCACACGCACAGTGAGGTCTCTGACAAGGTACGGTAAAAGAGGGTGGAAGCAGGATGAGATCCACAAGCACACGAACAGTGAGGTCTCGGACAAGGTACGGTAAGATATGACCGGGCGGAAAGGGATTAGGGAAATACAGTCAAGAGTCCTTACTCTAATAATCCTTGCGGCTCGGTTGGCTGCTGGGTCGGCTGGCTGGTCCTGCTGGTGAATTGAAGTTCCGCGAAGGAACTGACTAAAACGGCTCGTGTACTTTCTTATATAGGTGCTCTCGGAGCGTGGGGGAAATAGTAGGATTAAGATGGAGCGGCGCACCCCAAATAAACGGTTAGGGAAGGAATGCGTGCTCTCGCTTGAGTCGGAGGCTTATCCGAACGACGACTGATTACAATAGACGTTAAGCATATTCATTCTTATACCCAAAATAATTAATAAAATTCAGCTAAACTCCCCTACACACTTCCATTTATAAAAAGATATGTCGACGATGTAATATGTGCTGTCCCTTCTAATAAGATCGAAGAAACATTAGAATTGTTTAACAGCTTCAATCATCACATTCAATTCACAGTAGAAAGAGAAACCAATAACAGTATTCCATTTTTAGATACTACAATGATTAGAGACGAAGATGGTGTATTGATCCTTGATTGGTATAGGAAACCTACCATCTCAGGAAGATACATCAACTTTTTCTCTAATCGAATTAAATAGATTGCAGATCCTACATTACTAGACAAAAATTTAAAACTTCTGATGGATATTCTGACCAATAACGGTTACCCTAGACCTTTAGTAACTAAATTACTGTATAACACAGATAATAACCAACATCCTCCGCAAGACACAAATAATGAGGAAGAAAGGAACCAAGTTACATACAAGAAACTACCCTAGATCCAAAATCTATCTCAGAAATTGAAACATGTGTTACAGAAACCTAACATAAAGATAGCCTATTACAATTCAATTAAAGTAAGAAATATCTTTTCAAAAACTAAAGATAAAACTCCAATTATAAAAGAATCTAACATAGTGTACTCTATTCCATGCTTACAATGCGAAAAGGTGTACATAGGGCAGACGTCATCGTGACTTCAAACTAGAATAACACAACACCGTAGCAATTGTAAATTAAAAAAGGAATCATGTGCTTTAGCTATACACACAACCAATGCAAGCCATTATCCTGATTTTAACAACTGCAAAATCTTAGAGAGAGAAAATAACTATAAGGGCAGACTGTTTCTTGAAATGACTCACATAATGAGCAAAGATAATACTTGAAATTTTAAGACCGATTTAGAAAACTTAAGTGTCATTTACTCATATTTAATACAGTTACAAAAACCAAGTAACATTGATTCTTTGTCTATAATCGATCTATAGACACATCTTAACATCAAAACCTTTTGCTGTCTTTTTTCTTAGCCATGTAAATAAACCTTTATAAAATAAAATGGTGGTATATGAACAAATTATCTCACTGAAACAGGAAAACATTACAGTGTAATAAGTCTTAAAATATTAATTTAACAAAAAAATTGTTTAAATAAAATAGATAGATAATTAATTTTTCTATAAAAAATGTCTGTTCTGTTTTCTTCGTAAGACTATTTCTCCAGACTATTTGGACTATTTACTGGCTCCCTAACTTAACTATTTCCTGTTGGCTGTTCCATTGCCTTCTAGAATGTTTAAACGAATGCTTGAACGTTTAGATCAATTAAATTTAGACGAAAAATTAGATTTAACTATTAAGATTCTTGTGTTTCTCATCATTTTAATGGTAATTGTGCTAGTAATATTAACAGCCCGCTATTACTGGGGCAGATTAGTGAATTGATAGCTAAGTACCACATACTTTACTTTAAAATCTAAATGTATTACTCCTAATAATTAATTATTATTAACAGTTAGATTAGTTTCACTAATAATTATAGATGTAAATCTGTATAATATGTTAATTATTCTGAAAATGCTAGTAAAATCAGTAAATATTGTCGCCTAATTTAAAATGCTGAGTTTGTTCCATCTCGTTATTTAATTAAATTTAAAAATTTGTCTGTAATTTCCTTACGGTACGTGTTAAAAAGAATATATGTATTTTTATCTTCCTACCTAAACCGATCTTGGCTTGTAGCAAAGAAAAGTGGTTATTCTATATTTAGGGTATTTATTAGGCCAAAAAGAATGCATATAAAATCCATATTTAAGTGTAAAAAGATATAAGAAGGGGGATTAATATCGCTCTTGGTATTTTTAATATTTAACTCTAGTTATTTTTTAAATGCTTGTAATGAACTGTATGTGAATCTGCCATTTAAATTTAACCAACCAATAATTATTGTGAATGACTTTTCAGCATTAACTGTGCCGTCTATGAACTCAAATCTTACTAATCCTCCAGCTGACATATAGCTCTAAATCATTACGCCTTGAGGAAACTTAACATTAGGTTTCAAGCAGTATTTATGGAATGCTTCGTGTTTAGCTCTGATTACTCTTTTGCGAGAGTAAAACTAGAACAAAACTGCTTAATGTTAAGTTTCCTCAAGACATAATGATTTGAGGCTGTATGTTAGCTAGAGGATTAAGAAGATTTTAGTTCATAAACAGCATAGTTAACGCTGACAAGTATCTGCAAAACGACGAGTAGCATGGGCTAAAACTAAGTTGTCCTGGGCAGAAATGCTGAACTAAGGTCATATTCATCAACTAGTTAAAGTCTGGTGTATCCGTTAGTTATTCTCGCAAAAGATTGATCAGAGCTAAACACGAAGCATTCCATAAAGACTGCTTGAAACGTACCGTTAAGTCTCCTTAAGGCGGATTTCAAAAAAGGCGAAACACCTTGTACGTATTGGGTTGGATTCAAAAATTCAGTAGTGCAGGTACTCTTCTAAAATTAACTTGCCAATACGAATTTTTCAGCCGACTGCTATCAAGAATATCGATAATATCGCCTGATGGATTTTGCCGAAGAGATGCTAAGATAAAGGATGACTGTACCACGATCGCGTCCGGTTCTCAACGAATTTTTCTTAGCTACTTCATGGCAATAGGGGACCATAAAAAGTTACGCCAGAAAGTTCCTTGAGCAAATTTATTGGTGCAAATTGCTGATCCGTGTATGACATATCTCCTTTCTTCGATAACACAGAAAGAAGGCGAAGTACGAAAAAAGATTCGAACACTGTAGGGATTTAAATAAGCTTTATCTTACCTAACCTCCTTTATCTCGATAACCCTAATAGTTTCCGAGAAAAACGACAAAACCGGTAGGGGGCGTGGTTTATCCTCATTATTTCTTCGAGCTCACCACCTACAGGTGTTGACTTTTAAGAAGTTGTTTAATAACCCACAAGAAAGCCGTATGCAAAAATCCATGGACTTACCTTAACTTTCCGCTATTTTTTTCTAAATTGATTAGACTAATTATAGCAGTCCAACATAAAGCTTTGTATGCAACTCGTACCTTAATCTATCTATCTGAGAAATCGCCAACACAAAGTTTGAAAAAGTGGCAGTATCGATTGGCTTTATGGTAAGGTCATTTCAACCGAAGATATTTTATTTAACTACAATAGAATTGGTATAGGCACAAGTGAAACATGTAGTTGTTAATAATACAACATATACATACACTTGCTGATCTGAAAGAGCTTCTATCAAGGAATTTCTACCGTCACAAATATCATAGATTTAGGATCGAAAAGTTCCAGCAAAGAATTAACAAACGAATCTGACATACGGATGTTGATAGGAGGGATGCTCTGTTAATAGTAGCAGGCCATGGAAGCTCAATTGGCTAGAAACAATTGCAACAATTGAATGTCGCATTAGTTGACATTCGTTACCCACAATTGTCAAACGTTCCGATTTCCTTGTGAAACGTAGTTAATTTTGTAAGATAAGTAGTTGTGCATTTTTAATTCAGTTAAGATGAGCATTCCGCGAACTGCCTTTAGAGCTATGATTTTCTACGACTATAAAAGACAGTTAGGATACCAGCAAAGCCATGAAAATTTGATAGCAGCTTTTGGCGATGCTGCCCCTCCATTATCCGCTGTTAGTAATTGGTTCCGCGAATTTCGACGAGGGCGAGAACTGCTAGAAGACGAAGCAAGACCTGCAGAAGCTGCCTGTTCAGAAAATGTTGATCGTGTGGCAAGCTTGATTCATTCCAATCGAAATATTACTTATAGGGAGATTCAGGAGGAAGTGAAGATTGGATCCTCGGCGGTGAATACCATTTGGCATAAACATCTTGGGGTAAGAAAGCATTTGCTCTCAGAAAGTCAAAAACAGGCTCGAATAGACTGGTGTAAATTTATGTTGCAAAAATTTGACCGAGGAGCTTCCTGGCAAGTGGCATACATTGTAACTAGTGACGAATCTTCGGTATACAGTTACGACCCTGAAACTAAACAGCAGTCTAGTGTTTGGGTATTCGAAGATGAAGACTTGCCCACAAAAGTAATTCGTGGCAGAAGCTTCAATAAGAAAATGATTGCTGTTTTTTCCGCCGATGTGGTCCTGTTGCTGTTATTCCACTTGAAGATCGCAGAACTGTTAATTCTGAATGGTACTGCGAAGTGGCTTTACCACAGATGTTTGCCAAATTACAGGCAGGTCGCCAAAGGACCGGTTTGCTAACATCTTAGTCCATCATGACAACGCATCCTCCCACACTGCTGCCAGAACATTGGATTTTTTGAAAGATACGGAAGTTCAATTGGTAACTCATCCTCCGTATACTCTGGAAGAAAATAACAAGGACAATAGTAAGCTTTTCCAAGATATTAAACAACAATATGGAGACGTCGTAAACAAGAGTAGTAAAAGGGGGTGCTCTAATTTAGCGATTTACGCTCTAGAAACAGTCCGCAAAATAGGTCATAATCATGTCATAATCGCCCGAGCGGACATAATGTATATTATATATCCAGGGACTAAAATGCATTTTTTTAAATTATTAATTAACACTTAACAAACACTTTAGTCCAGTGGTATATACACTATTTTTTGCACGTCCTAAAGGACTTAATCGCAAAAATTCAAAATTTCGAAAATTTCGTTACAAGTCATTCGGACAATTGCCAAAATCACATAGTTTCAGGATAATAAATCCTAACATGTACCGCGATTACTTTTTTTTGTTGTTTACTTGTTGTTGTTGTCAAGGAAACACTTTACTCCCTCAGGGAGTAAAAGTGCTACTTTACTCCCTCTTTTGGGAGACTAAAGTAGAGATGGTACGTGCCAAACGAGCTTATCCATCACGATCTACATATACCTGCTATTACGGAGGAAATCACCAAACTCAGCATTCGCTATCGAGATAGGCTGTCCTTTCACCCTAATACCATGGCAATGGAACTTCTACATAATGACGAAGAAACGCGAAGACTCCAGCGCTTTAAACCAATGGACCTACCAACCAGATTTACTCAGGATTAGTTGTAGGTCTCTATTAAGATAATAACTCTACTATAGTTATATTACTTTCAACGGCTGCGCCACTGGGTGCTACCGTACATGTTTAGATTATATGTTATTATTAATACTCGATGTACAATTTACTGAATGTCTAGCTACAATAAGGCAGATTGTAAATAATAAACGGAGTTAATCAAAAAAAAAATTTATTTACGGTTTCCCATTACAAAACATAACAAATAATGATATCTTCTAATACTATTGTTACTGTTTCTTAACTGAAGCGAACGAATTATTTAAAAAATCGATAATAGATAATTCAATAATTAAAAGAAATTATAATAGTCTCTATGTAGCAGTTGATATATCCTTAAATACTAAAACACTTCTTATAAACAAAACAATACTAATATAAAACAAACAGCTAATCGTCAACATTAATATTTATCCTTGGTTTCTTTGTAATGTAAACAGATGACACGTATTCTACAGCTCTTCCATAGCTTTTCATTTGTTCCAAACAACTGGCTGTGAAGTGCCTGAAACATATTCTTGCACTTTGCCTATAGCAATTTTTAAATTTTGTGTATCAACAAAATAAAGAAAACTGCTTATATGTCAATGTAAAATATTCAAGAGAATAATACAACGCTCCAATATCTTTATATGCTGCTGACCAGCTTGTAGCGACAGGGCAAGAGCAAGTACAGTTAAGTACTTATTTCAAATTGCTTTGATTTTTTCAATAGAATCATTGTAACTTTATATTGGAAAGTTTTTTTGGCTCTGTTGCCTTCAAAATATGTTTTTGTGGTGTTTTCCGTCGTTTACCGTTTTCAATGGTTTAAAATAAGCATCAATAGGAAAACTTCTTACTTCTTCAACTGACACCACTTTCGCGTCTAATAAGAGAGTTTTGTGTAATTGTTTTTCCTTCCAAATGGACAATCTACAATTTGTAGGTTATAGTTCAAAATAGAACTTAAACTAAAATATTAACTTTCAGACGCTTTCAAACCTCCTTGGAACCTGTTGTTTTTGCTCCTAGCTTTTTTAATTCGTTACGTAAAAAATCTAAACCCATTTTTAGTCTTTTAATAAACTTTTAATCACTTAAAACTGACGACATACATAAACAGAATGTTACTGTCAAACTTTTAATACCAAACCTCGACTGTGCGCACCTAGTGTGATTTGATTAACGAAACTAGTTCAATTGATTTATTGGAAAACTATGACGTCATATACGACCGGGTTTCAATTTTAATTGCTTTTGGTCTGTCAAATTCAGAACCTGCTCTGGGAGCAGGTTGCAAATACAGGTAAGTTTTGGTCCTTAGCCAACGACCACTTCAAGATGGCCACCATTTTGAAAATCAAAGTTTTGCGACTTGTTTACATTATTCTAACCTCGCATTTAGAAAAAGTTTAGTGATTTTATACTGTTTTGTTTTAGAAGTTATTACGTTGAGGACCTTTTATAACCCTGTAAATAAACTTATAAAATTTATCCATTTTCTTAATATAATTAGTACTTTATGAGAACATTAATAGATTAATACGTAATTGATCCTCTTCTACCTTACGCTCTTTACGATGAGCATTAATTTAGCAATTTATTATTATTAACCAATAGTTTATATATTTTTTTTGTTATTGTCTTAAGTATGTCGTGTTCTGAACTGGCAGATTTAATCCTGAAGGTATTTTCTTTCGTATGTAAGTATATACTATGTGCAATATACGATTTGAACAATTGTTAATCTAACTAATAATTAAATATACTAGATTCCCTTATGAAGAATTAGTAAACCCATGGATAAGTGCTTTTGGTAAAGATAGTAAAACTTGGAATTGGTCAAAAAATAAATTGGTATGCTCGCAGCACTTTAATCCAGAGGATTTTATTAAAAAGAGTGATCGTAACATCTAAAAGCCTAATGCAGTGAGTGCCCCATATGTCACATGGGTTGCAGCATTAGTGAGAACATCACAAACTAGTCAACCAGATTTGTCACAAAACACACACACACACACTTTCATCTTTAAGTTCAGCAAGTTTAGCTCGGGGTATCATTAGAGAAGGTGGTGGTGAACCACAATAGTAGATAGGCAACAAGAGTTCTGGGACAAAATCCCATGTTGTTTTAAAGGGGCCGCAAAGTTAGCGAAAATACCACAAATCCAAGATGGCGGCGGCTCGCGACAGCGTATACCGTGTAAGCATATATCATCGTTAACTTCAGGTCCCTTTTAAAAATACATGGGATTTTGCTATGCATATTTACATTAACAACGAATTAAAAAAAATTCACATACACTTGTCAACTTTAAATTACGGTCGACAGGAATCGATATCAGAACCAACTAGTATTTCCCTTTTTGTTATATATTACAGTTATATATATTTCCCTTTATGTTATATATTAAGTTTATATATTATCGGAGACCCATTCGTAAAATAAAGGGAGTCCATTCATGCGTCAGCCTGTTCTCGTACATTCCATATGAATGAACGCTTTTAAAAGCATATTCCAGAGAATAATTATCATTTCTAACAAAATAATTTAATTAACAGCCTTTCGAGGTCGAGTCGGAAGCCCCTAACAGCTGACAAAAAAAAGAATCAAGACTAGTTTTGTACATATTACATCATACGCGTACTACTAAAAGGGTATTATTCCCTTATATTATACTCGTTTAATAGATCTATGGGATAATAACAAAGGAGTCGACACAGCTGCAATATATTCAATAATGTATTCCGTAGGTCTATCCATCCGTTAAGTTAGATAGGATCGGTGCACCTGCATCACCCCAGGGCATCCGCACCCTCTTTTGTTGTTTTTATTACTTTCGCATATTCCAGTTGCAACACATCATAAGCGTGGGGAAAGTGATTCAGCTATAAATACGTTGCATTCTGTTCTTACGTGACAGTTGGTCGTCATACGTCATCATGAACACAATAAATCTCTTCGGTGGAGCCATGACGAGCATGAACTCGTCAGATGACCTAGAACGTTTTAGAGGTCCACGAGGGTATGGTTTCAGGCTAACGCCTGAGGGTAATTTGGACGTCGGGAATAGTCGTATAACTAATGCAGGCGCTCCTATCAACGATGATAACCTTGTCACAAAGCGATTAGCGCTACTGTTATCAGATAGTGATTAAGGTGTAATTGATGTTAAGAAGAGAAGACTAGTACATGTTAATGAGCCGATTGATGACCACAATGCTTGCATTACTGTCTAAATGTGTGAGACGAGAGGATAAAGGGCGGGAGTCGTACTATAATGCTACAGATAGAAGAATTTGTAATATTGTTACAAATGGAAATATTTACAATTCTATATTATATAAAAAACTCAACTTCTCTTCCGTTCGTACAATATATCGTACAAGGCCACGTTAGTCTCCCGCTTCGCCCACGACGGATCTCAACTGCATTAGTTGGCATGCAACATATCTGCCTACGTTACTCCGTATATGCTGGGCAACCTACGTAATTTACAAACAGCTGCACATTCCTTAAGAAGAAACCAGCACACTTCCGCTCTACCCACAGCTTTGGTGACTGGTACCGTCAGCTGGAATGCAAACTATCCATAAGCCTGCAAGCAGGAAGCGTGAGCTTCCTTGAGTTTAATACGTGGAACACCAACCTACTGACTCCCACTACGATGCTAATATCTTCCGCGTTCAGCAGTATATAAACCCACTTGTTTGGCTTAAAAGTCAATCTGTGCCAAGACTCAGAAGAAGCCTCATCAAGAAACAAGCGGGTAAGTGATCTTTCATTAATTAATAGTAGTTCATTAAGTAATAGGGTCTAGATTCTGGCATTCAGGGATGCTGAATACCTGACCCTCTACTGCTTAGTCTGCTTAGTCATGAGGGGTTGCGCTAAAATCCGCTCTCTGCTTAAGTTATGGGGAAATTGTGACCAGGTTTCCTCTCGCTTAGTTAGGCTGTAAATCACCAGGAGTTCAACTCCTACGCTTAGTTGTAGATTTTGTGCTAAAGCAGGGTGGTTCCGACCACCCTCGTGATTATGTTAGATTTAGGAGGACATGTACGTCCTCATACTGTATAACCATTATGTATGTAAACCTTTGTATTCTCTTTATTGTTGTTAGTATATAGTTGTTTTCCATGTCTTGTGTTTACTTTTCTCTCTACCTCTGACTACGTCCTCCAGTCACGAACACCCCACGTGACAATATAGGGATCCTCTATCGGATAAAGATGTAATTTTTAGACAGTATTTTAATACGCGAGCTATGCATACAAACGAACAACTGCAGTTTAATGCTGACTGTAAACGCATTGTTTCAGTACGTTATTCCATAGATGATACTGATGCCTCTTCTAAAGCCTATGTAGATACTCAATTTGACTCTGCAGTACAAACTTTTATTACAATGACTACCGACACTATTAAAGATCTAAAGCGAAAGGTAACAAAGGCTGAGATTGAAACTAGTAAACTTAGCACTTTCTACAAGCTGATCATAGAGCCTTTATCTATATATGTTACAGAGATTTCAAAATGTAGAATAGTCACTGCGCCGGCGGTGACCGAGTATAAATACAGGTGCATGGAGTCTCATGTCTCAGTACCAAATGCTAATTCACAAGAGTAACGGTGTTAACAAGCTCATCGACAAGCTGCCGATTGAAGCATCTTCCTTCCTATCAGTATTGCGGACCAGGAACTAAATTATCTAAAAGATTACAACGCGGCGACAAAGGAATAAACCCTTTGGACCAGGCGTGTATGCAGCACGACATTTCGTACGCTCAAAGCTCCGACTTGGACAGTAGACACCAGGCAGATCGTGTATTAGAAGAAGCTGCTTGGAAGCGTGTTAAGGCTAAAGACTCTAAATTAGGGGAAAAGCATCAGCTCTATGTGTAAAGACAAAGAAGCCGTCAGCGAAACAGGGTCTCGCTACAAAGACGAAGAAGAAACTTGTTACTTTCAAAGGTGGCGTTTTAAAGAATGTTGTAGGTATATTGAATAATGCAAGCAAGAGACTCACGGGTAAAGATTTAATACATCATGCCTTGAGCGCCGCCAAAAGAATCATTAAAAACGTAGGTGGTCGAAAAAACGTTAAAGTACCCCGAATTATTCCGGTGCCTACAGCTACAGGGGGAATTTCATCGATCATACCAATTTTTGCGGGCCTCCCAGCTCTTGGAGCAATCATAGGAGGCGCCTCGGGCATAGCAAAAGCTGTTAACACCGCTAATAGTAATAAGAGACAGCTAGAAGAAACTACACGGCATAATAAAAGCATGGAATCTATCGCTTTAGGCGGTAAGAACGGGAACGCGCTTTACCTGAAACCGTATAGAGTAAATGGCGCTGCATTATACTGTGACGCTAAACTTTTCTCTTACCAATATTACCTTTTCACGTGACCAACCACTTGCATAAGCACCGTCCCAGCTATACCCAGTGAAGATGGGTGGGTTCCCAATGCATTAATCGTCATAAAGATACTAAGGCGCCACGTATTTATCGGTGCCAATGCCAAAGATATCTTGCACCACTGTCGTAAATACGAATGACAGGGTGGAAATAAAAAAACACAAGTTTTCGTGACCCAATGTAATATTAGAAATATAATGTATACATACAATATATGAAACGCATAAATAAATAGTGTTTGTAATGCAAGAAAAATAATATTGATATAATGTTTATATATGTATTGAATCCCTCAACGCAAACCTTGCACATTAAAACCCCCAAAATAATCAAGAAAACCCATGACGCTACGCACCCCAACGAAACTGGCCAGCTGCAGGTTACGAAAGCGCACAGTCCGCGATAAGTGTACTAAACGACGTAGAGAAAAAGAAATAAATAAAGCAAATCCCAGTTGCGTTAAGAGTAACAAAAACAGAATATTATAAATCTGAGATTTGAATACTTGGGTGGTTTACTAACCACTTCCTTCTTATCAAGGTCAAGATAAGTACAGTGTGCATGAATCTAACTTTAAAACGTCAAGTGACAGCTATGATTCAGATATAAACAAACCAAAATGTTTGCAAGCAAAAAGCATACAATTAATTTGATGCAATTAAATTACTGGCGAGTAAATTAGTATCATGCACACATGCAATGGATTTAATTATCTACAAGTTAAATATAAAATCAATTATGTACAGGTAAGTTGTACAATTTATACCCAAAACATTCAAATTCTAAATTTCAAATTACAGTCTGAATAATTAACTGAACAACAAATTACAAGACAAATTACAAATTCTTGTTGATCTTTTTTCCTTCTTGATTTTCCAGGTTGCCCCTTGTAGGCTTTACATAAATAAATATGAAACGGACTGACCTGTACAGTCTTCCGGTAAACAAGTTGAGATGCTCCGACCCTACGATAAGAGATTTCCTTATATCCAGTACGGAACCTCAAGTTCGGATAAATATATGGTACAACCAAGCTTCCTTACAGCAAAATTCAGAGCATAACCCTACAGCCTTCTTATAGCAAAATTGATGGCATAAAACCGTAGTAAGTTTTCTCCAATCGTGTAAATAACCTCTTCATACAAAAAAGGAAGAAATAGGGGATAAAAAAAAGAACCCTAAAATGCAGAAACAAATCTATCAAGATACTTTTAACTAGAGCATTAGTTTAAAAGCCTACCTTCTAATCCAAAAGGGTTTCCTTAAAAAAAGATAATAAAACAATGTGATGGCAATAATCCCTTCTTTTCAGGTACAAATGTTGGCCCCATAAAAATACACACTTCAAAAGATTGGTGGACTAAATTGGCCTCCACTTATAATGATGATATTAAGGGTTTCTTGATCCCCAACAGGATGGATGGAAATTTAAAATTATTCCTTAACCCTCCTCAGCCATGCACACAAAAGTCTTTTATCTTTTTCAAATTTCAAAAAGGAAGTGAGAGAGAGGAAAAATTATTAGAAGAAAACTAGTTTATCAATTTTCAAGCATGTGTAAAGATTTCTTGGTTTTATTTATTTTGTAAATAAACGATTTGCCCAATAGGTGGCAATAGGATTACACCTTTTATTAAAAATAAAATTGAGTTTCAATTTCCATTAAAATAAATGCAATTTAAGTGTTACCAAAAAACTGTTATGTAACAAACTCCCCCCTAACTTCAAGAATGTTTACCACCGGTAAACGTTCTCTCTTAACCTATACTCTACTCTTCTGGAACTGGTTTCAGGTCTTTTGGTGACCACACCCCTTTAGATCTACCTCCCTCGTCCTTTAATTCGTACATCCATGAGGAGACTTTCTTTTTAATATAATAAGGGCCGACACACTTATGCGCTAACTTACTGGTAAAATACTTGAAAGCGTCTGAAAGGACAAAATTCCTCTTCCATACCGGTTGGTTGGGAAGAAACTCTACCGCTCTACGCTTCAAATTGTATTGGTGTTGACCCCGAAGGGAGGCTTCCTTTAATCTTCTTTTCACATCCTTATACAGCTCCACGAATCCATTTCTCCTATTATCACAATAATCTACCATATTTTTCGACACATCTTCTGAAAAATCTTTGTAGTTGCTGCCAGGGAGAACCATATCACGGCCAAAGTCTATGTAATAAGGAGTTAGCTTTAGAGCTTCATGCCGTGCAGTTCGCAATGCACAGGCAATCTTGGACAAATTCACATCCCAAGAACGATGATTTTGAGAGACGTAGATTGCAAGCATGGTCTTAAGCGTCTGATTAACCCTTTCCGTAGGGTTTGCTTGCGTATAATAATTGGCGTTGTACCTGACTTGTATTTCATACATAGAGGTAAGATCCTCAAATTGCTTGCTTTTAAATTGATTATCGCAAATAAGCATTTTTGGGACACCAAATAAAAGAAAAACTTCAGTTTCTAGGTGTTTTACGATAGCATCAGCAGTTCTAAGAGGGAACACCAAGGAGAATTTGGAGAAATAATCAGTTGCAACAAGTATATACTGATGACCTTTACTTGATTTTGGGAGAGGACCCACTAAATCAACTGCCAGCATCTCCCAAGGTATCGAGACTTCAGGCTGACTCACAATTAGACCGATAGGAGCTTTCCTCTCAACTTTGTACTGAGCGCACTTCACGCAACTTCTTACATAACGAACATCATTCTTCAGTTTGGGCCAAAAATACCTTTCGCAGATACGATTATACGTCTTAAAGACTCCTAAATGTCCACTAGTAGGAACATCATGAGCAAGTTCTATAATCATCCTCCTACTTTGCTTTGGAATAACCAACTTCCAACTGTCTGCGTCTGAAGATAAATCTGGGTAATGAGACTTCACATACTTGTAGAGTTTACCATTGAGAATACGCCACTGAGGATACGAAAGTGGTCGTTCACTTACATTTTTTAACATTTTAGCGCACCACTTATCCTGTGACATATCCTTCTGATCCAAGGATATTTCAGAACACTCAGAAATAGAGCGAGAGAGGGTATCCGGGACTACATTATCTTTCACTCTCCTATGGAGCACAAAAAAATCGTACTGTTGGAGACGAACGGCCCAACGAGCAAGTCTTCCAGTTGGTCCACGCAGATTTTGCAACCAGACGAGGGAGTAATGGTCAGTAATTACTGTAAATTTTACGCCTTCTAAGTATGGCCTTAATTTCTCTATTGCCCACAGGACCGCCAAACATTCCCGTTCTGTCGTTGAGTAGTTACGTTCACTTTTTGACAATGACCTGCTTAAATAGCTGATTACTCGGTCGCCTTCCGGAGAAGGTTGTACAAGTACCGCACCGATACCATAGGCAGATGCATCGGTCTGCACTTCGAAAGGTAAAGTATAATCTGGACAACTCAGAATTGGAGCTGATACAAGTGACTTCTTTATAAGTTGAAACGACTCCTCACATTGATCATCCCATATAAATTTCCGTGACTTCTTGAGTAAAGCTGACAAAGGAGCTATTCTCGTCGAAAATTCCGGTACAAATTTACGATACCAAGAAAAGGTTCCGATTATCCTTCGCACGTCGGACACATTCTGGGGTCGGGGTAGTCTTAGCATGGCATCTACTTTTTCAGGGTCCACATGCAAACCATGTCGATCAACGACGTATCCCAGGTATTACATACTGGGTCTACAAAAACTACATTTCTCCCAGCTAATAGTAAGCTTGGCTTCTCTTAGTCGACGAAAGACTTCTTCCAGGACGGCCAGATGCTCCTCAAAGGTCTGGGTAACGATCACCACGTCGTCCAAATACACAAACACGTGTGGTTCTAAGTCAGATTCCAGCACTTGGTCGATCAGCCTTTGCCACGTTGCCGGACTGTTGTGGAGCCCAAAAGGCATTCTCTTAAATTGGAATAGACCCCTATTCGGTACCGTAAAAGCGGTATACGGACGTGAATTCTCTGCAACAGTTACCTGCCAAAAGGCGGATTTTATATCTAGTGATGAGAGATATCTTGCATCACGCAGTTTGTTCAGGGTATCCGAAACGTACGGAAGGGGATAACTGTCCCTCTGCGTAACTGAATTCAGCTTTCTATAATCGACGCAGAACCTAAATGACCCATCTTTCTTTTTAACTAAAAGAATCGGAGAAGCCCATGGACTGTTCTATGGTTCTAAAACACCCTTTTTCAGCATGTCGTCCAATTCTTGATCTATATGGCCTTGAACTATCGGCGACACTGGGTAGTAGCGTTGCTTTATGGGTGGGGAATCCACCACGATGGTATGCTCAGCCTTATCAGTGCAGCCTAGGTCGGAACCCATAAGTTCCTTGTTGCGGGATATCACTGCTTCCAGACGATTCTTCTCCAAATCACTCAACACTGTCTGATCTTGTAAACATTCCACAGCATCAACTATTATAGGCTTATTTGAAAAGTACCACTCGCCTTTACGCAGATCAGGCACCAGGCCAACTTTCTTAAAGAAGTCAACTCCTAGAAATAATATATATGGAAAATCTGGTACCACCAAGGCTTCGACTATCACTGTCCTATCCCGTACCGTAATCGGCAATGTACAAGTACCTATGCAATTATTCATATTTCCACTAGCAGTCTTACATGATCCTGTCTTCCCTTTATCCAAAACTACACCCATTTCTACCATAAGTTTCCATCCTCTATTTCCCAAAATAGTATGTGTCGCTCCGGAGTCCAGCAATCCTTTAACTGTTTTCCCAAAGATCGAAACTTCAAGGTATGGTCTTTCATCGTTTTGTGCATGTCCTAAAACAAAATTCAAAATGGCTTCTATAAGTAGAGTGGTCGTTGTAGACGAATCGTCACCAGTTAGACGACCAATCACTGGCGACTGCTTCCGTTTCCCGAGTTCTTGGAACACTTTGGGCAATTCTTGGTAGTGTATCCATCAGTTTTACACTTATTGCATCTTAATCGTTTGGGTTCTATGCAACCAATTGCTCTGTGACCCGGACGATCACAGTTGTAGCACACAATATCAGATTTGCTAGTAGGCTTCGTCTTCGTATGGTCCACCGATGACACGGTTGCTTCGCCGACTACTGCTGTCGATTCGACGTAAGCCAGATCGGGTTCCATAAACTTTGCACGACGAGGCGGAGGAGCAAAAGCTTCAACTGATTCACGGCTAGCTTGCAGCTTGCGACATAAGATCTTCAAATGTTCAACAGACTTCACCTCAACAAGGCCGAGTTGACTTTGATAATAGGGAGCTATATTTCGCAGCAAAATTTTAAGTCTTGCGGCTTCGGAAATAGGGCAATCTAAACGATCAAACATAGCCGACATAATGGCTAAGTATACACCCACCGTTTCATCAGAACCTTGCGTCCTTCTTTTGATCTCCTCGAAAAGTTTCTCTTGATAATTGTCAGGTTGAAACTCCTCGCGCAGCTTCTCTGCTAGCTCATCCCATGTAGAAACTGTTTTCCTAGCATATCTAAACCAGTAAAGGGCTTTCCCGGAAAACAAATCGGTAGCAGAATCAAATAATATTTGTTTAGATACATGACGGGCTATACAAAGTTCGTCGACTCGTTCCAAGAACGCATTAACAGAAAGATCTTTCTTATCACTAGAAAATTTGAGATTCCATCGACTAACTGGCTCAGGTTTTAGGTGGTAGGTGGCAATAGGATTACACCTTTTATTAAAAATAAAATTGAGTTTCAATTTCTATTAAAATCAATAATTTAAATGTTACCAAAAAACTGTTATGTAACAATACTTAAAACCATACGCCGGATCAAAAACTGAATAACGTGCCTCGAAGAGCACTTATAGACCTAGATCTAATAAAACACGCCAAAAACATACCCCATTTTAGCGGAATGGGACGTTTCGGCGCTACCGATTCGACGCAGGAGGTTCGGCGCAAGGACGTTTCGGCGGTAAGACGATTCGGCGCAAGCCGGTTCGGCGCGAAGACGTTTCGGCGCGAAATACCTAATATAAATTTGACGTTGCTTTAACATAAACCCTCGTTTGAAACTGTAACTTTTAAATTTTATAAATTTATTCTGTCCAGACAAAAATGCAATTTTTAATTTACGCATGAATGCACTCGAACACTGTAACCCGGTTTATGATATGTGAGAATACGGAATTAAAAAGTGTTTAAGACAAAAATTAGAATTGTTTCGATGTCTTTCTGCAAATTATAATGTTGTTTTCATCAACTCAAATCCATTTAGAATTACTACATAACAATAACTAAAACAAAGATTTTACTAAATATTTTATACCCTGGTCGTAGTCTGACAGACAGATGATTTGGTCACACAAACAGAATTTTTTGGAAATTTGAACAATTCAACTCTGCATATTTTTGTGCATTATACGATACGATAAAATAAATTAAATCAACCCTCACTTATAAGAGGTGTCCACACAAATAAAGAATTATGCCTTGTCCGAAGGGATTACTGATTTACCGAGAAATATTCCAATGAAGATTTTCTAGTAAACACCTGTGTGAAAGCAATTATTATTTTCGCATGTTTTATGTAATATTATATAACTTTTCGATATTCTTAGTCGTATTAAAATTGTTGTTTACAAGATAAAATACTCCAAATTGTACTGTTGTATTCTGATGCACATGTTAAAGTTTTCTAGTAAGGGAGCGTAATTACGTAAGCATCATTTTATCGATTTTAAACCCCCATCCTCCCTTTGTAAGAAAAAATAAGAAAATTACAGAGCCCCCCCCTCTCCCAAAGGATAAGACGTAAGCAGTTTTTTGTGTTTGTATTAAATATCAAAATTAAAACAAAAATCATAGAAATCAAATTTCTAATGTTAATGAACTACTTATTTAATTATTTTTTAAATTGAATAAATAAAACTATCTTTTATTCAAGCTAAAAGAACGAAGCAATTAAAAGAAAATCTTACAACAAATGTTATTTGACTCTTATTCGTTTGTTTTAATTTGTTTTGAGTTGATATATCGGAGATTCCCCCAAATATTATGTTAAAGTCGACTACTTTGTACTATAGTACAGCGGCAAAGAGAATTCCTGGAACGTAGGTTTTGTTTATAAATAATTATAAACAAACTTTGTAATTTCTATCTTACATGAGACTTTTCTGTCTCCGCCTAAACTTACCGCTTATTCGCTTACGTAATACTTGAACGCTCCCTAACTTCTATTTATGTGGAAGTTAAATTATCCGCTGCTAGTCTTGACCGAATACATGTATTAGAAAGAGTACAGCAAAACCTAAACAATATGTATAATCGCGCCGAAATGTCCTTGCGCCGAAACGTCCTCGCGTCTAAACGTCCTCGCGTCGAAACGTCCTCGCGCCGAAACGTCTCCGCGCCGAAAGGGTTGAGCCGAATCGGTCGCGCCGAATCGGCTGCGCCGAAATGTCCTAGACCGCCATTTTAGAGGTATCTATATGAGAACAAACGAAACCTCGATAATTTGAAAGAGCTATTGTTAATCTTGAGGACGCTGGCGGACCGGTACGCATTGGGTTGCTTATAGAAAGGATCGAAACATCGTTTTCTACTATGACCCATTCGGAGACCTAAGACCACCAGCTGAACTTGTGAAATATTTCAGGCCTCGCTGCATCGTATACTACAATGTCGCTCAAGAACAAAAGTTTAACACATACAACTGCGGACATCTGTGTCTTAGATTTTTTGTATAAAAGAGATGTGAAATTGTAAATCGGCTAAGTATGGCTAGGACCATCACGGTGTACGGTACAGAAAACAGTCTTTCTGCGGATCGTATCTATCCACCTATAATACTAGATCACGTGCGTTACGAATATTCACTAGGATTAGTCGGTTTATATACAAGTCGCACGATACGGAATATATACCAAGGCAAAAATAAATTTTATTACGGAGAACGGTTCATAACTATTGAATCGGGTAGCTACGAACTGACTGAAATCTCTAACTATATAAAGAATCAAATTAGTGGTGATCCGGAAGAGGGAGATCTGCTACTACAAATCAAAGCTAACACAAATACGGGAAAGCGTGAGATTGAATCCGCTACCGAGTTTATCGATTTTACCAAACCTGATAGCATAGGATCCCTACTAGGATTTAACAAGCGCGTATTAGTATCCGGTAGTAGACACGTATCAGATCAAATTGTCGATATATTTTCAACTCCAAACATCTTTGTAGATACTAATATTACAGGCGGCGCATATAGAAACAATCAACCAGGACATACAATATTCGAATTCGGCATTTGCGTACCACTTGGCTATCTGATTGAAAAGGAGCCATCACATGTGATTTACTTTCCCATCACTGTCACCGAGATCGATAATATTACCATTAGATTAGTAGACGCGAGAGGACAGTTGATAAATTTGTCTGAAGATACTTTCACGAGCATCCGGCTAGAACTTAAACGTGAAAAATTGGAATAAACTTTAGCTATAAAAGCATCAGCATATGTCTATCAAAGGTCATTCACCGTCGAACGTCAACCCGTGCAGACCTCCGATTAAAACTAACGAAAGGTCGTCGCTCGTTTCTTGAATCTTTAGGCTTTAAAGTACAATAACAACAGTATGTCTAAACGAAGTAAAATGCATATGAACACCGACGCCTTTGCCATTGATAAATTAAACATATTTGGGAAGCCTCGTGTCGATACAGATATAATAAAAGAGGACTTTTACACCTATTTGCCGTTCACGTTAAACGCCAATCACTCCGATACCATTAGAATCAGCATACAAAATTCTGATAATGTTTTAGCTTTGTACGACAGTTACATCCTTGTTAAAGGCACCATGACTCAAAAAGCCAACGTGGAATTCCTTCCGGTAAACAATTTCGCCTACTTTCTGTTTGATAAAATTCAATTAATATTAGGCGCGAATCAACTCATCGATGTATGTAAACAGCCGGGAATTACAAGCACTATCAAATGTCTCGTTTCACACGGCACTGCTGACAGAGCTTTATCCTGTAACGCGTGGAACATTGGGATTACCAGTGTAAAATCTCGTGGTAGATTTTACGTGTAAAGCAGATTGGTACTACGACCTTTTTGTGGTCACCACTTCTTCATAAGGGTGACTGTTGTTTTTACCTCCTTAGGTAATCAATACCGCTTGGTATCAGATTCTAAAGGAGATAATAGTTGAATTGATCAGTATACGTTACTAATGATTTATTTGAAAATCCCCTTTGTTTATATACAAATTATAATTATTTTAAAGCTGGGATGCTAAAACATTTATATTTATTACATTAATTGAATAGGAAATTTTTATTCTAACATTTTGTTATTTTCTGGTTTGTCTAGTTAGCTCCTTAAGTAAGTGATTATTTTAGCATAATAGCATTTTATACTAACCTACTGTTTTTAACTGGTAAGCATATCTTGCAATTATTAGAAAAAATGTGTTTATATTGCAAGAAAGCATTTGTTCATATTTTGAAATATGAGTTAGCCTAGAAATTATTAACCTTTTATTGTTACATTATTTTTGGAAGAAATTAAGAAAATTAAATTTTATGTTTAGTTTTAAACATTCTGGCGGCTCTCGGAATGGGGAGATCATGATCTTAATGGCCGGAGCTCGATCATCTCAGGATGGCTGGGTGGCGTTTCTTCTGCAGGTAGAGTTCGTGTTGATTGGACATGATGATATGTTTTCCAAAGTCGACGAGTACCCCAGAACAGCAGCAGGAACATCGATATGATGATGGTGGTGGTAATTCCACTGGATAATAGTGAATGATGACGGATGGTTCTCCATGTTCTTTCCTGAAGTTAATTGCAGGGGCATTCCCTGTCGGTGTCTTCTCACTGGGAATTCGTGATGAAGGTGCCCTTGGACATTTCATAAGGTGATTGGAGGCTTCCTTATAAATTGTTTTGATCTGGTTGAAGTATTTTGTTGTACAGTAACTATATTGAGGAAGATAGAGGGACAGGATTATCTCGTTCTTTTCCTGAACTTCTTCCCATAGTTTTTCTAACTCGGCAAGGCGGTTAGGTATGTAGGCTTCTGTTTTTCGGGATGTAGCATCCTTCTTGGAGTTGATTAGAATCTGAGCAATTTTTTGACCCAATTGCTCTTGCTGGCTGCTGAGTTGATTCATTTGTTCCATGTTGGTGGTGGACATCTTGACGTCTGTAGATTTCAAATGAACTACCCACAGGCTCGAAGGACCAAATTGTAAAATCCTTCGTGGTGTGTGTTCTAACGCGGCAGTGCGGTTAGACTAATGGTAAATGTTTGTAAGACATCTACTTGGTAGGATCCTTCTTGGTTCGAAGGATCAAATGTAAAGTCCAGCGTGAAGACTTTACTGGTAAAGTCCAGATGTAAAGTTGTTGATGGTTGGCTGGATCTTCGTTCACGGTCCCTTGGTGATGTTACCGCACAAGAGACCAAATGTTGAGTTGTAGATGGTTGTTTAGATGTCCTCAGGATGATGGTGGTACCAGGAATTGTTGACGTTAGCAATGTTCGTAGAACATCCTGCCGGACACCAAATGCAAGATCCAGCTTCCTACCACTCCGAAATGTAGGTAATTTCTTCAGTCCGTGTTGCTGGCGATCTTCGTTAGTTTTGGACTACTGCCAACGTACAGTCTCATACGTCGAGGTTAGTTTTGACTTAAGTACAGTGGTCCATTGTTCTCGGAGTGGTAGGATGATTACCTCCTTAGGTAATCAATACCGCTTGGTATCAGATTCTAAAGGAGATAATAGTTGAATTGATCAGTATACGTTACTAATGATTTCTTTGAAAATCCCCTTTGTTTATATACAAATTATAATTATTTTAAAGCTGGGATGCTACAACATTTATATTTATTACATTAATTGAATAGGAAATTTTTATTCTAACATTTTGTTATTTTCTGGTTTGTCTAGTTAGCTCTTTAAGTAAGTGATTATTTTAGCATAATAGCATTTTATACTAACCTACTGTTTTTAAATAGTAAGCATATCTTAAAATTATTAGAAAAAATGTGTTTATATTGCAAGAAAGCATTTGTTCATATTTTGAAATATGAGTTAGCCTAGAAATTAACCTTTTAATGTTACATTATTTTTGAAAGAAATTAAGAAAATTAAATTTTATGTTTAGTTTTAAACAACTAGCGATAATTTGCTACATAACAAAGCAAATAACGTCTTTCATTTCACGTGTAGAATACCATTAAAAGATATCTTTGGATTTGCAGATGATTACAAGAAGGTGATCCCTCATATGAGCTGTCAGCTAGTTTTGATACGCGCCAAGAACGATTTTAATTGCTATAGGAGCGGAGCTGGTGAGTCAGGTACCGATGTAGATATCAAGACTGATAGGCTTTCGTGGGAAGTTCCACATATACTGTTATCAGATGAAAGCAAAGTGAACCTAGTAGAGAGTTTAATAGTTAATTCTTTTATTATCGCTCCGTTTAGACGTTGGGAATTACACAAACTACCCTCGCTGGGAACTACTAAAAATCAGGTTTGGCGCATAAAGAATTCCAATGATCTGGAAAAACCGCGATGGGTGTTTGTAGTTTTACAAGATGAGCGTTAGCTGGGTATAAGAACGGATAACCCGACTACATTTACTCATTCGGACTTAGTCGACGTTAAGCTGTATTTAAATTCACAAGTGTTCCCGCATCACCGTTTAAATCTCGATTTCAGTCGTAAAGGACTACATTCCTGCGTATTTGAATTATATTCGTTTTCGTGAGAACTACTACGACAGTGCATATAGGTAGAGGTGCGGCTGAGAGTTGTTTACTCAGCTACAAATCGTTTGAAACGTATCCAGTTTTTGTTATCGACTGCTCAAGACAGGTAGAGAGTTTTAAGGATTCCACTGTCGATATTAGACTAGAACTCGAGTCTTCTGCTGCATTTACAAACACAACTAAGGCTTATTGTTTGATCCTTCACGACGCGTTGATCGAGTATAATCCGTTTAACGAGACCGTAACTAAACACGTACGCGTACCATAACGAAGGTTGTTAAACAAAAGTAGTCGCTAAACATATATAACCTAGACGGTGATGATGTATCTCTACAACAACGATCTGGTGAGGATGTTAGGAAACATGGTGACTTGTTACCTGTATCATGTCGAGCAATTTTGAGCGGTCCATCTTCCTGCGGTAAAACTAATGCTATGTTAGGTTTACTTATTAGCGAAAGGGGTTTAAAATTTGAAAACATCTACCTATACGCCAAGTCTTTATTTCATCCTAAATGTGAATTCTTAAGACGTGTTATGAAACCCCTTACAGATATGGGGTATCATGAATTTAGCGAAAACGATGACGTAATAAATCCCGGTGATGTTAAACCTAATTCGGTGTTCATTTTTGACGATATAATTTGCAGCAAACAGGAAAAGATTAGAGAATATTTTAGCATGGGTATACATAAGGGTGTTGACTCTTTTTATCTAGTTCAAACGTATGTCAAGATACCGAAACATTTGATGAGGGACAACGCAAACCTAATTATTCTTGTTAAACAAGACGAGTTAAACTTAAAACACGTGTTTAGTGACCATGTTGTAGGAGACGGTGTTAGCTATGACCAATTCAAAAACATTTGCTCTCTGTGTTGGAAGGAGCCGCATGATTTCCTGGTAATTAATAAAGATTGTTCTCTAGACAAGGCAAGATATCGGAAGGGTTTTGATTCATGTTTATAATTAGAGTCAATTCGTTTAATAGTTCCTGCATCGCCGACATGTCGAACACGCATGATTTGAGTTTAAAGCGTAAAATAATACACGCTCGTAATGCTATACGCAAGAAATTTGCATACTTTCGTCGTGATAGAGCAGAAGCAGAACGTATGTATCGCGTCATGCACAATCTAGTTATATCGCCGCTGGAAACCCTTGCTCAATCAGTTTACACCTCTAACGTACCCTCATTGAAAGTCAAAACTCAACCAGTTACTACTACTACTGCTACTACTGCTAGTTACATTCCCCTGTTGAAAGTTAAAAACAACCTGCATCACCATCATCATCGGAAACAGACGAAGAAGAAGAAGAAGAATCTAATAAAACTCACGATCTCACTACTCTTTACGGTATCTTAATAGCTAACACTGTCGGAAACAAAAATATAGATAGAACTTCGGTATTAGATATAAAATTGATCGAGACGCGTGGACACTTGCATCTTCCCCTGTGACTATGCGTGATACAAACATCGTAATTAAAAACAACGTTTTCTACGCAACCTTCGGTCTGTTTGACTTACTCACGTTTAGAGAATTAGAGAGTACACCAACGCAAGACGATATCAATAATTACATGCAGATAATAGCTTCCACTCTGTGTCTATCACCGCCTCTCCTTTTCTTTCTAGCTTGTTTTCTATTGCTCTGCTAAACTCGTTCTTTGTTTTTTATTTCTCAAACTTACTAAATTATCACCTAACCTCCGATGCATAGCGTTTCCTTTACGCCGTTGGTCTTGCTTTTTCTTTTCCCGTCCTCTGTAATTTCCTCAGTCTGTGTTAAATCTATCAAACTTATTAACTTACAACCTAATCTCCGCTGCCTAGCGTGTCCTGTTAAAGTTAATACCTCTCTCAGTAGTAGGTATTAGGGCTCTTGAGACCATCCCCACTCTTCCTACTTTTGGCCTACTGCGCTCTGATTGGCTACCCTCACTCCTGTAGCTCCTCCCCTCGCCTGTGATTGGTTACCCCCACTCCTGTAGCTCCTCCCCCTTCGCTGTGATTGGTTACCCCCACTCCGGTAGCCACGCCTGCTGTTCTGTGATTGGCTGACGTCGGCCATTTTTGACCACGCCCGCCGCCATTACGGGAATCTGTATTACCGGCAAACTGAGTGCTGTCAATAGAGGGCGTAATGCTACAATTAGTGTGTATCGTCAATAGAGGGCGTCATGAAGGGATCTGTATGACCGGTAGACTGTGTACTACTACTAGGGGTCGTGTCATGAAGAAGAAATCTGTATTACTACTACTACAGAGAGGCAACCATTTTATATCAGAGCATGTGGCGCGAGTGCGCTAAATTTGAATCTGTCAATTTTAAAATTTGTCATTATTGCATATGTCATTTATACGTCTGTCGTTTTTTAATCTGTCATTTTAAATCTGTCATTTTTGCATCTGTCATTTTAATTCTGTCATTTTTGCATATGTCATTTATGCGTCTGTCATTTTAATTCTGTCATTTTGTATTTGTCATTTATGCGTCTGTCAATTTTAATCTGTCATTTATACGTCTGTCAATTTTTAATCGGTCATTTTTGCATATGTCATTTTACAGCTGTCATTTATACGTATGTCATTTTTGCATCTGTCATTTTTAAAATCTGTCAAGTTGCATCTGTCATTTTGAATTTGTCATTTTGAAGGAGCCATCTTGGAGTTCCCAGATTTGAATTTTAGCGCTAACTCTGGGGTTGGATCCTCCTCCTTTCACTAAGCAGAAGCTCTTACTAACCTAGGATGTTCGCCATCGGAAAGATTCGGCTTTATTCATGTACTCTCTCCTTGATAACGATCTACCTTTTATATATAGTCACCCTTCACCCTTCTCCCCTCTTCACCCTCCTTCACCCTTAGTCATGCTGGTCTCTTCACCCTCCTTCACCCTTAGTCATGCTAGTCTCTTCACCCTTAGTTATGCTAGTAAATGAAACACCAATGTTTAAATATACATATTATTTATTTTGCTATACATTTAATGGACAATTGTAACATATTGTTTGACAAATTATTCATTACGCAGTATGAGTTGAGATCATCGCGTAACACTTGCAAATTGTTCAAATATTTTTGTAACCTATTTCTAAGATAGTTTATTTCCGCCATGGTGTTCTTAATACGACGGTGCAAACGTTGTTGTCTCCGACTGCTGCTGCTGCTGATATGATTGCAGTCGTGTACGTACGGCATCGATAAACTTTTGCGGATAATGTTTTATTATTTCTAATAAAATGAACGAGTTCAAGCCACCACCAACAGTTGCTGCTGCTGCTGTGTGGTCTATTAAACTGGTAGCTGAGTAGTATCCGCATAACAGCTCGGTCGTGAATAAGATGGAGTCTGTTGGCGGGAGCGTTTTATAGACATCTTCATGGTTGCGTCTCAGTTGACCTTCTGCTACGTTCTCTATGTATGCGTGATAGAAACGCGAAAAGTCCAGGTGATGTAACGTTCGAGCATGATGATTGATCAACGGTGCTAAATGCAGTATAGACTGGAACTCGTAATCTTTTAAGGTTATAGTCCGCTGTTTATCATGAATAGCCACCCTGTTGCCGAAAAACTCGTTGTGAATAATCTCGATGTATAAATTCTCACATAGATGGAATTTCAAATGTTTATCGCGATGTAGTATACTGTTGTCCTTGCTGCAACAGCAACAACCATAAAAGAAGTTTTTAAACATTGCTTCGACTCGTATATCATACAGCTCGAACCAGTCCCGTTCCGACAACACCACTTCACCATACTCACATACGTTATTCACGCATTCGAGCTTCACTACCACGGCAAATTCTCCCTGGTCGTCGTCTGGTGGAATAAGTCCTACTTGGATGTTATGTATATGATCGTAGTTTTCTTTTTCCCCTGGAGGTCTCGTAACATACAACGGATACTGGACAGCCCCGAGCAGTTGAACACGTACTTCACATTTAGCTGCTGCTGCTGCTACTGGTGTATCTATGATGGTAAAGTTTGCTGATGCTGCTACAGCGTCATCAGCGTAGTATAGAGGCTGCTGCTGTTGCGACAGGAACGCTAAAACAATAATAATACAATAATCGATTAATATAAACATAAACACACACACACACACACAAAAGTTTAAACACCTTACCTAGTTCTTCTTCTTCATTGTTCCACGCTTGACCGTCGTCGTCGGTACTTGCTGTTGATGATGATGCATGATCTGCAACATCCGGACCTTCATCTAAACAAGTAACAAAATAGACACAAATTAGCATACAAACTTGAAGTTTTATAAACAACAACAACAACTTACCTATTTCCAGGGGTTCGCTCTCACAGTTATCATAACAATAATTAGGACTACTAGCCATCATCGTAACTGCTGCTGCTGCTGCTGCACACGTACTGTCTACTGCTAGACGCTAACAACGATCGACTTTATATAGTCACTTGTACTTACCTAGATCCAGCGCATGCTCAGTAACATGCATACGGTAAACAGGATAGACATGCATCATCTGCAAATTCTATGTCTTCCAGTGTTTCGCCAAAATCCCAACTAATTCCTGTCTTTTTATCTTCCGTTTTTCTCATAACCCAGTCGATTACAACCAAAAATAGTATGGGTGACAGAACACATCCCTGTCTCACCCCGCTTTAGATCTGTATATTTCTCGTTAGTTTGTTGTTTATATCAATTTTAGCTGTGTAATTCGTATATAGAAGTTTAACCATATTTATAAGTTTCTTTGGTATTCCATATGCTTTTAAGATTGTCCACATTTTATCTCTGTCTATTCTATCGAATTCTTTTTCGAAGTCTATGAAGGTTATTTGTAATTCCCTTTGCCATTCATTTGCTTGTTCAGTGATGGTGCGCAGTGTTAATATGTTATCTATGCATGAACGCCTCTGTCTGGATCCTGCTTGGTTTTTTCTTAGTATCGTTTCTATTCCTTATTTAATTCGATTTAGTAATATTCTTGTTAGTATTTTGCTTGTTGTGCTTAGCAATGTTATTCCTCTCCAGTTCGAGCATTCTGTTTTGTCTCCTTTTTTTGGTAGTCTTATTATTATTCCTTCATTTCATTCTCTCGGGATTTTTTCTTCTTTCCATATGCTATTTAGTAAATTATGTATCATTTCTTCCATTGCTTCGCCGGCTCCTCTAATTAGCTCTGCTGGGATGTCATCTATACCTGCTATATTCTGCTGCTGTGGTTTTTAGCGTTTTTATGGCATTTTTAATTTCTTCTCTCGTAATCGCTTCTTCATTTATTTTCATTTCTTCTCCTATTTGCTCCACTTCTTCCATTATTTCTTCTTGTATTGTTGCTTTTTTATATATTTCTTCGAAATGTTCGATCCACCTCTGTTCAGTTTCCATGTTTGTTTTAAGGGTTTTTCCATGTTTGTCTTTCACCTGCGTCTCGTTTATTATTTTATTTCTTGTTATCTCTTTTATTATATCGTATAGCGTTTTCATGTCATTTTTCTGTGCTGCTTTTTCCTGCTGTTCTCAATGTTTCTTCTCTATGTTTTCTCTTATCACTTCTAGCACTTGTTATCACCTGTTTATCTTTTTCTTTATGTAACTTTTCCTGTGTTTCTTTTTCATTTTCATTTTTGCCAATATTTTTTTGTCAATATTTGCTGTTTAAGCTATCTTCTTTCTTCTATTCTTTCCCATGTCTGTTTTGACAACCATACCTTTTGTTTTGCTTTTTTGTATCCTAGTACCCTCTTTTCCATGTCTTTGAGAATTGTTTTCACTTCCTATTTTTGCGTTCATATCTCCTATTAATATCTTTATGTCTCTTTTATGTTGTTTATTTATATCGTCAGAGGTTTTTTGTAATTGTTCATAAAATTCTTCTTTTTGTGTTTCTTCCTTCTCGTTTGTCGGTGTATATGCGTTTACTATAGTTATATTGTAGAAGCTTGCTTTAAATCTGGCTGTTATAAATTGTGTCTGATATGCCCGACCACTCCATAAGTGCGTTTTTTGCTTCTGGTCGTAGCATAAATGCTACCCCATTTTCGTGTCTTGCATCTTCTTCAATGCCTCCTGAATATATCACTTTGGTTCCATTTTCTGTTGTATACTTTCCGTGTCCTTTCCATCTCGCCTCATTTATCCCCAGTATCTCCACTCGATATCTTTCCATTTCTGTCGCCACTTGATTTACTTTGCTTGTTTCTAACATTGTTCTAACGTTCCAAATTCCTATATATTTTGCTTTTCTGTAGTTTCTAGTTCTTTTGTTGTCTGTGGTTTTTCTTCATTTTCATACCTTTTAGCTTCTCTCTCTAAGTTTCTAAGTGCACTCTCGTGATTTATTTCTTGTAAATTCCACGTTGCCATATATTTTTTATCTTTCTTTTCCATTGCCAATTTCGTCACCATTAATTCATCATCCTTTACTAGTTGCTATTTTTGATGTGTTTGTTGAGGTTGCTCTTGGCTCCCTCCTGCCTTGGAGTCTTTGGTTATTATCGGAGCTAGAAGGGTTTAGATTGTATGGGCCCCTACTACATACTTTGTATAAATTTTTTCTTTCACCTTTATTTTTCTCTCTTATTCTCTTTGGCTCCCGCGTTAGTTTATCTGTTAGATTGTTTGGTGATTCTTCTATCTTCCCCTTTGCTTTATTGACTTCTGGTTCATCTTGTTCTTCTTCATTTACAATTTCTGCAGAGTCGTTGAGTTCATACTCTTCACCATTCACTACAAGCTTGTTGTACTGTAATGATATTCATATTACATCCATATTACCTCAAGAAGGCATTGCATGCTAAGTGATTGCCATGACAACAGTAATCAACAACAAATATAAATAAATATCTCATAGAAGTAAACATGTCTTTTATTGTCTGCTACAAGAGATAACATATAAGTAGTGTACAAGACCACACACAAGCAACCTGTATTACTACATTAACCTTCAGAACACTACATTGGTGACGCCTGTCGATAAAAAGAAGAAAGAACTTAGATAATCAACACCAGATCTTCAATAATTCCATTGCTCTGGTTTTCTGTCTGCCGAACAAACAAAGCCTGCACTCCTGGAATCTTGAAACGGTTATTTGATTATCTCACGCAAGCAGTCGACTTTCAGAAGTTTATAAATATCCTTTTTTTATCATTTAAATAAGATAAGTAAACTATATTATGTTGGTTACGTTTCAATATGGCAAAGTTAGCAAATTTAGTAAAATTTCCTATTTTTGACAGTTCGCATGTACATATGTTAATAGCCTTAATCGATAGATACTTTGACTTCCTACATATTGAGAACGAGATTCAAAGATATAATGTCCTAATTCATAACTTGCCATATAACATTTTACAACTACATTCTAATCTTATCAGGTTTATTGATAACAATAAACTTTCATTCGAACCATACACCACGTTCATCAACGAACTATTAAAATACTACTACTACTTCTTCTTTAGATAAACCTACTTCATACAACCCAAAATCAAATACTATCTCTTCTCCCAAAGAGATTACAGATTTCTGGTTACAGCAAAATGATTCACCTGAATTTTTTGGTCTAGTTAACCTATTTAAAAACGAAATCAAATTATCCTTGTAATTCCATAAAGACAAACTGTAATCAAATATCGCAAGATCCGTCACAAATTCAGGATCCTAACCCCCAATTAAGTGACGATACTCAAAACGTCATTTATCAATGCAATGTTCTTTCAGATGCACATGCATACTTTCTGTTTTGATAAACCTGAACATTCAATTATTGCACGTTTCACAGGTTAATACTTCCATTACAGAAACTATTACAAATCTCCAACAAACATTCCAAAAACATCACAGTCAGTTAGGATACCGCTAAAATTGAATCCTAACCAATGTGTGTTAAATAAGAAATTGCAAGGGCTTCCGATGGCCGACGGTTTGGGGATATCAACCGCCGCATCTTCTACAAAGACTTCCTTGGATCCAGTAATATATTCCTGGAATCTCCAAGCTGCAACAACTCCAGTTCCTGATGGAAATCACATCAATAACGTTCCTCAAGAACCAAAAACTACGACACCCGTAGTAACAGCTCCTGAAAAATGTCTTCGGCAATTCTCGGACACAACGATGCCGACATCTCTCGTTTCGCCATTGGAACGATGCCATAAGAAGAGATTGTTCTTGGATATAACAGGATTATCTTTTTTCTTTATTTAATTTTGATGTTTAGTTTGTTTTCTCGGATAACCATCAACGAACTTCGCAACAACCTTAACCAACCAAATTTTGTTATGTCAAAACGCGAAATTTTATGCAAAGGTCACGCGATTAAACAGCCTTATTATCTCGTAATTAGAACAATGCGAACATTCGACTTTTTGCTAACCGAGAAAATTACAACAGTGCAACTGCTATTGACCGAACTCAAATTATCTTATCGCAATAGCAAAATTCATTTCGATAATAAACTTTGGCATTATGTGCAGTTTCCTGTGCATGTGTAACTTTCCAGTTATACACCATAAACACAAGTGCAAAAATAACAGTAGTGACCTATATTTTGCCACGTGAGCCTAGTCAACTCGACATTACATGAAATCCTGCATTGATAACATTCAACTAGTCAATCCTGAATAGCATTTGGACCTCCCAAATATATGTGCTACCGGATTAAGCTTCAAGTGTTCATTCTCCTCAAATATAGGATTCAAGAAGATTCAATCATACTCTCCAACGGGCAATTTACCTAGTACTTCCTACAACCTTAGGATAATGCTATGAATGCTGCCTCCGTTAATGAGTACAACTCCACTTCTTCCAATCCTACGGACAAAATGAATACAACTACGTTTATCAATGTTGACCACAAACTTACTACTTAGGCTAACGCTTTTTAATTAAATTAACATAGTTAATTTTAATTTTTTTAGAGTTACAACAAATAAATCGTAACGCAAGCATCACTTGTTCACGAAGCACTTATTATGTTGTTCCTTGGTTTTGTTCACGTTCCTAAATTTTATTTCTTTCTTTCTAGTAAGAATTACAGAACGTCCTAACAAGTGATTCCTATAACATCAAGTTTATTTTAATTAGGTTAAGTTTGTGACATCACCTTGCAATCAGCAACACATGTCTGGCCCTAAGCAATTGATGCCCCTTAGCTATCAGCAGCAAAGGCCTTTCAATTCTTTGATTATTAGCACCTAATTATTAGCATAAGTTTTATTGTAGTAGCATGTAAGGAACCATTGAAAAGATGCAAACGACCTCAATTTTTTTGTAGCTAGTATACATTAAACTTGCCAATACATACAAGTACGACATTAATGTATGATATTTTTTTGTTGGGGAATGCATTAAATGCCCTTTTGACTCATGGCACATTTCTTTTGGTACATGTTCAGCCTTTTTTTACCCGGGGTGTAATGTAATGATATTCATATTACATCCATATTACCTCAAGAAGGCATCGCATGCTAAGTGATTGCCATGACAACAGTAATCAACAACAAATATAAATAAATATCTCATAGAAGTAAACATGTCTTTTATTGTCTTCTACAAGAGATAACATATAAGTAGTGTACAAGACCACACACAAGCAACCTGTATTTCCACATCGAGGGCATCAGATCAGAGGGGCGTAACCGCCAAATGTGTGATCTTCAGTTTATTAGGTCGTATTGATTTCTGGTATCGACCTGCGTGTTGTTACATACGGGCGTATGTTTTGTAAGGCATTGATACCAGAAATCAATACGACATAAAAATTGAAGATCAAAATTTTGGCTGATACGCCCCTCTGATTTGATGCCCTCGACATGGTCATCAACACACTACAGTACTTAATGTATGCGTTTTTGCCTTTTCTTCTACTTTCAATCATATATGGTATTAGACACTTTCTATTTTCTCTTGTTTTTTGTCCATATCTCCGATCCTTTTAATTTATTTTGTTTCCTTTGAATTTCCATTTTCTTTAATTTGGTTGTTAAGCCTATTCTTACTGGCCTTGCTTTATTTTTTTGTTGTACCCCTATTCTGTTTACAAAATCTATTTCTTGATTTCCTATCTCGACTTGTATCTTTCCCATTAATGTTACAAATTTATCCCTTAATTTCTTTCTTGTTTCGTTTTGTTCTTCGTTTATCCCAAAGATTACTAAATTCTTCTTTCTTAGCTCATTTTCTAAATGTTCAATCCTTTCTTCTTGTTTCACTGATTTCCTTAAATTTCTCGATTTTCTTTTTGTTATCTTTTTCTTCTTCCGCTATTTTATCCATTTTGTTCTCCATTGAATTTAGTTTGTTCATTATGTCTAACAATGTTATTACTTTATTCTCGTTTTCTTCCATTGTGTTAGTTTTGTGTAACCACTTTATTTTACCGTTAAGATTTATTTGTTTATTTCGGGTCTGTCTTGTTAGATGTGGTTTCAACTGTTTTATTAATCGCCGCGTAACGAGGTCAATTCCGGTCGTCCCGTCGTAAACTGTTCCCTCTTATCGGCTTAAAGAAATTTCAGGGCGTTTGTCCCAACTCGTACACTACTAATTTCTGAGACCGAGTTTATTTATTTAAGACGACTTATGCACTGCCTTCCATCAATAAGAACCGGACCGTACTCACTAGTATTCTCTCTTCTTCATTTATTTATTTTCATTTATTATTAATTATTAGTCTTACTAACACTGTCTCGCACTAATCGTAGTTTTGCCGTATTACTGTTCTGTCCGATGTTTACACTTCCACACAACCGGCTGTTTATTTATCGGGCACACACCTTGCACTTGACCTGAGTTAACCCGACTACTGTCATGTTCTTAATATCGGCCCGTATCTATGTTCGTTCTAAATCTACTTAAATCTAATCCTACCTTATTTTAATTTCTGCTAGTTGCTCCACTACTTGTTTCTTATTAAATTAGTTTCAGTATAACTCTAACTCTGTATATATTTTGCCCTATATATCTTCTGCACATGCAAAGTTTGGCGACACTGTTTGTTTATATATAAATTTGATAATGCTTATCACAAACTTGTTCTTATCACTTTAAAATTTCTTATTTGACCATTGTTTTATCTTTTATTATCACATTCAATAAAATTTATATATTTTTGGTATCACTATTCTGTTATAATCCTGTTTTTGTTTATTTTACTATATTTTCACTTTTTTTAGCACTACTTTTAATTTAATTTTACTAGAGAATTTATCATCACCTTTCACTCACACTGTTGCCACCACCCACGACCATTTAAAGTACATTTAATCAGAGATTTGGTTAAAACAACTAAAGAATTTGTTGAATTAACAAAAATATTGTCATCTAAAATGTTTTTTTATAAACTTAATATCAGTTTAGTTAATTTAAGCGAACAATATTATTAACTGGAGGTGTTTTTGTTTTACTAAAACATTAGTCAGCTATTAAACAACTTGAGAATAGCTAATTTAACAATGTATTAAAGTAAAAGTTACTTACATCCTAATTTAATCATACCCTATTTTGTAATATATTAAACTACAATATTGTTTATTTATTTTAACCTATGCAAATTTTGTGGGTGTATTAGGATAGTGCAGCGGTACGACCAAGCGTGTACTCTGGCTTACATCATCTCAGGTGTACGCGAGTGCTGTTATCTAATGAATTGCCATGGTATATAGGTACTCCTAGTAGGATGAACCCTTAAGTATATTATTACATGTAGGTAATAATATGGATTTAATCATACTAAATAAACCTTAGTAAATGAAAGTAATTTTTTTAAATTTACTTAACTACTTAATAAATAAAAATCACTTACTACACACTTAACAACGAATGAAATGAAGAACCAATGTAAAGATCACAAATCAAACTTTTTATTATACTATATATCCTAAAAATGTCTGCTTCTGCTGTTACGCTACAAGGATTGTGAACATACACATAACAGAATAAGATTTTCATAACGACCGTTGTAAGACCATGTTAGATAACATAATGTAATATAACATTAAGATACAGAATAGGACCCTTATAACTACAAATATAACATACAAATAGTTACTCACCAATATGAGTGACCATGTGCCTTTGCAAAGTTGATTTTAATGAGCATTTGTAACTACAAATATTACAATTAAATGGTTTCTCACCAGTATGAGTGAGCATGTGCTGTTGCAAACTTATTTTCTGTGTGCATTTATAACCACAAATATTACACTCAAATGGTTTCTCGCCACTATGAGTGAGCATGTGCCTTTGCAAACTTCCTTTTACTGAGCATTTATAACTACAAATATCACACTTAAATGGTTTCTCACCATTATGGGTGAGCATGTGTTGTTGCAAATGTATTTTCCGGGAGCATTTGTAACTACAAATATTACACTCAAATGGTTTCTCACCACTATGGGTACGCATGTGTTGTTGCAAATTTGTTTTCCTGGAGCATTTGTAACTACAAACACTACATTCAAATGGTTTCTCACCAGTATGAGTGAGCATGTGCCTTTGCAAACTTCCTTTTACTGAGCATTTATAACTACAAATATCACACTCAAATGGTTTCTCACCATTATGGGTGAGCATGTGTTGTTGCAAATGTATTTTCCGGGAGCATTTGTAATTACAAATATTACACTCAAATGGTTTCTCACCACTATGGGTACGCATGTGTTGTTGCAAATTTGTTTTCCGGAAGCATTTATAACTACAAATATTACACTCAAATAGTTTCTCGCCACTATGAGTGAGCATGTGCCTTTGCAAACTTCCTTTTACTGAGCATTTATAACTACAAATATCACACTCAAATGGTTTCTCACCATTATGGTTGAGCATGTGTTGTTGCAAATGTATTTTCCGGGAGCCTTTGTAACTACAAATATTACACTCAAATGGTTTCTCACCACTATGGGTACGCATGTGTTGTTGCAAATTTGTTTTCCGGGAGCATTTGTAACTACAAATATTACATTCAAATGGTTTCTCACCAGTATGAGTGAGGATGTGCCTTTGCAAACTTCTTTTTATTGAGCATTTATAATTACAAATATTACACCCAAATGGTTTTTCTCCACTATGAGCGATCATGTGCTTACGCAAATTTGTTTTTAGCGAGCATTTATAACTACAAATATTACATTCAAATGGTTTCTCACCAGTATGAGTGAGCATGTGATTTTGTAAACTTACTTTTAGTGAGAATTTATAATTACAAATTTTACACACAAATGGTTTCTCACCACTATGGGTGCGCATGTGTTGTTTCAAATTTGTTTTTACTACGCATTTATAACTACAAATATTACATTTAAATGGTTTCTCGCCAGTATGAGCAACCATGTGATTTTGCAAACTTGCTTTTAATGAGCATTTATAACTGCAAATATTACACTCGAATGGTTTCTCACCACTATGGGTGAGCATGTGTCGTTTCAAATCTAATTTTACTGAGCTGTTATAACTACAAGTATTACATTTAAATGGTTTCTCACCACTATGGGTGCGCTTGTGGTCTTCCAAATGTCTTTTCCGGGTGCATTTATAACTACAAATATTACATTCAAATTGTTGCGGCATATTTCTTTTAAATAATAGCGATCGTCAAATGTTTACATATGGTTGTTTAGTAGCAGAAACATGCAATGATATCGAAATTGGCTTGAAAAATCATATACAAGTACAAGTGTTACATTCAAACTTTGGGGTGGTTTCGATTACTAATTGTTGTTGCTACTAACAGCCTTGGCATCAACTACAGACTAACAAGGTTCTGAGGTTTTTATTGTCTTCTTACTATAAATTACACTTAACACTTTAAATTGCTACTTCAAAGGAAATATATTTTAGAATATAAGTAGATTCTGGCATAGCCTATATACAGTAGCCAATCGATTAGGTGAACTAATTAAAAGCAAGCTTGTTCATACAAACGAGATGTTCACTCAATCGAATGTACTCTTTAAAACAAGTTTATTATATTTATTAACTTAAATACATTTTATAACAGAACAACACTGTCTGTTATGCAAAGATTATTACCGAGAGATTATTCATACATGAGAATTCAGCAAAGCAAATGATATATTTCACTAATTTTTTCTGTTCATTGAATCGAGCATTTTATTGTTTGAATTTTTGTTGTTCATATAAACGAATTGTTCATTTAATAAGAGAATATTCACTTCAACGCGTAGTTACTGTATATAGCGTAGAATTAGCGTAACAAAACTACTGTAGATGTTTTGCTGTTGAACGGTTACTGAGTTGAAAGCACTTGCAAGCACTTCCTTAAAAACCACAGTGAAATAATTTAGGCTTACAGAATCACAGAGTTCAACAATACAGCATTTCCATGTAAAAGTTGTTGGAGTGGTTGGACACCTGCATACATGTATCTTATGTAGTGTATTAATAGGCGTTGCTGCAGCTGCAACTAGTAAAACAACTTTGAGGTAAAATATTTTGTAACATTCACAAAAGCACTTACTAATTCATTGAGATAACCAAATTGCTTCTAACCTTTCCATAAAAACACACAATTGTTGCTAATCCAGTTGTATTGAACTTAATACTGTTAATAATGTTATAAATAATTATAACATTATAAGACGTGTGTAATCGTCACTCATCAAGAAGGTTTCAGCCGATTCAGCTAATATAATACTGAAGTCTGAAAGTGCACCAGAACTGACGCTCTGTTTCCAAGGCAGCGTTGCCAACCTGGCCGTAAACGGAAATAGTACACGTACACGGGCATTTAAAATTATAGTACACTTACCAAAAATTATAGTACTCAGGCCCGGTTTCACCAACGCTAAATATATCAGTGAATAGTTAATTTATTCTATGAATATAATTTAATCTCAAGTTAACTAAATTACTGTTTCACCAACACATTTGTAAACATGGTTAGTTATGGGATGAATAAGGCGAGGTTCATTGTGAATGTGCCGTTCATGCTTACAAAATCTAGGGCCCCTAGACTGATTTTTATGGAATTAAGTTGGACACCAACATAATTTAACCTGAGTTTCGTTTGTTTATGTGCTTTTTGTGTATATGGTTTTGGTTGTAGGCCTTTTTAAAGACTGTTAGAATCAAGTAGCCACGTGACAGTTGATTTTTGGCGTTAAAATTAAGAACGTTCTTTACAAAAATTTTTTAATTAATACTTGGAACTCTTTTTATTAGATTTTTTTTAAACTTTAAAAACAACTAAGGTATCTCGAAAATATCAATTTTCGAATTTTCTTTTAGTGTATTTGGTCTTAGAACCGCATGCTCTTTCTAAATTCAACATAAAAAAGGATTTCCATTTAGAAAATCTTTGTTATCGCCACAATTCATAAATAAAACACATTCTAAAAATAACAATTACACTAAAATATATTCTATTTAGGATAAACATTAACGTGTTCCAGGATTTTTTAAACATTTAATAAAAGATTTATTTCGATAGTTTTATACTTTATTAGACTCACATTGTATTGTATATAGGTACAATATTTAAGTTATTCTAACGCTCGAAATTTGTGAATATAATTAAAGTCATCCTCCGTTCTTTTCGATTTGCAGATCGGTCAATAACTTGTTGATTGAAGTTTTCAATATTATTTATGAAAGCTTTTTCTGCCGATAACACTCCTAATGCACTTAATCACTCTTCTTTCATCGAATTTCGTAGAAATGTCTTGATTCGCTTTAACATCGAGAAACATCTTTCTGCTTCGGCCATTGACATTGGTGTTGTTATTAATACTTCCAAAAGTTTACGCGTTTCTTGAAAAGTATCTCGCATTTCTTCTTGCGAAATCAATGATAAAAGAGAAAGAGCCCCTGAAACACATTGCAGTTCTTATTTCGTCGAAGGTCGTGGTTTTAACAATTAAATTGTTTCGCATCAGTTCCATATTATTCAAGGTTCATAAATGTCTAAGCAAGCTTAGAAAAGTAGGTCGCCCTATACCACGACCTCCTCGATTTCGACACGTTTGACATCTTTATACGGCCAGTGCAAATTTTTAAAATATCATTATGCACATGTTCTCCGCATGGCGCTGGCTACCGGGGGATTGGAGATCAGAACCGCGCCGGTAATTTGAAATTGTTTGAAAATTAGCTAAGATTTTTGCACTTTTGACAGTTAACATACTTCAAATAAATTACAATGGCATCGGCAGTAGTTATTTTAAGAAAAAAAACATTTTTTTATAAAAAGCATTTATTTTTCAGAGTTTGAGTACTTTTCTAGAAAGAGGTTTAATGTGCTGTGGCGTTCCAGATATGTTATCGGTGCGTGTTTTGGCAAGGTCAGTTAATACTGGTTTTAGAAGTTTACTTAGAATTATACTACAAAGGTCCTTGTTGTGAATCATATAGATGAAGAATTTTGAAGTAGTTAGTGGGTCAAGAAGAAGATCAGTTAATGTACTGCGAGGATTGCATTCTTGAGGTAAATATTGAAATATATTTAAAACCAGCTCTGTTAACTGGTTTATTAATAATATGAAGTTTTTACTAGGATATTTCAAGCATCCACGATCTTGTAAATTGATCAGACCTAGTAACAGATTTGAGGGGGAATTGGTCAATACAGAATTTAGACAAACTTCACATTCGATTCTTTCCTCTATAGTTCGTGCTACATAACCTGTCAAGAAAGCTATTGAAGCTGATATAATCCCATAAGGTAAATTCGTTGAAAGACTTTTTAGTTCAACTATTAAATCTTTAGTTTCTTCAGGTAGTGGAACGATAAACGATGACACCACATGTTCGCTATCTATAATTCGTCCGATGTTGCTGCTGTAGTCACATTCAGCAAAGACGTTAGCTGATGTTGATGTTTTAATTAATCCAGATTGAACTATTCTTTTAATGGCACTTTCAGCAGTCTGTGCATCTGTCGCATCTTGTGAACCACCTTTTAAACGAACGCCGCTAAACATGGATTCAATTGCATCCGAACTAAAACAGCGTGTTAACACATAATAAAAACCAACATCTTTAAGAAGATATGTAATACATTCTGTAGTTCTTTTCGCAATGAATTTTAGTGCTTCTGCAGTTTCCTTTGTTAACCCTTGCACGCCACTGTTTTTCTAACGCTCCTGTATTTAATTAATGTATCCTGGAAATGTATCTCTTAACCAAATCAAACTCTCATCGTTTATGTTGATGTACGGTGCACATTTTTCATCAAGCTGATTAATGTGTTTTGTTTTATTACTTACATCATGTAACTGGAAAAAGGTGTACATCATCTCCATAAATGTAACCGTGCCTTTGCTCGGGAAAAATCATAACGAGAATTTGCATACTTTTGTAAATATTCTAAAGCAGCAGTTACAGGTGGTGAAAATAATTGTACTGCTCGTTTAACGTTCATCTTTTCGAAGTTACTGGGATGTACATGTTTTGCAGTTAAAAACTTAACAGGCTTTATAATTAGGTTTTTTTTGTAATTGGTATAGATTTTTCAAATATATAGAAGAAATAACACCTTCGGTAACTTGCATGTTATGGCCAAGAAATATATTCCTTGCATTTTTTATTGCGTGGCAATAGTCAAAACTAAAGAAGAGTGGTATATTTGGTGTTACTGGATGTTGAACTTGTGTGGAAAGTTTATTATTTGAAAATGCTTTAAACACCCCCACATTGGATTTGTGATTATCCGTAACAATTCGTATTACAACGAATCCGCATTGATGTAACTGTTGTAAAACATTAAAAGTTAATTTATAAAAATCTGATGTCTTAAGGGATCTATGGAAAAAATATGCAGCTGGTATCGTAAATTTTGTTGATAGGCCATGAATCACAAAACAAAGAATCTTATTAGCTAATAGTGGCCTTCTGCCAATGGTCTTTTTGCTAATAGTTTCCAAACCGTGAAAACGGTCTTGTGCTCTACTGTACTGTAGTTTTTCCCGAATAGCCATGTCATCAATTACAAGATTGCACACACGTTCTATAGGAAGTAAAGAATCGGCTTCTGCTTTTATTTTAGATTTTATAAGAGTTGTTACATTTCTACCTGCCCCAGTATAACGTTGAAGTGTGAATCGAGATGGTAATTTCAAAAAATGAGAACGACAATACTCGTATCCTTTTGGCGTGGATATTCGCCACGCAACACAATATCTTATAGCGGTTTCAGAAAATCTTGGTTTTACTTTACCATAATTTAAGATTTGGTCTAACAAGAAAGTAGCATACAAATTATTATCAGCTGCATCTTGTTCAATTTTTGTAATTGTTTCAAAACGTGAATTATGTACTACTTTTTTAGTTCTACTATTTCTTGGTCTTTTAATTCGTTTTGATCAGTGAGCCTTTTAACTTGCCTTTTTAAAGCTTTAATTTCCTTTTTATATTCTTGTATTGCATTTTCGAAATTAAATTGACTTGAGTCTACATATCTAGAACTTCAATTACAGTTTAACTATTCATGAATTATGTTATTAATTACTCACAAGATTGGAAGTAGAAATGAAAGCACACGACGTTGAAAGCAAAGGAATAGTTCCAGATGCAGGCAATCTCTTTCATAATCGGTACATCATCAGGAGTGTTCGGAAAACTTGTCTAAAAAGTGTTATGTTAATAAAAGCTATTTTTAAAATGCATTTTAGAAATTACTGTATGTCATGTAGGCACCGCATCTGTAATAAATTAAAATTATATGTTAACTATGCTGCCTCTCTCTACTGTACATGCACTAAATTACATATACTTTTTAAAATGTATAATAAAATGTATATAATAGAATAAATGCACATTTTATTAAAGTACGTAATTTGTTAATCCTACCAGGAGGAATACGTAAACCTTCAATCCACTTATTTCGCAAGCTAAGATACGAAGGAAATTCGTGGAAACTTTTTGCAGTTTTATAATTTCTGCATGTTACCACATAGCATTTTTTATGAGTTGACATTTTTCAGTAAAACTACTACTGCTCTTAAACTATTCTTATACCACAAATTTATGAAACAAAATCAAACGCACTAAATTCGTAATAAAATATTTGTCAACAACCTTCAAAAAAGTCCGGGCTTTATTTTGAACGCACTCGTTGAATGTGTGAACTTACATTGAACGCATCCATTCCCCCGGTACGCAGCGCCAAGCGGAGAACGCCGAAAACGTATAAGACGTCAAACGTCGAAATCGAGGAGGTCGTGGTTAAAACTTCAATTTGTAAAAACACTAGAAAGCTATGAAATAAATAAAGATTATTAAAAGTTTCACAGTTTTATTAAAATATAACCTACAATATTGTTTCGACAGCTACGCTGTCATTATCAAAGGTAATATAATTATAAACAAACACGTCGCTAAGGTAGATACAAAATAGGTAACTAGATAAAATAATAATAATAATCATAATTAAACATCTAATACTTCCAGTAACGGAGAATTACTGAGCTCAAGTTGTTCATTCATTAAAGGTACCCTGAGTTTGTGTTTGTATATCTCAAAGGCTTCTAAAATGTCTAATTTGCGTTTGTTATTACAAAAATGTAGGAATTTAATATTATTTTGAGGAGTCATTGTGTGATTTTGTTCTAAAAGGTGTTTGGCGTAATTCGATTTTTCAGGATGTTTATTTTTGTAATGACGTACGTGTTCTTTATATCTTATGTCAAAATTTCGAAGTGTTTGTCTAATATATACCGAACTACAAAAAGAACAATTTAAACGGTAAATGCCCGATTTCATGATATCATGTGTTCTGTCTTTAGCATTAAATAAAAATGAAAAAGTGTTAGTGTTGGTTTTAAATGTTATTTTATAATTGTTGGTTTTTCTTAGTATATGTGCAATTTTTTCTGATATTTTGCCAAAATATGGTATAGATATGTAATTTGTGTCTTCTGTTTGATTGTCAATGGGATATATTCTTTTGATAGCTAACCTATGATCTTTTTGTTTAATTAAAGTGTCAATCATATTCGGATTATAATGATTTGCATGTGCTAGTTGTTTAATGGTTGATATCTCTTTGCTAAAATCTGATTTTGTTAGTGGAATAGTTAAAGCTCTGTGTACTAATGATCTGTAGGCTGCTATTTTATGTGTATTGTGGTGACAAGATTCATTTGGTATTGTTATGTCTGTTTGTGTTGGTTTTCTGTATATGGAAAATATGTAAATAGAAAAGCAACAAATAATTAATAAAAACCCACAAATACCTAAACTATATGGATTAGTCAAGACCCACAAACAGAATATGCCAATAAGACCAGTTGTATCATACATCAATGCACCTAATCACATTTTATCCAAAAAACTGAACCAGATTATTAACACGATAGGTTACAAATCGAAATACTCTGTTAGAAATTCATTAGAATTAGTAGATAAGCTGCAAAACATACATCTTCCACCACATTCAAAACTTGTTAGTTTTGATATTTGCAACATGTTCTCCAGAACACCCCCACAAGAATGTATTCCTTTATTAGATAGTTTCTTGATCAATAGTAATATAGAATTAGTTAAAAGGTTAGAGTTAATTCAATTATTTGACCTTTGTATAAGTCAAAATTATTTCACTTTTAATAACATAATTTATTTACAAAAGGATGGTTTACCTTGGGTAATTCTCTAAGTCCTCTATTAGCTAACATATTTATGGACAAGTTTGAAGATCGAATATTTGAATTAAACCTCTCTAAACACATTATCTTCTGGTTTCGTTATGTTGATGACATTTTAGCTTGTTTTGACAGTTCTTTTGAGGTTATCAATGAATTTTTAATTCTTATAAACAGTATCCACCCTAATATAAAATTTACACTAGAAACAGAACAAAACAGGGCTATAAACTTTCTAGACTTAAATATCAAGATTAACACAGACAATCTATTTGAATTTTCCATATACAGAAAACCAACACAAACAGACATAACAATACCAAATGAATCTTGTCACTACAATACACATAAAATAGCAGCCTACAGATCATTAGTACACAGAGCTTTAACTATTCCACTAACAAAATCAGATTTTAGCAAAGAGATATCAACCATTAAACAACTAGCACATGCAAATCATTACAATCCGAATATGATTGACACTTTAATTAAACAAAAAGATTATAGGTTAGCTATCAAAAGAATATATCCCATTGACAATCAAACAGAAGACACAAATTACATATCTATACCATATTTTGGCAAAATATCAGAAAAAATTGCACATATACTAAGAAAAACCAACAATTATAAAATAACATTTAAAACCAACACTAACACTTTTTCATTTTTATTTAATGCTAAAGACAGAACACATGATATCATGAAATCGGGCATTTACCGTTTAAATTGTTCTTTTTGTAGTTCGGTATATATTAGACAAACACTTCGAAATTTTGACATAAGATATAAAGAACACGTACGTCATTACAGAAATAAACATCCTGAAAAATCGAATTACGCCAAACACCTTTTAGAACAAAATCACACAATGACTCCTCAAAATAATATTAAATTCCTACATTTTTGTAATAACAAACGCAAATTAGACATTTTAGAAGCCTTTGAGATATACAAACACAAACTCAGGGTACCTTTAATGAATGAACAACTTGAGCTCAGTAATTCTCCGTTACTGGAAGTATTAGATGTTTAATTATGATTTTTATTATTAATTTTTATTATTATTATTATTATTTTATCTAGTTACCTATTTTGTATCTACCTTAGCGACGTGTTTGTTTATAATTATATTACCTTTGATAATGATAGCATAGCTGTCGAAACAATATTGTCAGGTTATATTTTAATAAAACTGTGAAACTTTTAATAATCTTTATTTATTTCATGATTATGGAGTTCCACAAAATAAGGCTGGAAACAATAAACAAGATTAGAAAGTTAGAGGAGGTCGTGGTTAAAACATCAATTTGTAAAAACATTAGAAAGTTAGACTCCGTTATGCCACTACTTGATATTTTATATTCACGTGCAAATCTCCACAATATCAAAACTATTTTCTATAATATCGATTTCCATTTGTGCGGCAAATTTGACGAAACAATTTGGTTTTATGTCGCCTCATTGCAATGAAGCTAGAACGAACTATAGGCAATTACACTTTTTTCAAGTGAAAATAACCTTATTAGGTTGATTATAAAGTTGTAACAAAAACTCCATCAATCCTATGCAGTGGATTTACAATTAACTAATAGCTAAGTTAAGTAATTAAGTAAGAATTATACCATTTTAAACATGGATGTAACCAAAACTATTTTGAGTTTATCAATCGACCTTTAGGGAGCTACATATTGCAGTGTAGTAGGGGGGATAGGGGGATTCTGGCGCCTCACTTCCTCACTTCTGAAATAACCTTGAACTGGTATGCTATCTCTCTCTAACCCATTAGTTTTGTATGCGACTATCTCCCTCACACAGCAGTATTGCCAACTATTCATAGGCGTGCAAGACAAATTTTCATAGGGGGCTATCATTTTAACCATTTTTCTACCCACAGTGGCGTACAGGATCGGATAAAATCCTAATTTCTCCCTTTTAAAATTCATCCGAATTTATTGTATAAAGAAGCAAGTTGCCTTGTCTGTTTTACGTTGCCAACAACAACGGAGATTAAGAACGTCTTGAACTCCGGTTTCATTGACAACGGAGATAAAGATATACTTTATTTTACTAATTGTGGTATATAAACAATTGTTTGAAATACGAAATGAAATATAGTTATTTATGGTACATGTGTGTTATAAGGGAAATAAGTCACGAGAAAAAACGGGTAAGCCATACCGACAAGAAATAGCTATTACGGGAATCTGTATTACCGACAACCAACATATCGTCAATAGAGGGCGTCATGAAGAAATCTGTATTATCGATTATGTATATTAATAAATCTCACCGACTTCTCAAAATAATTACCGTTAGTAATAAGTTAATTACATATAATAATAGTAATTTAAGATAACTGATCCAGCATTACAAAATTTTAAATTCAGCTTTAAACACAAACCGCGGACCTGCGCGATATAAACGAATTTATCCCAACTACTACTCGGCGCTCATCTTAAAACCCCTACCCCTAGCGTTTAATGTCTTGTGTACCTTTGTTATCTCTCTTTCTCGCTACTAATACTTGCAAGTTCTGCTGCTACCTTTCTCTCTCTCACGCACACACCTTTTCTAGAAGAAGAAATAATAATGCTAGGAATTAAATTATGTTTCTACTTTTCGTGTACCCTCTCTCGCGGATAACGATCTACCTTTTTATATAGTCGCCCTTCCCCCTTTGCTAGTAAATGAGACATCAATGTTTAAATATATTATTTATTTAGCTACCCCTCTCTCGGTAACTTTTTCGTAGACGACGACAGCTCGATAAAACGTTTAAAATTTTGAATTTGTCATTCTTGAAGTCACCATCATGGATTTCCCGCCCTAGAATCTTATATTTCACGGATGACTAACCACCACGTGATCAAGACCGCCGTATTCTAATGAAGCTTTCTACACCAAAGAGATCATGAAATTTAAAGGAACCGACAATCCTAGATACCACAGCGAGGTTTGCAAGCTCGACTAACCGTCATATCTATGTCAGTAGCTGCCCTTCGTGAAGGGCTCTCAGATCTCCATGTTAAGAAAATTACGTTAAGACTCTTGATTCACGTTCAGGGATCGGAATGGTTTCTAACACTAATATATATATCAATGGCTGAATTTACATAAAAAGGAGAAAAACTAGTTCTAATGCAGAAAAAATGTATAGACTTACCCTTGACATATCACATTTTTAAATTAAAACAGCGGAAAACAATAAATATTTACACTTTTAATCACCTCTCACCAAGAAGAAGATTGAATATTCAGTGTAAACACACACTTTTTAAATTTAAAACCAGTTATTATTAATCTTTCAAGCCACTGTTATATACCACACACGCATACAGCGTATAGAAAGGGACTGACGTGGAAAATATCATTTCAAATATTTAGCTCTCTACGAGACAAAAGGGAGACATTTCATTGGTCGCTTAAAATATAATATGTTTTAGGCTATAGGGGTTCTACCTGCCCCCCGTTGACCCTCATCGCTAGAAATATGCGGCTTTATCAGCTGTGAGATCTCTCTACTAGTTCGAGAACTCCAAAAACCAGGTATAAATGCTTTTACCTTTTTTAATTTTAAATGGTTCTTTTCTGTAAAAATATTATCTTTTTATAAAGATAAAAATATTACATTTAATTTATATTAAAATCACCAGCAAATGTCGCCGCTGCAATCTGCAAAACCCCCTGCCGACATCAGCGCTAGAAATATGCAGCAGTAAGGGAGATCGAAATCTGTGCGTTTTTACCCTGCTACACAGCTCCCTAACGAATTTATAAAACAGAGAGAATGAATTAAATCTTGTATCATTGAAGTCAGGTATATATATTTTTAAAAAGCTATTAATATTATACATGCAGATTTTACTGTAATACGCTATAAATATTATCTTTTGAAAGAAATAAAACGCCTTATATATATTTTTACGGCTTTTATTATCCCTCAATATTTTACCTAAAACAGATGATTCCAGGTAAAAAAAACACCCTTTTCTAAAGACCAAACCAAACCCTTGCAAATTTCAGAGTTCGTAAATAAAATCGATATATTTATTCTTAAGGTAGATATATACCGTTTAAAGCTGTAAATAATAAATAATATGAATTCAATCTTTTAATGACATCCAGTCTGTTTGTATAGAGCGAATAGCCAGATAACTGAGAGCATCTTAAAATGTATTATGATATAAATTAAAACACCCCATATGTATATGCTAACCATCAGTTAGTTAAATTCAGCTTGAAATTACAAATGTACCGCTATTTAAAAAGGAGAAGATCTTTCTGATTAGACGGTCCCTTAGTATTATGCAAATACACCGCTTCTCAGATGATGTATCAGATAACCTCTGGACATCGCAGGGGAAAGGGACTGAAAGCGATCTATTTATGTTTATTTACAAGAACTTGACAAATAAACGATAATCCACTTGTTGTTATGAAGTAAATTAAAAAGAAACTTAATACTTATTATGATTCTTCGTGTTTTCAAAGATATCATGTTAAATTCACCATTTACAACAACAACATAATCATGAATAAGTGGTTGGTGTATTTTTACATACGAAACAATGGAACAGATAAACCACCAATTTTAGCATTAGCATATACAAGGTATTTATAATTTAGAAAAAGTTAATCTTGCTTGAAGTGTACAATTATTATTAAAACACAAAAAGGGTAAAAGCAACCATGCCATAGTTAATACTCAAAATCCCACCTTTTGATCGATTAATATTATCAATATTATTATTATTATTATTATTATTATTATTATTAATTTTTAAATCACACTATTTGTGGTAGGTATATAATGACAAGACCGGATCTGTTGATCAAGGTAATGTCATCAGCTGTAAAGGGCTTTCCTTACAATTGCAGTTGTACCCTGAATTACTGCTTTTTGCATCCATGTGCTGGCGTTTTCTGATGTCCCCATAATCAGTAGATTCTTCACGAGTTTTTTTTTATGAATAATACCATTAGCACTAATGATTATTGGCAGTATTTTAATCGTCGTTGTATGCCCTCGCAGATGCTTTCAGTTTAATTACAGGTAAAAATTGCTATTTTAAACGGTGATATCATAATAACGATTTAGTTTAGCTTTATTAAATTTTGCTGCTTAGAATATCTAGAGATATTACGTACGAAAAATATTTCATTATGTTTTTGATTTCATCAAGGTGTAACGGTTAAAGCATTATTACACAATCATGAACGTACATACTGAATTCATGCAACAAATTTTAAAAAAAGCTATTATTATTTTTTACATGTAGATTTTACTGAAATGCAAAAATGACAGAATTAAAATGGTAGATTAAATTGACAGACGTATAAATGACAGCTGCTTTGTTATGCCAAATATTCTTTTCAACATTGTCTTGATCTATATCAGAGATTTACGAGAACTGAAGTAACTTTGAACTTAGTATACTATCTCTCTCTCTCTCTCTCTCTCTCTCTCTCTTTCTCTCTCTCTCTCTCTCTCTCTCTCTCTCTTTCTAACACTTATGCTTAAATAATGCTATCTTTATCAGTATCATATTACTTATAAACGTGTAAAGTGGATCTTAGTAGATGTTTAGTATTTTAACAATTTTTTATACACCAGCACATATAGGTTAGAACAAAAACAGAATTAAAAATAACATCCATTTATTAGAATAAAAAATGTATTACATTTACAATTATGCGAATATCTCGCTATTAACTATATCATATAAACACACAAATGTTTAAAGCATACAAAGGACTTCTTCTGAAAGTTACACTGGTGTAGACTGTAGAACGTTGGATGAGAGGATGCACTGATTGATGGTTGAATGCCTCATTTGAACGAGGGTAGAGTTTCTGGAAGTGTAGACAAGTTGACTGCGTTACAGTTGAAATAGGTCATGCGAGAGGCTGTAAATGTACAAAAGAACTGTAATTGAAACAAGCACCAGTTTCTAACAGGATTGAATAACAGATAAAAAATTTACATATAGAGAAACAGGTTTTGTTGGACTTGAATACGAGCGTACTATACCAATACTTCACCCTAGCAAGTGAAGTGATAATAATGTAATTAAAGTAAGGAAAAACAAGTTACATACCTCAATTCACAATCAGTAGACAACGTGTTGTAAATGTTTGAAGGTCTTATACTCCTTGAAGTTTATAATGCCCCCACGCCAATGTATTACCGCTACCATCAGGAATAACATAACGTTTATCATCCCGCCATGATAGAGCAACCTTATTTCTTAGTACTGAGTACAGTTGATGACTGTATGATCTAAACGATCGAACAGTCCTATATATATTTACGTTGTTAAATACTACATTTTTGTAATCTTCAATTCTAAGCTCATTTTTGATTACATCTTTCTGTATACCCTTAGCTGTTTTACTATATTCTCCTTCCGCATCAACAATGTAGGCCTTAGCACCAGTCCCCACAATTTCCCAAATTATTTTACCTCCATATTCATCTTTCATTTTGCCAATAACAGATTCAGTTATAGGAATCCCAAACTGATTATTTACTTTAAAATTTGAAGTATCATATTTGTCAAGGTGGTTTTTGATATCCTCATAGAAATTTTCAGTGTAAGTTATCAGGATTAAGGAATCAGTATCTGTATATGCTAAAGCAACATTTCTACCGTATTTTTTTAATAAAGTTGTAATAGAAATCATACATCACATGTTTGGCTAAATCTAACACGCAGAAACAGATGTAAATAGGTTTATCATATTTAACTTGTAACTTCTCCATATGAATCCCCACTAAGTTTTCTGAGAAGATAGAACATTCTTTAAATTGTGGTTTTGAAATTAATGATTCAGCGCCTAACCTCCTGCCCTTATTTTCCCAATGTGTGACAAGTCTTATATCAGTTCTCTTTTCTACGTTTTCCATCGTTTTTCCAAATACAGAATTTACCATAAGCTTGTAAAACATCTTTTCAAACTCATTGACTGCCTGGTTTCGTATACGTGTATTTTAGTCAATATATGGTCTCAACCAAGGCGATTGTTTGAAAGATAACACGCGATAAATTTTCACTAATCTTAAACCTGCAGCGAGACATTGCTGTAGATTTATGTAATGGATTACATACTTGCTCTTTGAGTTCAAATTGGGTATCAGTTCATCATGTTTTGATCCAGGTGGGATTATGTTTTCGGGGCAGAAAGGGAAATTATTATGCTCATCGTGCAATTGTTCAGGATAAACCAAGTCAACTTCTAGAATATACCCCGTTTTTGAAGTTTCAGGGATATTTATTATGTTCAACCCCTCAACCTCTTCAGAGTTTAAAAATTTAAAGTTGTTCAATGGTAAATATGCAGAAAGCGCCTTTTCATATAGGTTTGTCGCATCAAGATAGTTAATAAAACATGTGGGCTTGGATTTATCATAATCAACCATAAATTTATTGTTGGCGTGCGCATATCGCTTACTACACTGGCTAACACCCCCTCTAATTCCTTTCTTAATAAAATGTACCATATCGATATCGGTCAGACCTCAACTCCACCTTTGTATATTTAAGCATGGCAGACCATGATAAACCTGGTGCAGTGAAAAAATGAGCTGGATCTAAATTATATACCGTTTTGCAAATATCTCTGAAGGTCTCGAATATATCAGAAAGTAAAAGGGTATCTGATTTTAAGTATAAATCACTATATTCACCTAAATCTTTTATATTAAATTCTTGCCAAACTTTTTGTGCATGCGCATGCTCCTCCATTGATATATCACAATTCCTCAGACTATCATAAAATTCTTCTCGTGTTGATAATTGAACATAATTTAGCTTATCAAAGGAATCCACGAATGAGTATGGAAATACTCCCTTTTTTCTCATAAGCATAAATTTATCTTCTTCTGGAAAATAGGTTTTGATAGCCTGACACTGCTCGTTACTTAAGTTATTGGCTAATTTATCAAGACTCATGGGCATAAACCTAAAGGAATCGAGGAACCGAATTTTTATATATTTGTTTTCTACATCTCCTGACGAGGTTTCGGTTTTGTCAACCAAAACATATTTCGAAAAAGAAATGTACTTCTCCTTGTTTTCCGCTATAACATCAATTTTGCTTTCATCAGAGCCTAAAGCTTTAATAAACAGGTGAGCATTATAATTTGAAGGGTTATGAAAAAACACAGGTATAAAGCTCGATATTTTGTAATTCAGGTTACAACGGTTATGAGCAGGCCCACGATATTTCCCCGTTAAATAATCATGATCGTGTACTCTCTCAGCGTCTTGTTGGAATGGTTTCTCGCATATATGGCAACAGAGAGCCGTTTGGTGAATAATAGTATTGTTAATTTTTTTTCGAATGATTCACATTTTAATTTAATTTAATTTTAAACAGCCTTGGTAGTGTAATGCCTGGCGTGCCGGACTTTCACCCAAGCGGCCCGGGTTCGACTCCCGGCGCTGGCAGATCTGGTTAAGGTTTTCTGCAGTTTCCCTTAGCTGTAACACAAATGTGGGATATGCGCTGTTCCATCTATATATAAGTCGGCTGCAGCCGCACATCTGGCCTACATAATAATAATAATCGCCCCCTCCCTCCCGCACAAGCTTATAGCTTCTGGGGCCTTGGTTAAGGTTATGGGTTGTAGTAATTATTATTATTATTATTATTATTAATATATTTTCAGGCACCACGTTCCCAAATTTATCTACTCGTGGGTCAGTTGTAGGTAATGTAACAGTAACGTGCTTGCAGTCATATTTCTGGTGTTCTATTAGTTTATGTTCAGTGCTGAAATATATTAAACAACCATCACATAACGATTTCTTAGCTTTATGTTTAGATAACTGACGACCAATAAGTCTGGATAAATCTTTTATCAAACAGTAATGCATGTTTCCTACACCGTCATCTATTATTAGTAGATTTACATGAGTACCCTTTTTATCCTTGCTATAATGTAACGGACCAACCACATCAATGCCTCTCTTTCCATCCTTATAAACTGTGTCTAAACCATATACGTTGACTGAAATGTTGTTTAATTTCTCGAATTTTTCAATATCTTTCAATTTAACAGGAAATTCTATACCCTCAAAATTTAATTCATTTTCATATTTCAAATATTTGGACACACGCTGGGAATCTTTATTAGCTGGATGTAGAGCAGCTAGAACTGACCACATGAAGCATTTGTTATCAAAGTTCTGTATATTAAATACAGATTTTTTACACCTAATGCTGACTGGTAAGGGGGTAGGTATGTGAGGAAGCTCCAAGAGGATTATATTTATTAATATTTAACTCCACGAAAACAAGCTTTTTCAATACCCACCCGCTTTCTTTTTCGGTGAATTCGCTAATTTTATTATCAATCTCATCCATAAAGTCACCATACATAACATCCAGATTCGTTGTGAGAGTACAGATTTTAAATTTTGTATTAAACGACTTTACTTCCTCCAACTCCTTCGATTGTACTATGAAAACCCCAAAAACTTCTAAATTAATCACTACCCCTCCATACTTTTTCAACACAGTCAGAATACAATTTAAAATCTTCGGTTTTAAATTTGTTAAAAAATCTTTAACGTTTATACAGTCTTCGTCATAATCAGCAGTAATTCGGTACGTAGCTATTCTAGCTTTAAACGCTTGATTGATTAGTGAAATCCCCGAACCTACCACCACGCCTTATCCTTATGTTGTAGACTTCTACAGTGTTGGCCCATATATTTGTTTTTAACGTATACATTGCATTCTTCACACTTTATCATATCTACTTCAAGTTTATGGCTTCCGGTTTCAACACTAATCTTTTTTGCTGAATTTCCTGATTTGGGTGTTATTTCATTATCATCTAGCTTTCTCTTCATTAGCCCATGCTTATCCCTTTGATGGTTTTGAAAATGACCTTGACTGCTAAATACGATTCCACAAACCTCGCATAAATTATTCACTGATTGACAATACCCCTGTTGGTGCCGTCGTAGATTGTCTTTTCTACTAAAACCCTTCCCGCAGACATCGCAGAAAAACATTTTACCTCTGCAGTGTACGTTGATGAACTGAGGTTTTAACTACTCGCTTCTTCTTATATACCTCACTGCTCTGGAAAAAAGTTTTGGCTGAAATTTTATAAGTTTTTATAAAAGTGATAAAAGCAAAAAGTCGTTTGGTTAATAGCGTTATTAAATAATAACAATAAAATCTCAATGGATTAATATTACGTATGGATAACTATTACGAGATGGGGTATGAAAAGCGTTTATTAGTTAAAGAATTTTTACGGTAACAGTGTAGTTATATACAAGGTGGAAATAAATGATTTTCATCAAGTTACCATTGCATTTCTCAAGTAAAAGCACGACGTGCCGCTCTACGAAAATAGAGAAGGCAGTACCATAACCTCAAAATATACAACAAAATAATTTGTGTATTAATGTATTTAAATTTATGAATTGTTTGACAGATTCATTGTTTGACAGATACCCCTGTTGGTGCCGTCGTAGGTTGTCTTTTCTACTAGAACCCTTCCCGCAGACATCGCAGAAAAACATTTTACCTCTGCAGTGTACGTTGATGAACTGATGTTTTAACTACTCGCTTCTTTTTATATACCTCACTGCTCTGGAAAAAAGTTTTGGCTGAAATTTTATAAGTTTTATAAAAGTGATAAAAGCAAAAAGTCGTTTGGTTAATAGCGTTATTAAATAATAACAATAAAATCTCAATGGATTAATATTACGTATGGATAACTATTACGAGATGGGGTATGAAAAGCGTTTATTAGTTAAAGAATTTTTACGGTAACAGTGTAGTTATATACAAGGTGGAAATAAATGATTTTCATCAAGTTACCATTGCATTTCTCAAGTAAAAGCACGACGTGCCGCTTTACGAAAATAGAGAAGGCAGTACCATAACCTCAAAATATACAACAAAATAATTTGTGTATTAATGTATTTAAATTTATGAATTATTTGACAGATTGATTTCATTTATTGACAGAACTAATTTAGTACTAAATCAAAAAGAGTAGAGCGGTACAGAAAAATTTACATGTGAAAAAATTCCAAAGGGAACTTGATGAAAATCATTTATTTCCACGCTGTGTAAATTTGAGATTGTTTAAATAATATATTTTTAGAAATGTAATGTATCATTTTTTCTTTAAATTTGATTATGGTGTTTTATTGCATAACAGAGAAATAAATAAATAAAAATAATAACTTACCTAGATGGGGCACTGTTATAAATAATATGCTTTAGCAACTATAACAATTTAATAATAATTTAGAAAACAATTTTTATAGCACTCTTCACTATATGATATTATTATTAAAATAATGTAAACGCTTTCACAGATAAAAATGGCTACACTTCACTAACAAGAGTTGTTTTAGTAATGATTAAAACATGGGTGTCCGCTGTTATACCTCTCATTCCCATCTGATATTGCATCACCTGCCCTAATAAACATGTCCAAACTTGGAAGTAATAAAAACTAAAATAGGTGAAATGGATACCTTGGGGCGATGCAGGTGTACAGACCCTTTTTAACTTAATATATGAGATAGCTCTAAGGAATAGATTATTATCTATTGAATACCTTGCAACTGTAACGACCCTTTTCATCTTTAGATATAATTTCATGATAAATGACTACCCTTGTTATCTAAGATAACTTATAGATGTTTTTGTTAAGTTGATAATTGGAATTCTTTTGTATTAAATATTTTTAACAGAAGTAAAGGGAAAAAATGTTAGTTAATGGTAAGATAGTATCTGTCAATTTATGGACTATAGATGTTTTTTTCTTTTGTTGGAGCTCGGAATTCTTTTGTATTATTAATGACATCTAAATATTTATTATAGACAGTTGTTTTTTTTATGTGTTGGGGGTTGAAAAGAGATGGTATCTGACCCTCTGTGAGATAATGAGATTTAACAAAACTGACAGGTTACCCAAAAATACTTCTAATGTAAATTTGTTGTATGAATTCAGTATGTACGTTCATGATTGTGTAATAATGCTTTAACCGTTACACCTTGATGAAATCAAAAACATAATGAAATATTTTTCGTACGTAATATCTCTAGATCTTCTAAGCAGCAAAATTTAATAAAGCTAAACTAAATCATTATTATGATATCACCCTTGAAAATAGCAATTTTTACCTGTAATTAAACTGAAAGCACCCATACGATTGAATAGATTTGAGAATATTTATGTAGAAAATAATGAAACTTTTTGCAATTATTTATATGCCAACTATGAAAGTAACGAAGAATTAGGAAAGGTTACAGAGCCAACGAGTCATTCCATGGACTTTATACATATTAGTATTTCTGCGAGGGCATACAACGACGATTAAAATACTGCCAATAATCATTAGTGCTAATGGTATTATTCATAAAAAAAAACTCGTGAAGAATCTACTGATTATGGGGACATCAGAAAACGCCAGCACATGGATGCAAAAAGCAGTAATTCAGGGTACAACTGCAATTGTAAGGAAAGCCCTTTATAACGTTGAAATTCACAACCCATTATTTGTTTGATGGTCACTGTTTAAAACCAAGCTTCTCCGTTGTTTGGTTGTCACTGGTTTTCCCTTTCTTTCGGCTTATCGTGAAGTCGCTCCTGCGCGTTTGAGCTCCCTGCTCAAGAGTAGAGTGAAGTAACAAAATGGCTGGCTTTTTGGTACGAGAAGTTGGATGTACGAGATATATTAGAAATTGGTTTTAAATATTAATTCGCTTTAGCGGAATAAATCTCACATTCAACAGAACGATCGCTTGGTTATTTGTGTGCGATCGGTCGTCAAATTGGACGGATTAGGTTCTGGTACTAAGCATTTTAGGTAACTTCTGTTCGTTAAAACCTCGTTGCGCTAAATCTCACAAATATCTTTTTATTTTAGGTAATATTATTTCCCTAGCCGTCACCTTGAGGGAATTGTATTGTAAAAGACCTTTCAGTTTATAGAAAGGTAAAAATCTTCAAATATTTAAAAATAATACAATATACAGGGTGATTTCTTTGTAGGTCTTTTCTTTTTTTTTTCTTTTTGTTTCGGGTTTTGTTGTTCGTTGGTGTATTCTTGTTCCTGCCCGTCTGACCGTGTATTTTAATTGGAAGGTTCTTCCCCTTTGTGTCCGTACCTACATCTATACATATACCGGGTCGGAGCAAAACAACCAAATATCGAAGGGTGAAACGAAAACCCCCTAAGCAAGGCTTTAAACATACAGCCGTGGATCAGCGAATGGTGGGATGTTGGTCTAAATTTGTATGTATTATGTGTCATTTTATTTATGTATATATATATATATATATATTTACTCAATGTGTTTACAATTTGTGCATGCATGTTAATTTTAAGGATAAAACGAGATCTCGAATAGTGGAATTGTTGTAGGGTAGTTTTAAGTACAACCAACTGTGATACCAATCACCATTCACCTTTTTTTTTTCATTGAAACATTACATATTTTTTTATCTGCACAATAGAAAATAGTTGCAAGTAAAATAAAGCCCTACTTAGAACGTTTACATTTCACTACGTGCGTTTTATTTATTTATTATTTATTTATTTGTATGATTTTAATATTACTTTCCAGTTCGTCATTTGTAAGTATATATGTACGGTACGACCAAAATATTGGAAGTTGCCCATATTTTAGTAGAAGATCTATTTCTTCGTTTTCCTGATAAGCTTGAAGCTTTAGTAATAAGCATTGTTTTTAAACGAAGTGGCGCTTGTTTTTTTATCTTTTATATCTTGTATTACCCCGCCCCTCTCCGACTTATTGGGGGCTAGCTGGCAAAAACTAAAGCAGTGTTATTTGGATCAAGCTGATACTTCCAGCACAGCTACATTTTGGTTGGTTAAGTGTTTCGTTATATAAAAATAGCCTTTGTGTTTCTGTAGGTTATAGTAAATTAGCGCCCATGCGTGAGGCCTTTTGTTGAAAATTCCACTTTGTTAAAACCACTTAAGATTTGTTGTTCTTGCATGTTAGGATATTTTTGGGGAATATATTTTGCCTGATAGATTAAGTATTTAGTAATTTAGGATAAAGAACCAACTCCAGGATTGTATTTTGTAATTTGTTGTATTCTTGTTACAAGTTATTTGATTAGTATGGATTATTAATCTTATTATAAATTGGTTATTTGTTTTGTTAGCCTTGATTATTAATTAGTTCATTATGGAACGGAAGATCCATATAGATAGGTTAAGTAAATCAGAACTATCTTATGAGTTAGCTATTAGAGGTCTTCCTGACTCTAATGTTGATAGTATGCGAAAGTCTCTTCGACAGTTAATGAAAATGGAACAAGATCAGTCCGTGCTTGAGTTACCAGCTCATCCGTTTACTTTTGAAGAAGATTCAGATGCTATTTCTACAGCTCTTATTGAACTTAATACGGCTTTGGAGTCATTTGATGATAGTGTGGATTCTAATCCGTATAAAAAATTGCAAAGTAGGTTAAGTCACATATTAGGTAGGGCTGCGGCCATGAAAGCCAAAGATGAGGCTTCTGCATCAAAGCGGGCCGAGTTCATTCAATCCATTCTTGGATTAATGAGCGATATTCACGATAAAGCTTCAGTACCACAGGTAACTGATGAAGTAGCTATTCAGTTAGGTTTAGGTTTAAGCGTTGGGGAAGCTATTGTTAATTCTCCTGCGGGCAACCCAGCAGCTTCTTCTACCCTTGCTGCTCCTGATCCTCAATGTGGTCAGCCGAAGTCTGTACCAGTCTTTAAATGGGGACTTGATAAATTTGCAGGTCATGAATCTAAGATTTCTTTAAATGCTTTTTTGCAACAAGTGGATGAGTTGTCTATTGCTCGGAATGTATCAAAGACCCAGTTATTTGCATCTGCTTTGGATCTTTTTAAAGACCAAGCACTTTTGTTTTATAGATCTAGAAGAAATGAAGTATCTGATTGGGATTCTTTGGTTAAACTTTTGAAAGAGGAATATCTCCCTTTAGATTATGATGATAAGCTTTTAGAAGAAATTCGTAGGAGGACTCAAGGTCCTAATGAACCGCTAGGGACTTATTTAGTAGCTATGGATAATTTATTTTCCCGATTATCAACAAAATTTTCTGAAGGGATTAAATTAAGATTACTGTTAAAGAACTTAGCTCCATTTTACCAATTTCATTTGTCGTTTAAAGAAATTAATTCTATCTCTGATTTACTACAATTTGGTAGGCAGCTTGAAGCTTCAAGGTTGAGGGCGGACAGTTATGTTCCTCCAACTAGAAGGAAAACCGACTTAGAGCCAGATTTAGCTTTTGTTGAGACTGCTAGTAATTCCAGTAGTGCTGCTTCAGATGTTTCATCACGGTTGTGTTTTAATTGTAGGAAAACAGGACACGTGCGTTCTGCATGTTCTTCTCCCTTGATTAAACGTTGTTTTGGTTGTGGTGAGATGGGGGTCACTAAGACTTCTTGTAAGAAATGTTCTCCTAGGGATAATAATTCGAGAAACGGTTTTAACTCGGCATTAATGGGTGGTGTTAGTACCGAGTCTTCTATTCAAGCAACCACTGTCTTATTAAATTTTATCCTTGCTCATGCCGAAGGAGAGGAACGCCCGTATTTGTCTATAAAAGTTTTGGGTCATGATTTGTTAGGTCTTTTAGATTCCGGTGCTTCTCGGACTATAGTTGGTAAACCAGGTTGGTCGTTTTTATGTAGTTTAGGTTTTGGTGCTGGTTTATCTAAGTTTGGAGCGACTGATTGTCGTGTAGCAAATGGTCAAACTGTGAAGAGCATTGGTCAAGTTGATGTACCGATCCAACTTCAGGATCGAATGCATATTATTTCTATTTTGGTAGTTCCGGATCTTCCACAGACTTTGATCTTGGGTATTGACTTTTGGAACCTTATGGGTATTGTTCCCAATTTGAGACAAGGCAGTTGGCGATTTGTAAAAGATTCTGACAATTCGTCTGTTGAACTGGAATCTATTGAGGTTATGCCTCTTAGTAATTCTACACTTACTTTTGAACAGAAATTGGAGTTAGAGAAAATTTTGAATGAGTCTAAAGCACTTCCAAGTGAGATGTTAGGTTGTACGTCTAGGGTTGAGCATGTTATTCGTACAAATTCTGAACCGATTAAGCAGAGATATTATCCGGTTAGTCCGTTTATGCAACGTCTTATCGATGAAGAACTTGATCGTATGTTGAGCTTAGGTGTCATTGAACCGTCTTCTAGTGGCTGGTCCAACCCAGTCCTAATGGTCAAAAAGAAAGATGGGACCTACAGATTTTGCATAGATTTTCGTCGTCTTAATCGTGTGACTGAGAAGGATGCTTATCCTATTCCCTATGTTAGTGCTACTTTGGATAAACTTCGAAATGCCAAATTTTTGTCATCGTTGGATGTTAAGTCTGCCTATTGGCAAATTCCTTTATCTGAGGATTCCCGTAAATATACGGCTTTTACAATCCCCAATCGTGGCCTTTTCCAGTTTACTCGTATGCCTTTTGGGTTACATAATGCCCCTGCAACTTGGCAAAGGTTTATTGATAATGTTCTTGGTCCATCTTTGGAACCATATGTTTTGGTGTATCTGGACGATATAGTCATCGTTGCAGATAGTTTTGAAAAACATATTGAAATATTAAGAGAGGTTTTTAATCGACTGTCTTTGGCTGGTATCACTTTAAGTTCGGATAAGTGCAAATTTTGTGTTCCTGAGCTACGATACTTAGGTTATGTAGTTAGTCAGAAGGGAATTCATGTGGATCCTGAGAAAGTTCAGGCCATTATGAATATTCAGCCTCCTCGGAATGTGACTGAAGTTAGAAGTCTGATAGGTTTGACTTCATGGTACCGTCGTTTTGTACCACAGTTTTCTGATATCATTCAGCCGTTGACAACCCTTCTTAAGAAAGGTGTCAAATTTTATTGGTCATCTGAGTGTGAATGTAGCTTGCGGACTTTGAAAGAAGCTTTGGTTAGGGCACCTATTTTACGTTGTCCAGATTTTGAGTTGCCATTTACTGTTCAAACCGATAGTAGTGGTTTTGGTTTAGGTGCTGTCTTGACGCAACAGATTGATGGTGAGGAAAGTGTAATATGTTACCTTAGTCGTTCTCTCACTCGTCAAGAGCGAAATTATTCTACGACTGAGAGGGAATGTTTAGGAGTTTTATGGGCCGTAGAAAAACTTAGACCATATTTAGAAGGCCGTCGTTTCACGGTGATCACCGATCACTATTCTTTGGTGTGGTTACATAATTTAAAAAACCCGACAGGTCGTTTAGCTAGGTGGTCTTTGAGACTCCAAGAATATGACTTTCAGGTGGTCCATCGTAAAGGTAAAGACCATTTGGTACCTGATGCGTTATCACGTTCCGTACCGATTCTTGACAGTATTGAGTCAGGTGATGAGCCTGTTATAGTTTCAACCGATAAGTGGTATAATAGTATGGTTGATAGGGTTCGGGCTAAACCTGCTAAGTTTTCTCAATGGCGTATTACTAATGAAGGTTTATATAAATCTATGAAAACCGAAAATGATTCTGATACCGTTTGGAAACTTGTTGTACCTAAAGAAAATAGACTTGCTATTCTTCGTCAGGCACATGATCATCCTACTTCCGGTCATGGTGGAGTATATAAAACCTATCATAGATTAACTCCCAAATATTATTGGCCAAAAATGCAAGCCGATGTAGCTCGATATATTAAAACTTGTCAAATTTGTCAAAAATGTAAACCAGATTTAAGACCTCCTGCTGGACTGTTAGTTCCGCAACCAATTGTTGACCGCCCTTGGCAGATGGTCAGTATAGATTTGATTGGTCCTCTCCCGAGGAGTACAAAAGGTTATTCATATGTCTTAGTCATAGTGGACTATTTTAGTAAGTTTTGTTTGCTATTTCCTCTTCGGAATAGTTCAGCGAAGATGGTTTGTTCGAGAATTGAAGATGAAGTCTTCTTAGTTTTTGGAGTACCTAGATTGGTGTTGGTAGACAATGGAGCCCAGTTTACTGGTCGTGAGTTTCGCACTCTTTGTAGTAACTATTCAGTAAAAATTCGTTTTAATGCGCATTATCACCCGCAATCAAATCCCACAGAAAGAGCGAACAGAAATGTTAAAACTATGATTCGTTCCTATGTTAAAGAGAATCAGCGTTCTTGGGCAGATGAATTAACAAAGATTGGGTGTGCCCTTAGAACTGGTCGTCACGAAACTACTGGTTATACTCCCTATTTCTTAACTTTTGGTAGGGAACATATTTTAAAAGGCACTGATCATAAAATATCTGATAAAGTTCAAGATCTGCAAGTTGATCGTTCGTCTGCTACTGTTATTCCTGATAAATTGCAGGGAGTTTTTGAGGTAGTGCGTAATAAAATAAAAACTTCTTTTGATCGCAATAAACGTTACTATGATCTACGTAAGCGAGATACTCAATTTGTTATTGGTGACAAAGTTTTAAGGAAAAATTTTGCTCTTTCTGATGCGAGTAAATATTTTTCACACAAACTTGCTCCTCGTTATATTGGTCCTTTTACCATTCACAAAAAGGTGTCTCCTTGGACTTATATTTTAGCTGATGAACTTGGTAGGGAAGCCGGTAAATTTCATGCCAAAGATTTGAAAGAGTATGTTCCGAATCATGTCGGAGATTAGGGTCATTTGGTTGTTTTTTTTGGGGGAACCATTTGGTGGTTTGGGTTCCACAGAGTTCAGCGATGGTTGGGGCTGTCCTCATTTGGAGCGTTTAGTGATACGCTCAGTTCGACCTAATATCTGTCGACTTGTTAGGGCTTATTAGTTTTTATTTAGATCTTTGTTTTGCAGGTATCTTTTTTTGGCTTTTATACCAAGGGTTTTGATATAGCAATTTCGACTTTTGTTTTGGCTTAGCCAAACTATATTTTTTTTTGTATACCGGATTTGAAAATTTCTCTTCTCTTTTTTACCTTTTCCTTCTTTCTTATACCGATTTTGACTCCATATTTTCCATAGCACGGCTTGGGCTGGATCCCCAAGACCGTGGTTCTTTTGGGTTTCTTTGGGCTGAACTCCCTTTTTAACCCCCGGTTTCTTCTTCTCTTGTTCTCTGTCTCAAACGGTACGAGTGTGGTGTCCGGATGGTTAGTGTTGCTGAGTAGTGCTTCCGAACCTCGGATGCGGGGGTTTGGCGCTGTTCAGTCTCCATGACGTTGGAACTGGCAGTGCCCCGCATCGTGTGTGAAGTTGTGCTCCTCGGTGGCTCTGCCATCTGCCCACTTCACATGTGTCCGGGCGAGCCCTTCTTTTTCACTCTGTTTTCTTTTTCTTCTTTTTTCCTCTACACTACCCTCTCTTGGGTGCGAGCAGAGAGTATGTCGGCGGCTCTCTGTTCAGTTCTTTTTGCTGGCCATGTTCAGTGGTTCGTGCTGGTAGGTTTTGTTGTGAGTCGTTGCCAAGCCTCGGGCACTGGGAGTTGCTCAGTGGTCCCTTCCCGACGTGGAATACCACTGTGCCCAGTACCGTGTGTGAAGCGCGTCTTTGCAGTGAACCCTGCTTGCCCGACCATTGTTCATGCTTCGGGGTGGAACCTTTTGTTCCTCTGTTCTTTCCTTACCTCCACCTCCAATTTGTGTTTGTCCTTTGTTGTTTTTTTTTGGATTTTTTTTTGGATCACCTTTTGGGTGTTAATTTTTGGTGCCATGTTTTTTTTGTCCTGGTATTTTTCATCCTGGTGGGTTGTTCTTTCAATTTATTTTGGGCAAGTTAGATTTTCGCAAGGCTAGTTTATGCTAAGCCGCGAAAGGGGTTTCGCGACTGGGAGTTGAGGGGGGAATTATAACGTTGAAATTCACAACCCATTATTTGTTTGATGGTCACTGTTTAAAACCAAGCTTCTCCGTTGTTTGGTTGTCACTGGTTTTCCCTTTCTTTCGGCTTATCGTGAAGTCGCTCCTGCGCGTTTGAGCTCCCTGCTCAAGAGTAGAGTGAAGTAACAAAATGGCTGGCTTTTTGGTACGAGAAGTTGGATGTACGAGATATATTAGAAATTGGTTTTAAATATTAATTCGCTTTAGCGGAATAAATCTCACATTCAACAGAACGATCGCTTGGTTATTTGTGTGCGATCGGTCGTCAAATTGGACGGATTAGGTTCTGGTACTAAGCATTTTAGGTAACTTCTGTTCGTTAAAACCTCGTTGCGCTAAATCTCACAAATATCTTTTTATTTTAGGTAATATTATTTCCCTAGCCGTCACCTTGAGGGAATTGTATTGTAAAAGACCTTTCAGTTTATAGAAAGGTAAAAATCTTCAAATATTTAAAAATAATACAATATACAGGGTGATTTCTTTGTAGGTCTTTTCTTTTTTTTTTCTTTTTGTTTCGGGTTTTGTTGTTCGTTGGTGTATTCTTGTTCCTGCCCGTCTGACCGTGTATTTTAATTGGAAGGTTCTTCCCCTTTGTGTCCGTACCTACATCTATACATATACCGGGTCGGAGCAAAACAACCAAATATCGAAGGGTGAAACGAAAACCCCCTAAGCAAGGCTTTAAACATACAGCCGTGGATCAGCGAATGGTGGGATGTTGGTCTAAATTTGTATGTATTATGTGTCATTTTATTTATGTATATATATATATATATATTTACTCAATGTGTTTACAATTTGTGCATGCATGTTAATTTTAAGGATAAAACGAGATCTCGAATAGTGGAATTGTTGTAGGGTAGTTTTAAGTACAACCAACTGTGATACAAATCACCATTCACCTTTTTTTTTTCATTGAAACATTACATATTTTTTTATCTGCACAATAGAAAATAGTTGCAAGTAAAATAAAGCCCTACTTAGAACGTTTACATTTCACTACGTGCGTTTTATTTATTTATTATTTATTTATTTGTATGATTTTAATATTACTTTCCAGTTCGTCATTTGTAAGTATATATGTACGGTACGACCAAAATATTGGAAGTTGCCCATATTTTAGTAGAAGATCTATTTCTTCGTTTTCCTGATAAGCTTGAAGCTTTAGTAATAAGCATTGTTTTTAAACGAAGTGGCGCTTGTTTTTTTATCTTTTATATCTTGTATTACCCCGCCCCTCTCCGACTTATTGGGGGCTAGCTGGCAAAAACTAAAGCAGTGTTATTTGGATCAAGCTGATACTTCCAGCACAGCTACATTTTGGTTGGTTAAGTGTTTCGTTATATAAAAATAGCCTTTGTGTTTCTGTAGGTTATACCTTTACAGCTGATGACATTACCTTGATCAACAGATCCGGTCTTGTCATTATATACCTACCACAAATAGTGTGATTTAAAAATTAATAATAATAATAATAATAATATTGATAATATTAATCGATCAAAAGGTGGGATTTTGAGTATTAACTATGGCATGGTTGCTTTTACCCTTTCTGTGTTTTAATAATAATTGTACACTTTTCAAGCAAGATTAACTTTTTCTAAATTATAAATACCTTGTATATGCTAATGCTAGAATTGGTGGTTTATCTGTTCCATTGTTTCGTATGTAAAAATACACCAACCACTTATTCATGATTATGTTGTTGTTGTAAATGGTGAATTTAACATGATATCTTTGAAAACACGAAGAATCATAATAAGTATTAAGTTTCTTTTTAATTTACTTCATAACAACAAGTGGATTATCGTTTATTTGTCAAGTTCTTGTAAATAAACATAAATAGATCGCTTTCAGTCCCTTTCCCCTGCGATGTCCAGAGGTTATCTGATACATCATCTGAGAAGCGGTGTATTTGCATAATACTAAGGGACCGTCTAATCAGAAAGATCTTCTCCTTTTTAAATAGCGGTACATTTGTAATTTCAAGCTGAATTTAACTAACTGATGGTTAGCATATACATATGGGGTGTTTTAATTTATATCATAATACATTTTAAGATGCTCTCAGTTATCTGGCTATTCGCTCTATACAAACAGACTGGATGTCATTAAAAGATTGAATTCATATTATTTATTATTTACAGCTTTAAACGGTATATATCTACCTTAAGAATAAATATATCGATTTTATTTACGAACTCTGAAATTTGCAAGGGTTTGGTTTGGTCTTTAGAAAAGGGCGTTTTTTTTACCTGGAATCATCTGTTTTAGGTAAAATATTGAGGGATAATAAAAGCCGTAAAAATATATATAAGGCGTTTTATTTCTTTCAAAAGATAATATTTATAGCGTATTACAGTAAAATCTGCATGTATAATATTAATAGCTTTTTAAAAATATATATACCTGACTTCAATGATACAAGATTTAATTCATTCTCTCTGTTTTATAAATTCGTTAGGGAGCTGTGTAGCAGGGTAAAAACGCACAGATTTCGATCTCCCTTACTGCTGCATATTTCTAGGGCTGATGTCGGCAGGGGGTTTTGCAGATTGCAGCGGCGACATTTGCTGGTGATTTTAATATAAATTAAATGTAATATTTTTATCTTTATAAAAAGATAATATTTTTACAGAAAAGAACCATTCAAAATTAAAAAAGGTAAAAGCATTTATACCTGGTTTTTGGAGTTCTCGAACTAGTAGAGAGATCTCACAGCTGATAAAGCCGCATATTTCTAGCGATGAGGGTCAACGGGGGGCAGGTAGAACCCGTATAGCCTAAGGCATATTATATTTTAAGCGACCAATGAAATGTCTCCCATTTGTCTCGTAGAGAGCTAAATATTTGAAATGATATTTTCCACGTCAGTCCCTTTCTATACGCTGTATGCGTGTGTGGTATATAACAGTGGCTTGAAAGATTAATAATAACTGGTTTTAAATTTAAAAAGTGTGTGTTTACACTAAATATTCAATCTTCTTCTTGGTGAGAGGTGATTAAAAGTGTAAATATTTATTGTTTTCCGCTGTTTTAATTTAAAAATGTGATATGTCAAGGGTAAGTCTATACATTTTTTCTGCATTAGAACTAGTTTTTCTCCTTTTTATGTAAATTCAGCCATTGATATATATATTAGTGTTAGAAACCATTCCGATCCCTGAACGTGAATCAAGAGTCTTAACGTAATTTTCTTAACATGGAGATCTGAGAGCCCTTCACGAAGGGCAGCTACTGACATAGATATGACGGTTAGTCGAGCTTGCAAACCTCGCTGTGGTATCTAGGATTGTCGGTTCCTTTAAATTTCATGATCTCTTTGGTGTAGAAAGCTTCATTAGAATACGGCGGTCTTGATCACGTGGTGGTTAGTCATCCGTGAAATATAAGATTCTAGGGCGGGAAATCCATGATGGTGACTTCAAGAATGACAAATTCAAAATTTTAAACGTTTTATCGAGCTGTCGTCGTCTACGAAAAAGTTACCGAGAGAGGGGTAGCTAAATAAATAATATATTTAACCATTGATGTCTCATTTACTAGCAAAGGGGGAAGGGCGACTATATAAAAAGGTAGATCGTTATCCGCGAGAGAGGGTACACGAAAAGTAGAAACATAATTTAATTCCTAGCATTATTATTTCTTCTTCTAGAAAAGGTGTGTGCGTGAGAGAGAGAAAGGTAGCAGCAGAACTTGCAAGTATTAGTAGCGAGAAAGAGAGATAACAAAGGTACACAAGACATTAAACGCTAGGGGTAGGGGTTTCAAGATGAGCGCCGAGTAGTAGTTGGGATAAATTCGTTTATATCGCGTAGGTCCACGGTTTGTGTTTAAAGCTGAATTTAAATTTTTTTAATGCTGGATCAGTTATCTTAAATTACTATTATTATATGTAATTAACTTATTACTAACGGTAATTATTTTGAGAAGTCGGTGAGATTTATTAATATACATAATCGATAATACAGATTTCTTCATGACGCCCTCTATTGACGATATGTTGGTTGTCGGTAATACAGATTCCCGTAATAGCTATTTCTTGTCGGTAATACAGATTCCCGTAATGGCTATTTCTCGACCCCTTTTTATCCGATCCTGTACGCCACTGTGGGTAGAAAAATGGTTAAAATGATAGCCCCCTATGAGAATTTGTCTTGCACGCCTATGAATAGTTGGCAATACTGCTGTGTGAGGGAGATAGTCGCATACAAAACTAATGGGTTAGAGAGAGATAGCATACCAGTTCAAGGTTATTTCAGAAGTGAGGAAGTGAGGCGCCAGAATCCCCCTAACCCTCCTTCACAGTGTTATAACCAGTATTGCATGAACGTACATCTTTAAACATAAGTTACTACTTGTTGATAGTCATAACTTTGAGTTTAAGAGCGTACTTCTTAAATATATTCGATTGAATAAAATTAAACTGAGTATACAAGAATTAACATCAATGGTATTAGATTCATAAAGTTCTTATGTCGGAGATAAAAGTAAATTTTAATACTGTTATTTTTTCCTGATTGTGATACCTTAAATATTGATACAATGGATAACGATGAACTAACAGCAATCAAAGAAGAATTGGAGATCAAAATCGAACCACAAATAATGAAAGATTCTAATACTATGGATGAAATTGACACATATTCTAAGAGAGTTGAAAATCTGTTCTATAACTCCAGTACTCCACCAGAACCCACACAAACCATTGGTGGTAGTAAAAAAAGACGTAAGAAAGTGTTTGAGTGTAATTTGTGTGATTACAAATGCTCTCACAATGGAGCTCTTAAAAGACACATGCGTTTACACAATGGTGAGAAACCATTTGAGTGTAAGTTATGCGAATATAAATGTTCTGAAAGAGGTAGTCTTAAAAAACACATGCGAGTTCACACAGGCGAGAAACCATTTAAATGTAATTTATGTGACTACAAATGTTCTCAAAGAGGTGGTCTTAAAACGCACATGCTAACTCATACTGGTGAGAAATCATTTCAGTGTAATTTATGTGATTACAAATGTTCTCGTAATGATAATCTTAAAGTCCACATGCAAACTCATACTGCTGAGAAACCATTTCAGTGTAATTACTGTGAATACAAATGCTCAAATAGTGGTATTCTTAAAATACATATGCGAACTCACACTGGTGAGAAACCATTTGAGTGCAATTTGTGTGACTACAAATGTTCTCGTAGTGGTAGTCTTAAAATACACATGCAAACTCATACTGGTGAGAAGCCATTTGAGTGTAATTTATGTGACTACAAATGTTCTCGTAGTGGTGATCTTAAGAAACACATGCGAACTCACACTGGTGAGAAACCATTTGAGTGTAATTTGTGTGACTACAAATGTTCTCAAAGAGGTGGTATTAAAACACACATGCAAACTCACACTGGTGAGAAACCATTTGAGTGTAATTTATGTGACTACAAATGTTCTCGTAGTGGTAGTCTTAAAATACACATGCAAACTCACACTGGTGAGAAACCAATTGAGTGTAAGTTATGCGAATATAAATGTTCTGAAAGAGGCAGTCTTAAAAAACACATGCGAGTTCACACTGGTGAGAAACAATTTGAGTGTAATTTATGTGAATTCAAAAGTTCTCATAGTGGTAATCTGAAAACACACATGCAAACTCACATTGGTGAGAAACCATTTCAGTGTAATTACTGTGACTACAAATGCTCAAATAGTGGTATTCTTAAAATACATATGCGAACTCATACTGGTGAGAAACCATTTCAGTGTAATTTATGTGATTACAAATGTTCTCGTAGTGATAAGCTTAAAGGCCACATGCAATCTCAACACTAGTGAGAAACCATTTGACTGTAATCTATGTGATTACAAATGTTCTCGTAATGCTAATCTTAAAAGACACATACGAACTTAGATTGGTAAGAAACCATTTAAGTGAAATTTGTGTGCCTACAAATGTTCTCAAAGTTGTATTCTTAAAACATACATGTGAATTCTTATTTCATTATAGTTGTGATCATAAACACTAGTGAGAAGCCATCTGAGTTAAATGAGCCACGGCTGACTACTACAAATGTTCACTAAGTTATTATCTTAAAAGACAAAAAATTTTAGTTTGTAACAAGGTTTAACACGATTTCCACTATTCTGTTCTGTTGCATTAAGATATAAGCTGGTGGAATTATAATTGAAAAATTGTATATTGTTAAAGAATTTATAAATAAATATTTTGTATAAATTTAGCTGCATTTTTGATTTTTAATAATAAACAACCTTTTATTACATTCTTACTACATCGCTCTGGCAATGTAAGACATACACTGACCAGCAAAAAATATGCACCATATATTTGTTCTCTCACCCTGCAATTATGGTATATGGAGTAAGTTAAAAAACTGCAATCATACCAAGTGTAAACTGCCCTTAAATTGAAGAATTGTAGAAAATGTTAAACCTATTTGTAATAATATTTCATGTTCAAGAGTTAAATCGAGTTTACTCTGGAAAGTACTCGGATGAGTAAACTACAAGTGCAGTGTACTTGCCTACATCCCTCCCCTGCCTCGTCTCACATCCACATATCGACTCTGCGGTTCGGTGCGCCCGGCACCTCGATACCGAACGGCATAAGGGGTTAAAGATTATGTATGTATTTTATGTTCAAATTCCAATTATCTAGGTCCTACCTTGAAAAAAAGGTCGTTTTTTCAATTTTTTTAAGTTTAGCTGCTGTATAAACGATCGGTAAGATAGTATTATTCGAATTCCACCAAATGTAGAACTGCATTATTTTATTTAATAAGTTTTCTAATTATGCGTGTGCTTTGTAAATTATGATCTTTTGATTGGCAAATTTTCTTTGGGTTTAAATAGTTCATTTTAGCTTATTTCTCCAGGTAAAGTTGTGCTACAATTTTTTTTATTTATGTTTTGGATTATGTGATAGATTCTATGCAGCAGTTAAATTCAAAAGGTATAAAAAAGAATTTCTTTTCAAAGTCAGACGTTGATAATTGGGATCTGAGAATAAAATATCATTTATAAGTAAGTTTTTTAATAACATTTTTTCGTTTTTAATGGTAGTTTACTCTTGGAGCAATTTAAGTTTTTTGAATCTGTCTGAATTTTTTGACATTTTCCATTCTTCTAGAGGAAGCAAAAACTTTGATCCAGAATAGATTTTTTCCAGAACCGCAAAATAAAAAAGTCCTATATGGTGCATACGTTTTATCGGACACTGTACACAAGCTGGAGGAATTATATTTACAAATTTGAGCAAGTCATAAATGTTCAATATAGATTAATTTCAAGGATCATTGTTGGTACATATTTTATAAAAAAGTTAATATTTCTCATCCTGGTACATATTGTTTTATATATTTCATCTCCATACTTATTGCATAAAAGTTCATAAAGTGGGCAAACATGAAGACTAATTCTAAAGTGAAGTACAAATAAAAATCAGTTAAGTATCAATGAAAAATTTAATACAATTGGTGCAGAACAACAGAGAATTATCATTTTTAACGAAGCGTCACTAACCCAAACAGGCAACATCAGAATCATAATATTTAACTACACAAGAGGATAACGATGACGTTTATTGCAAATGCCTGCTTGAAAATTGTAAAACTGAGACTTTTTGAGAACATTTTCGTGGTGAAAAGCAGAAACAGTTGGTGCATAATAAGTTTCAAATAACCAGTTGCAGCTACAAATGATACCTACCAAATAAGTATTGAATAACGGAAACTTGTAACCCATATTTTAAAGAATATTTACAAGAAGTTCCTGCAAACATCTTCAAACCATGAATCCAGCACTGCAAAATATTTAATGTTTGAAATTAATTAAAAGATAAATTGTTAATATTAAGATCAGATGTCACCATTGTAAATAGAAAGATATTTACAGTAAATGAAGACATAAACTATTGAGATCAAAAAGTTTGGTTGATGTTGGTCAGTACAATATTTGTGTCCTGCACATCCTTATCTTAAAGGTTTAGTAGACATTCTGGGCAGTGGTATGTGTAATTTACTAACTTCATTAAAATCTTATGTTAAAGATAACCATTTGTACGATATTGAAGTGATCTGGCACTCCAAATTGCCCTGAGTCTCTTTTATACTTAAGACTCCCTTTATAGACTGATTCATAAAGCTTGACCCATTCAACATTTATCAATTTTATTATCATTTACTATATTTAAATTATTGTTCTTGAAGGACCTTTACAAAACTAACAATATGAAAGTGCGAATTTTAAGAAAGGTTATGTTTTATTAACAACTTTGACATTTCCAACCAAGTAGTAATATAATATTTCAAAAGAGAGTTTGATAATACACAACCTGGATGTTCTGTGTTGTGGCGCCCCCTTCAAAACATAAATAACGTCTGGAACTACAAACGCGAACGGCCGTGTAAGAGACCTTTGTCTCTCACAAATCGAGGAGGCCGTGAGCAAACGCAATTAGGTTTTACCCAGGGCTTTGGAGATGGGGCCATGGCGACAAACTTAAACTTAAACTGAAATATTTCTGATGCAATTTATTTTCAAATTTCATCAAATTCGCCGGTTTTATTTGAATTAGCAACAAGAATTAGTAATACAAATATTCAAATTATAAAAAAATCACTATAATGACGCTAACTATTATAAAAATAATCTTTACCTAATGTTATACCTTTAGATTATTTATTTTCAAATTAAATTCGTAAATAGCGGAAAGTTTAATTTTTCTTGTTAAGTTTGCAGCTTTATAGGTGATTCTAAAAAAATAACTGTATAATAGCATACATCAGCAGCGTGCCGTGCATACGAGACAGTGGAAGCAGTCCCGATATGATGTATGCTCTATCACGCTCGTACATATTGCGTATGAGCGTAATAGCGCATACGTCGGATCGGGACTGCTTCCACTGTTTCGTATGCACTTCACACTGCTGGCATACATACAACAGAATTTTAAATGTTATTGAAAAGTTGTATTAAAAAAATACTCTAAAAATAAAATAACATTATCAAGTATACTTGCTTTGAAAATACTGATAACGGTCCTAACAATACAATACTCGAGTTTCTTAGAAAAACTTCACAGGTAGCAGTTGGTGTTAGACGTGTGGTCCTTTTATTAATGCTCTTAAATCCATGTTCAATAAATATACATTATTTTGTTTCATTATTCGAATTGAATTTTTTAAATTTTCAATTTCTTTTTTGTGCGTAAATTAATTTAAAAAAATAAGTTGCAAAACAATATCGGGATTTGAACCGATGTGTCTGTTGCACAGAGAGACGGTATTTTGCCATTGCGCTACACCCGCTTTGCCTTTATGATCGTCTTACCTATCTCTTCTTATAATTACATCTTGTGTTTTTCGGTTTTTCATATTAATAAATAAAATTAGGATCTTATTTAATTAAAAACATTTTTTGTTATAGAATCACCTATAAAGCTGCAAACTTAACAAGGAAAATTGAACTTTCCGCATTTTACGGATTTAATTTGAAAAGAAGTAATCTAAAGGTATAAGATTAGGTAGAGATTATTTCTATAATAATTAGCGTCATTATAGTGATTTTTTTATAATTTGAATATTTGTATGACTAATTCTTGTTGCTAATTCAAATAAAACCGGCGAATTTGATGAAATTCGAAAATAAATTGTATCAGAAATATTTCAGTTTAACTTCGGTCCTGATATATTTAGGCAACCCAACAATCTTATACGAGTCTCATTTAATTTGTCTTTCAGCTTACATCCCTCTATTTTATTCTGACTCCAGTTAACTTTTTCAATGGGGTCAGAAAAAGCATAGATTTCTCTGGTTGGATGAAGTATTTAGGGAATCAACCACGGTCACTTTCTTATCTAATAAAAGTACTTCAAAATTGTTTACATCACTCTCATGTACCCATCTACTAATAAAACTTTGTTAGTATTGGAGAATGCGTATAGTTTTAAATAAGTAATATAATTTCAAGACTTATTTAAGAATAAAAGTCTTATTTTTGACAAAATAATAAATTAACTTATTAGAATATCCAAGTATGTATGATTAATAAGTTTATCAAAACTGCATTTTTAATTTAAATAAATTAAATTTCTTTTTCGTCCAACCGCACAAATATTTCGATTTTTTTCTCGATTTTGGGCAGGGTTCTTTTATTGCTAAATTGTATTTTAATATATTGGAAAAGCTTACTATTGTCCTTGTTATTTTCTTCCAGTGTTTGCACTTGCTCGTCGATCCATGCTGATTTTTTCTTCGTAAACAACTTCGTCGCTTCTTGTTTTATTCTTTTATATATTCAATTCTCTCTTCTGCTCGCGTTTGTAGCCATTTTCTTCTTCTTTTTCTTCACTTCTGTTTTGGTATTCTTTGTTGAACCACTCCTTTGGTTTGATGTTTCTCCTGGGTCCTAATATTTTATCTGCTGTTTCTAGTATTACTGTCTTTATGTTATTCCACTCTGTGTCTACCTCCGCCTCTCCTTTTCATTCTAGTTGGTTTTCTATTGCTCTGCTAAACTCTTTCTTTGTTTCTTTATCAAACTTACTAAATTGTCACCTAACCTCCGATGCATAGCGTTTCCTTCACGCCGTTGGTCTTTCTTTTTCTTTTCCCGCCCTCTGTAATTTTCTCAGTCTGTGTTAGATCTATCAAACTTATTAGCTTATAACCTAACCTCCGCTGTATAGCGTTTTCTTTACGTTGTTGATGTTTTGCTTTTTTCCCCCCCCTATGTATTCTCCTCGGTCTCTGTTAGATCTATCAAACTTACTAACTTATAGGCTAACCTCCGCTGCATAGAGTATCCTTTAAGCTGTTCGCATTTCTCTCTCTTTCCCTGTCCTATGTATTCTCATCTGTCTCTGTTAGATTTATCAAAGTTACTAACTTATAATTACTACTTCATAATGCACGAATGCATTCTCGGTGTTTGTTATTCTCGGTAGTATCTATTCTCGGCTTTGGTTTTTTCGGTTGTGGTTTCTCGGTTGTAAGTGCGGTTAGGGGTGCTCCGGGGTTGTCTCGGTATTTGAAAGGGGCCCGCTTACGTAGTGGCGCTTGTGTGGTTATCGGTGATGTCGGTATCAGCGGTAACTCTCGGGTGCCAGTTATTTTAACGTGGTATGCTCCACCGAACCGGGTAACTACTAGTGGAAAAAGGATAATCCAGGGAACTGCTGGGGTTGCTGAGGTCGACCCTGTCTGGATCACTCCACGGTCTCCACCTATTTCTACTAAGACACTTAGAAAAGGTAAAGGGGTTATCAGCAAATAAAAGACACAATCAGAATACCAAACAGCAAGTAATTTATTCTTATTACTAGTTCCTATAAACCTTACCACTACCCTAATAAGCTTACGGTTAATAAAGGAATTCCAGGCAAGCGGGGTGCAACAATACAGCGTAGCAAAAGCGAACCAAGCGTGCGGGTACGGTGCTAGAATACAGGGCCGGATAACGGGGTGTCGGATGGTAACGGGCGTACCGGGTAAGGAATGCAAGGAACGGGGCCCCCGGAATACCCGCAGTCAGGCCTCGGAAAGATCGGATAGGGTGTGTGGATTGAGTCCTCCCGGAATACTCGCAGTGGGGTCTCGGACAGGTTGTAAGGGATGAGACTTCCCGGAATACTCGCAGTGAAGTCTCGGACAGGATGTAAGGGTTGAACGGACAAGAGCAGGCGGAAACAGGACTTACTCTTATATTCTCCGGGAACGGTCTGGGCTGGCTGGTCCTGCTGGGAGTCCTGAACGCGGACTCAATAAATCGTCGCTCCGCGTCTGTTTATATAGGCGCTCTCGGAGCGTGGGGGAAAAGGTAAAAGTAAAACGGAGCGGCGCACGCCAAATATGGGTTAGGGAAGGGACGCGTGCACTCGCTTGAGTCGGCCGCTTATTCGAACGGTTTGAGATTAAACGGAAGATACGGATTTTAATTCTTACACCCAAAGTAAATAACCAAAACTAAGTAACTTCATTACACGGTTATGGTTTCTCGGTAGTTGTCTTTCTCGGTGATGACCGGATAAGTTTTTTCAGCCCGATTGACTGGAGTACGTTATAAGATTGTTTAAATAAATTTAAAAAGTCTAAAATTTTGTTGGTACTTTAGTCTTTTAAGTAGAAGAAATGTGACTTTATTTTCCATTTGTTGTTTATTTGTTCGCTCTATGCTAGTACGCTGCAATAATACGATGCTTGTTACTTCCATAGATCAAAAATGTATAGATTTTTGAATTTCATATATAAGTTATAAGTCAAGTCAAGTCAAATATAAGTTTTAAGTTAAGTGTAAAACGATTTTGAAATATTTCAAAAATAATGCTAAAATTCTCAAAAATATGTTTAATGGTTAATTTACCCAGACCTTTAGATAGAAACAACAAAAAGTTTTGTAGAGGCGGCCACTTTAATTTTGCACCTGAACGGAAAGCACCCCAGGAACGGCATTGATTAGAGGCACGTAATTTTTACATGAATATCTATTCCAGCGCTACTTGGGTTATTTGAAACTTATTTCGCACCAACTGTTTATGCTTTACACCACGAAGACGTTGTTCATTGTTCTCAAAAAGTCTCATTTTTACAATTTTCAAGCAGGTATTTGCAATAAATGTTGTCATCGTTTTCCTTTCTTGTGTATTTAAATATTATAATTCTACCGAGTAACGTACGTTATAATCACACTATAGATAAGATCATATTACATTTCATGATAAGGTTATATTATCTTTCATGAGAACTGCTTAGTATCGCAAGCACACGATATCATATTACCTTTTCATGATAAAACTATATTATCTTTCATGAGAACTGCTTTAATATTAACTCTCTCATGAGAATTGTTTAGGCAGATAAGATTGTATCACTGTATAAATACCTCTATTTTATTCTTAAGAAACACAGTCTTTTACGAAACTTCGTTGTAGAGTCTTCTTCAAGCCTTCTACAACTCATCTAGGAGTGGACTTCAAAATTGTCCTACTAGAAAAACTTAAAGACGCATTCGAGTATTAATTAATTGTGTTTTGTTTAATATCCTTTAAATGTGAATTCTAAAATTGTTCTGTTATGTGTGTTAATTCAAATTAAATTTAATTCTTTAAACTCGTCTTAACTCAATTAAATAATTACTGAAAAAGTATATTTTATACAAATTTGCATTGTGAATGCATGTGAATTTTCTCTTTAGGCTGAAAATAGGTGGAAAATGATCCTGGAGGTGTCCTGATGCCGAATAACATGGTTAGCGCGTTCGACTCCGATACCGACGAGTTGCCTCCGGATTTTGAGTCCGACTCGTACGCTGTATATAGCGTTCGGAGGTGTATAAGTACTAAAAGCATATATATATATATATATATATATATATATATATATATATATATATATATATATATATATATATATATATATATATATATATATATATATATATATATATTAAATAATATTTTGAATGCAAATTCATATAGAAAAATTTATCGACTCTGCTGGGATTCGAATCCAGGACCCTCCACTGTCTAGGTGGTATCTCTACCAACTGAGCTACAGAGAACGACTACCAGCATAGCGAGAAATTTTCCATATGAATTAGATATCAAGCAAACATGCAAGTAACTAGATATTTTTTAGAATACTATTAATGAAGATCAGCAAGTCGCATGACAACATCAATATCCAAAGTATCTAGATTATAATGAATCATTCCGAAATAAAAAAAATTTGGATATTGATGTTGTTGTCATGCGACTTGCTGATCTTCATTAATAGTATTCAAAAAATATCTAGTTACTTGCATGTTTGCTTGATATCTAATTCATATGGAAAATTTCTCGCTATGCTGGTAGTCGTTCTCTGTAGCTCAGTTGGTAGAGATACCACCTAGACAGTGGAGGGTCCTGGGTTCGAATCCCAGCAGAGTCGATACATTTTTCTATATGAATTTGCATTCAAAATATTATTTAATGTAAAATCATTATCCAACTTGATAAAAATTAACTCTATCTAAAAATTTATAAAAATTAATTTCCTTTCGGAATTATTCATTATAATCTAGATACTTTGGATATTAATGTTGTTGTCATGCGACTTGCTGATCTTCATTAATAGTATTCAAAAAATATCTAGTTACTTGCATGTTTGCTTGATATCTAATTCATATGGAAAATTTCTCGCTATGCTGGTAGTCGTTCTCTGTAGCTCAGTTGGTAGAGATACCACCTAGACAGTGGAGGGTCCTGGGTTCGAATCCCAGCAGAGTCGATAAATTTTTCTATATGAATTTGCATTCAAAATATTATTTAATGTAAAATCATTATCCAACTTGATAAAAATTAACTCTATCTAAATATATATATATATATATATATATATATATATATATATATATATATTACATTTTTAAGTTTCCGCGGATATTGTATGATACTTCACTACTTTTCCGGGTTTCACTCCGCGTATTCACTATTCGGCTTCTAGAGGAACCAGACAATGGTTGACGACGTTTCAGCAAGATGGCACTTGCCATCTTCAGGTCACTTCGAACTTCCTTCTGCTTCGCGTGGTTACACGATGTAGACTGTAACCTCTGTAAGTTAGAAGTGACCTGAAGATGGCAAGTGCGATCTTGCCGAAACGTCGTCAACCATTGTCTGGTTCCTCTAGGAGCCGAATAGTGAATACGCGGAGTGAAACCCGGAAAAGTAGTGAAATATATATATATATATACACACACACACACACATATATATATACACACACACAAACACACACACAGATATATATATATATATATATATATATATATATATATATATATATATATATATATATATATATATTTTATTTTATTTATTATATACAAATTTTAGTTGTAATTAATTTTTGTTTAGTTGAATAATGATTTTACATTAAATAATATTTAGAATGCAAATTCATATAGAAAAATTTATCGACTCTGCTGGGACTCGAACCCAATATTCAATATTCAAAATAATATTCAAAAAAATATCTAGTTACTTTGTATGTCTTCTTAAACATCTAGTTCATATGGAAAATTTCTCGCTATGCTGGTAGTCGTACTCTGTAGCTCAATTGGTAGAGATACCACCTAGACAGTGGAGGGTTCTGGGTTCGAGTCCCAGCAGAGTCGATAAATCTTTCTATATGAATTTGCATTCTAAATATATATATATATATATATATATATATATATATATATATATATATATATATATATATATATATATATTGCTGTGGATGGTAGTTGCAAAATTTTGGAAAATTTTGTAGAAATCTAAAATCTGTTAAATACTAACACTTTTGAAATATTTTTATCAACTTTTCCAGTTAAAAAATATTTTGAAGTTATTTGCTTGTGTGTCATTGATTATAAAATCAATGTGTATACTTTTTAATAAGGTTAAATAATCCATGATTCTTTATTTATTATCAAACAATTTAATCACCAAATTACTCAAGCATACGTAACATCCAGTTGTGCGCAAGTTAGTGTTATTATCTAATTCATTTATGACTAATTTTCAAATGAGTATATCGACGGGTTATGTGATTCTTTTAAGGTTTTTGTTTATGTAAATAGATCGTTATTATTGCGTAAAAATGTTGTGTAAGAATCTGTAATAGATGTGTCACTGTGACAAATTATGTTTTAATCTGCTATTATGTTTGTAAATAGTGTATAATCTCTGTTTTAGATGGCAAGGTGACGTCAAATTGTGTAATATAATTATGTAAATAGGAAATAGTATATAAGCTTAGAAAATCATACTTTTAAGACACTTCCTGATATACGACGAACGCGAACGTATGTAAAGTTTTCTTCTGAAAATAAAACGACAGCGTAAAGTCGTGAAAAATAATATTGTAAAAATTTAAATAGTCTAGTCTTAAATAGACAAGTTAAGTTAGTTGGTGATTTGAATACGGCGAAAGTGTAAAAAGTATAAATTGTAAAAGTGTATAAGATTATAAAGAACCTCCTTTAAGTTAAATTACTTGCTAAAGTTAAGCAAGATAATAAATCTACGTTAAACCCATAAACTGGTGTTTTATTTAACCAAGCTTTCAAAATTACTTTATTTCTTCTTCAGGGTATCTACAAGTTATATTAAACAAAAGTATAACAATCTTATTTATAAAAAGAAGAATTCTCTTTACTTACAGAACTATGAGAATTCTTTATGATTTCTTACAGTTGTTAATATCTATCCTATAATAGGCTATAGCCTATAATAGGCTATCTTTAAGTTAGGTTTCTGTAACACATGTTTCAATTTCTGAGATAGATTTTGGATGTAGGGTAGTTTCTTGTATGTAACTTGGTTCCTTTCTTCCTCATTATTTGTGTTTTGTGGAGGATGTTGGTTATTATCTGTGTTATACAGTAATTTAGTTACTAATGGTCTAGGGTAACCGTTATTGGTCAGAATATCCATCAGAAGTTTTAAATTTTTGTCTAGTAATGTAGGATGTGCAATCTTTTTAATTCTATTTTTGAGGCCTAATACTAAGTTGATCTTCTGTTTTAATGAATGATTAGAGAAAAAGTTGATGTATCTTCCTGAGTTGGTAGGTTTCCTATACCAATCAAGGATCAATACACCATCTTCGTCTCTAATCATTGTAGTATCTAAAAATGGAATACTGTTATTGGTTTCTCTTTCTACTGTGAATTGAATGTAATGATTGAAGCTGTTAAACAATTCTAATGTTTCTTCGATCTTATTAGAAGGGACAGCACATATTACATCGTCGACATATTTTTTTATAAATGGAAGTGTGTAGGGGAGTTTAGCTGAATTTTATTAATTATTTTGGGTATAAGAATGAATATGCTTAACGGTTATTGTAATCAGTCGCCGTTCGGATAAGCCTCCGACTCAAGCGAGAGCACGCATTCCTTCCCTAACCGTTTATTTGGCGTGCGCTGCTCCATCTTAGTCCTACTATATCCCCCACGCTCCGAGAGCACCTATATAAGGAAGTGTACGAGCCGTTTTAGTCAATTCTTTCGCGGAACTCCAATTCACCAGCAGGACCAGCCAGCCGACCCAGATGGAGCAGTCAAGCAGCCAACCGAGCCGCAAGAATTATTAGAGTAAGGACTCCTGCATTTCCCTAATCCCTTTCCGCCCTGTCATATCTTACCGTGCCTTGTCCGAGACCTCACTGTGCGTGTGCTTGGGGATCTCCATAGGGTAGAAAATAGAAAAGAAAATAGGGTAAGATAACCATAGGCTTTTAGATTTAGAGATTGACGCTTGCTGGAGTGGTGGAGTCTTGGTAACAATAAAAATATTATTAGGTTTGGTAATTGTGTGTTTTACTTGTTTCGTGAAAGCTTTAGAGACAGGTAAAGTGATCCAGACTGGGCCAACATCAGCTACCCCAGCAGTTCGCTGGATTATATTTCCCATTAGTAGTTACCCGGATACGTGGATCATACCATGTTAAAATAACTGGCGCCCGAGGGTTACCGCCCTTCGTAAGAGCGTTGTTGCACAGGGTAGAGACAGTTATAAATTGGCGTTCGAGCGGGGAAGCCTCCCGTGACAAAACCCCGGGGCAAGCAACCCCCCCTTACAATTTTTATAGTTTTTTAATTTAACTGCTGCATATAATGTATCAAATAATCCGAAACATAAATTAAAAAAATTGTAGCACTACTTTAAATGTTATAAGACAAATGTAGGATAATTTTATTTAACATTTTCTAATGTTCTAGAAGAAGCAGGCACATTGGTCAAGACTTTTTCTGGGATTTTCTCAAAAATGGAAAACAAAAATATGGTGCATACTTTTACCCGTTCACTGTATATCTGTGTATCAAAGAAAACGTTGTTTATGATTATAAATCAATACATGTTTACAAATTTGCATACTAATTATAAAAACAATGATAAAATAATAGCACATTAATCACTTATTCTTCTTTTTTCTTTATATCTACCAGTCTAGCCCACTTTCTTATCTTTTGCTTTCTCTCTTGCTTCTTGCCATGTGATTCCCATTTTCTTTAATACTGCTACCACTTCATCGTTCCAGGTTTTCTTCGGTCTTCCGCGCTTCTTGCTTCTTTGGATTTTGGTTTCCCATATATTTTTTACTTGCCTTCTGTCGCTCATTCTACACATATGTCCAAACTATTTGAGTTGGTTTCGTTCGCTTATTCTAATGATTGATTCTACTTCAAGTTCTTCTCTTACTGCATCATTTCTAATTCTATCCTGTCTGGTTATTCCTTTAACTCGTCTTAGATATTCCATATCCATAGCTTGGATTTTGCTCTACATTGCTTTTGTTATAATATGGGTCTAAAAACTGTTTTGTAGATCACCATCTTTGTTCTCCTACTTATTTATTTTTTCCATATGGACGTCTTGTTTAATGAATGGTACATTCGGGCTGCCGACGCAATTTTTTCGTTAACTTCTTGGTCTATGCTTCCTTCTGTCTATTAGCACTTCTAAATATTTGTATGTGTTAACTTGTTCTAATGTTTCTTGGTTTATTTCTATGTTAATTCTTTTATTTTCCTTCCCAATCATCATTACCTTAGTCTTATTCGTGTTCATTTTCATGTTACGCTTGTTTAGTTCTTCTTCCCATATCAGTACATTTTGTTGATTAGCAAAGGCACACTCAGCTATATAAACTGGGTTTAATTTATTAAAGTCGACGTGTACCTTTCGAGTTGTCTTAGCAGTTTCTTTAATAATATCATCCATGATTATAATAAATAGTGTTGGGCTCAATACTCCACCTTGCCTTAGGTCCTCATTTATATCAAAAGTATCAGACTTCCTGTTGTTTTTCCTTACGTAGCTTTTATTTTTATCGTATAGGGATTTAATACCTCTTATTAGTTTTGGCCTGATATTTTTTCGTTGCAGACTTTCCCATATCTTTTTCTGTGGAACTCTGTCAAAAGCCTTTTCTTGGTCCAGGAATGCTAAATACAGTTCTGTGTTTCTTGCCCTGGTATTCTGTATCATCTGTTTAATGGTAAAGATATGATCTTGTACGCTATGTCCTTTCCTAAAGCCACTTTGCACCTCTGTCAATTGCCCTTCCACAGCGCACTTGGGTCTTTTCTCTAATATACGTTCGAATAGCTTGGAAACAACACTAAGTAGAGTGATACCCCTATAATTACCATTCTGCGCTATCAGCAACTTCCTCTGTTTCTATATTTTCATCGTCTTCCTCTGGAGCAATGTGTATTGTTGCCTCTGTGTTTATCTTGTCTAGATCTTTCGTGTTTAATAGTTCCTTGAAGTATTCTCTCCACCTCTCCATTATCTTTACTTCATTTGTGATTGTGCTCTTATCTTTTGTTTTTATTTGTTTTGTTTAAGTCTTGATGCTTTCCATTTCTTAGGTTTTTTATTACCTTGTAGAACAGTTTCTGGTTTGTATGTCTGTCTTTTTCCATTTTCTTTCCGAAATCTTCCCATGTTTGCTGTTTTGTCTGGAGGACCATTTCTTTCAATTTTACCTGTTGCTCTTTATATTTTGCATAGTTGGTAGCTGATCTATTTTTTAGATATTGTTGCCATAGTTTTTTCTTAGTTTTTACTTCAAGCTGTATTTCTCGGTTCCACCATCGGGATTGTTTCTTGGTGTAGTTTACTACTGTGGTACCACACACTTCCGTTGCTGTTGAAATGGTTCATGCTCTCCCACACGTTCTTCGATACTTCTATTCTTTCTTCTACTGTTTCCCTGAACTCTTTTGCTTTGCTTGTTTCTTGTAATTTATATGTTCTTATGACTTTGTCAGATTTTATATATTTTTCTTTTATTTTCTGTTCTTCATTTCCTCTTTCTATCTTAATTTTTCCCGATAGCATGTAGTGATCGCTATAGATTTCTGGGTTTCTCTTTACTTTGACATCTAAGATTTCTTTCCTGTATGTTCTGTTGATAAGTATATAATCAATTATTGATTTTTCGGTTCGGCTTTTAACCTCTCTGGTATACTTATGCATGTCCTTATGTGCATAGAATGTATTTGTTACTATTAGATTATTCTCTATACAGAAATGTATTAATCTATTTCTGTTGTTGTTATATGATTCTCTCCGTAGGTGCCTATAACATCAACTACATGACTGGTTCTTTTCCCTACTCGACTATTAAAGTCTCCTAGTATTATTAGTCTACTTCTTATATTTCCGATCGTGTCTGTTGATTGTTCCCAGAACTCGTGTTTCTTTATTGTTAATTCATTTTCATCAGGTCCATATACTATTATTATTGTGGTGGTGTTTTTCTGTTCAAGTTGTATTTCTATTTTTAGTATCCGTTCCGAAACAAACTCCCATTTCCTGGTGTTATTTGCATGTTCCTCTTTCATTATGCACCCAACGCCTTCTGCTGCTCTTTTTTCTGCTGGTACCCCACTATACCATAATATATGTCTGTCCATTTTTATCATTCCTTGTCCTTTTTTCTTTGTTTCGGTTATCGCTAATATGTCTAATTGTGCTTTGTCGAATTCTTGTACGAGTCTGTGAACTTTCCTCTGCATTTTTGCTTTAACATTCCGTTTTCTATAACCTTATTCTTTGCTTGTTTCGTCATCGTGTTACAGTCCTTCATTTGGGTTATTAGTTTTTTGGGGTTGTATTAGTTTCTCTTTTTTCTAGTTCTCTTATGTCCTTGTTCCATATCCATTCAGTGTTGTCTACTATTACTCTGCTATATCCAATTTTAACCGTTTTTCCTTTTCTTTTCTCAGCTTGTGCTAGCTTCCTAATTTTCCAATGTTTTTCTCTTTCGGCTTTTGTTTGGTCATTGTTTATGTATATCTTATCTGGTTCCATATTCTTTAATTTTGCTTTGTTCTGCATTATTTTCCTCTTATCTGCCTCATTTCCTAGTTCAATTACACACGTATTTTCATTTATCTTGGTTGCCTTCTTAACTTTAATGTCTATCTCCAAGTGTTGCTGTATAAAGTTTTCCGTAGTTTGTTTCAATGTTTCCGGTTCACTTGTATTTATCTTTCTTCCTGTCATCACTACATTGTTTTTCCGCTTTTCTTTCTCTATAATATCTATATTACTTTTGATTTCCCACAGTTTCTTTTTGATTTCGCAGTTTACTTGTTTTATCTTTTTATTCTCTTCTCTCAGGCTTTTGTTTTCCTCTTTTACTTTATTAATCTCCACTATGAGAAGCCTTGTGATTTTATTCATCTGTTGTATTTCACTTTTTACATCATTCACCTCTTCCTTAAATTGCTCATCATCTCTATTAAGGTATCAAGTTTTTCTTCTTTCCCTTCTTTTGTCTTAGTTGTGTCTCTTGGTGTTTCCGTTGGGGTCCTTGGTGGTCTCTTGCTCCTATCGAACCCTTCTTTATCCTCTTTCTCATTCTTCCTCTTTCTTGAATTTTTGTCTATTGAATATTCGTCACTATTCATTGTTTCGTATTACTTACTTTATTTTCCTGGGCTTTGTTGTACTTTAATTTTCTTTATTGCTGCCTGCGTAAATAGGCGACCCGAATCGACTTCTCGGAGGTAGGCCTATTATCAGTTCAGCTAAAAATTTTTTAGTATTTGTACTTATATTGTGGTTAATTATCCTATATTTATGCAGCCCGCTGTGTTCTTCTAGATATATTGGGTTGCCTATCCTATTGTGGACTTCGGGATTTTATAGTTGTAAAATTTTTGTTTATCACTTTATCACTACTATAGCATGCAAAATTGTGCCTTATTGCTATTATTCATAACCTATACTAATTTTGTATCTAAATTAATTTTTACTCACAATTTCATTAAAAGAACGTATTCTCTTATTTCCACTTCTTCCTATAAGAGTCCTCTTACTATTGTATCCTTTCCTTATAAATATATTCTCTCGATATGGTCCAAAATTGGGCTTGAATATCGGAATTGTTTTGTATTATATCTCTTTTATTTCTATAAAATTTAGTTAACTTTATATAAAACATTTATTTATAACTTCTTTTTGTAATAAACCTCAATAAAATCTTTTCTTTATTTATTTTAATCTTCATAAAATAGCACAGGATTTACTCATCTCATTAATCTTAAGTTCATATTAGAATAAGATGATTGTTATATTTATTAAGCAATTATTAGACAAATGATTGTTAATGTGTTTATCAATGGACTTTGTTATATTCAAACAGAATATGTAATTTTCTATGTCCATCGAGTCATGATTGCAAACATGATATTAATCACTGTTTACAATATTATTCAATAATTCAATTCCTATTAACTTGTTTTGTAATATTGTAGATGTTTACATATAGTTATAATAAAAGTGGTTACATTGCGAACAATAAAGTAGTACTATACAAGGTCTAAAACAAAAATCATCGCTCATATAATTATCATATAATTAAAGCCAAAAGTTGTGTGTAAGAGTTAACAATAATTAAACACCAATAAAATGGTTTAATTACAAGTGGTGTCAGAAGTCAAGGGATCCAGAAAGAAACAACAGGTGACAACAACGTTCCAAAGAAAACCAGGTTAGAAGTTTACAACATTGTATCAAAACCTCGTCAGAATTCCGTCATCTGGAGCAACCTTTCAACACGTAGAAAACAGCATCACCGTTGCGACTATGAAAGTGGTGTTAATTATTGTGTAAGTGTTTTACCATTTTGTAAGTGTTCTACCATATTTTCGTAAGTGTTTTAACAATATATCCAGATCAAACAAAAATCATGACAAACGCCGATGATAAATCAACAAAAGTTTCTATCGAATTAGCTGAAAAGATGTTAATTCGTTTCGATGGCAACAAACAAAAACTCAATGAATTTATAGACAATTGCGATAAAGCAATATCATTAGTAAGTACCGATAATAAAAAAATATTGTTTGCTATCATCGAGACCAAAATAACAGATAATGCTAGGGCACTCATTAGAAATAGGCCATTTGATGATTGGTTAGGTTTAAAAGCACATTTATTGGATATCTATTCTGAAAAACGTACCATGGGTCAGTGGCAGCTAGAATTAAATTCGTTAAAACAAGTTAATCATGAAACCGTTCTATCATACTCAAATAAAATCGAAAATTGTTATATAAAGTTACTAAATTCATTAGATGATTCTTTGCAAGGGGAAGCTCTAACAGCTTGCAGTCAGTTATTAAAAAGTCAAGCCTTAAGTGTATTTATATGTGGTCTAAACAAAGATATATCTATAATAGTCAAATCACAAAAACCGAAAGAGTTGGAAACAGCAATCGCGATCGCTCTTTCAGAAGAACAAGAATTCAAATCTAAACTCGAAATTCAAAAATATCAAAATCAGAACGTTAACAAATTTTGTTCATTATGTAATAAAACCAATCATAATACTATTAACTGTAGATTTAAACAAAATTCAACCAGCTTTCAAAAACCTCTCTTTAAAATGAAGTCTAATGTGACTACCGTAAACAGTACTCCAAGTCAAAAATTCCATAATAATTATAAAAATTATTCAAAATTTTGTAATTATTGTAAAAAACAAGGGCATCAAATACAGGAATATAGGAAAAGGGAATATAATAATAAAAAACGAGAACAAATAGTGAACCAACAACCTTATCTTGCAAAAGCATCAACCTCCCAAACAAATTCCTCAAAGATTAATTCTTTAAACTTCCAGGACGCTTCGAGAGCGGTCTCCCCGAGGTCAGTCGGTCAAATCCAGGCCGAATCTATGTAATTAATTATCAAGCAATTACTACCTTCATAAACTTGAAAATAAAACAATCAAAAAATAAGTCAAATTCATTTCTATTAGACACTGGCGCGGATTTATCTCTAATAAAAATAGGGCAGCTTCGCGACGATACTCCTTGTTTCGAGGATCAAAAAATATCGTTAAGAAGAATTGATAATGTCGAAAAACCAATTCAAACACTAGGTTACTGTTATCTAGAAATAGAGTTAAATAAAAATATTTACAAACACATGTTCCATTGTGTCAAAAACGATTTTCCAATAATTGACTCTCATTAACGAACGCATAAAGTTAAACCATATTAAAACTCTGTTAATAAATTCTCAACTTCAAGGAAATTTGAGCACCTTTATAATTAAGCCAAGATGCGAAACTATAATTCCGGTAAAAATAAATAATCCAGAACTAAAAGAAGGATTAGTAAATAAAACAAAAATCTTAGATGGTGTATTCTTATGTCCCAGTATAGTAAAGGTAAACGAAAATTTAGGAATAGCTTTAACATCAGAGCTTAACACTACCGAAAAATCTGTGAAAATTCATAATATTCAAATTTCCTTAGAACCTTTTGAACAATCCTTTAGCAAAGTAAATAAAATCTCTACCACATCGTATTCTACAATTTCGAATGCTAGCTCAAATCGCTTACAAGAGTTAACAAAAAATCTAAGGACTACACATCTAAACCAAAAAGAAAAAGACTCATTAATTAATTTATGTCTAGAATACAATCATATTTTTCAGCTAGAAGTTGACAAACTAACTTATACTGATAGCGTTCAACACGAAATCCCGTTAACAACTAAAACTCTTATTAAAGCAAAAACTTATAGATTCCCAGAAGTGCACAAAGATGAAGTAGATAAGCAAATAAAAACCCTCTTAGAACAAAACATAATAGAACCTTCAAAATCTCCGTGGAACTTTTCCGTATGGATAGTTCCCAAAAAACTCGACGCTTCAGGGGAACGCAAGTGGCGCATGGTCATAGATCTTCGGAGACTTAATGACGTTACCGTCTTTGACTCTTACCCTTTACCAAACATATCCGAAATTTTAGAACAATTAGGTCACTCAAAATATTTTTCCGTAATCGATTTCGCTTCTGGTTTTTTCCAAGTCAAAATGAAACCGGAAGATTCCGAAAAAACTGCTTTCACAGTCCCTTCAGGTCACTTTCAATTTAACCGAATGCCTTTTGGTCTAAAAAACTCACCCTCGACTTTCCAGAGACTTATGGACAACATATTGACAGGTTTACAAGGTACTCGTTGTTTAGTGTACTTAGACGACATTGTGATCTACGCAGATAATTTAGAAAATCATAATTCCAAATTAACAGAAGTTTTCAAAAGACTAGAGCAACACAACCTCAAGATACAACCAAGACAAATGTGAATTTTTGAAACGCGAAGTCATGTATTTAGGGCATTTGATAACCGAAAATGGAGTTAAACCCGATCCAAATAAAGTACTAGCAGTAAAAAATTTCCCCATTCCAGGAAACCATAAAATCATAAAATATAGAGACATAAAATTATTTCTAGGACTAACCGGTTATTACAGAAGATTCATCGAAAACTTTAGTAAAATAACACAACCATTAACTAAACTTTTACGCAAAGATTGTAAGTTCGAATGGACTAGTTTGCAACAACAAGCCTTCGAATCCCTAAAACATAAATTAATATCAGAACCTATACTACAATATCCAAATTTCTCAGAGTACAGTCATGAAATCCACTACCGCCCAGAGACGAACCTAAAGAGTTTTTTTGGAGGGGGTAACCTTAAAATTGCCAACTTATTACGATGAAAATACCAACTAATAGTAAGAAAATATTTTTATTTGTACCTAACATGAAGCAAAATTAGTATTTTACACTTATTTAATCTTACTTTTATTTAAAACTCTCCAACGTGTATGCATGGCAATTAGATTAAATTAAAAATAAATTGTTTTGGACACATTTTCTTATCTTCTCATTTTTCTCAAATTGTGAAATTGCCAACTCTCGCTCAAAATTATCAACTTTGAGGGGGGAGCGTCCCCTCCCATCCCCCCCATGGGTTCGTCCCTGCTACCGCCCAAGTAGAACAAATTCGAATGCAGACGCATTAAGTCGAATATCCATACCCAAAGAAGTAAGTGTCAACATAACCACACAAAATTCAAAAACATACCAAAATTTCTTAAAAAAAATGTGAAAGTATAATAACCAACGGAAATTTTAATGAATATAACGAATCACCCCAGTAGCACACACATGTTGGAAAAATATTGTTTCCACATATTGGCCAAACATTGTAAATGACAGACACTGCCGAGATTGGCACAATATGCGGAAGAAATATATCTCCAGTATTGCAGTTTGATATTGGCCATATATTGGAACATTATATTGGTTCAATATACGTTTATAGTATTGGCACAATATGTGCATAGAATATGTCTCCAACATGATCTCCAATATTGGTCCAACGTTGAAACATTTATTGGTTCAATATCCTTTTACAATATTGGCGAAATGCATTCACAGGATATTCATCCACCGTTTAAATGTAATATTGGTGTAGTATACAATATGTTGATGTGATAATGTGATACTGCTTGATATCTACATTTTATTACGATTAATGTCTCCCGCAACAGGTACTATTTGTCACAAATCACGTTGTATATCTTCTGTTCGTTTAACTCAATCATACTAATAACCGACGACGATAATAATAAAATAATAATAAACCGACAGTCCATATTGTCAAATTAATGTTCAACTGTAGATGAAGTCGGAGGGAGAGAGGGTCATCGTAATATGAAGTACTAATATCCGCTAACTATAATTCAACTTTTTTATTTTGTCAATTTAAACTTAAAACTATCGATATATCTTTCGTATAGAACTCGTTTTAGATGTCTGTACTTAACACAATAATTCGTTTGCGTCATTGCGAAAACTGAAAATAAAAACACAAACGCATTAAATTTTGTTAATTGGACTTTTATCTACGGGATTTCTAGTTAAAACGTTAAACAAATTGTATCAACGTAAAACAGATAACTAATAAAATTAAATATATCCAACATATATTGGCAACATATTGGGCCAACAATATGTACTAGGAGTATTTGTTAAAAACTGTAGCTTAAGTTTGATATTTCAATCACTTCAATAAAAATCTCGTTTGCATTACACCTATTAAAGGCGAAACAATGCTACATTAACAAATAGGTACATAAAACAAATTACATTACACGTAAATGCACCTATAAATTGTTTTCGTACGTTCTAAAAATGACGCATGCACATTGTTTACACAATTCATGTTTAAACGAAATGCTAACTAAATTCGACGGTTGTAATAATTAAAATGACTATAATTAAAATAATTATAGTCAGTACTTACAGTTTAATACAAATAACACATATACACACAGTGATAAATATAAATTTTTCGACAAGACATAACTACCAGCCGAAATCACAACACATAAAAGTAAAACAACAGGTGCATTAAATTAATATCAGTGCCAATGAAATCACGACCGACGCAGCCGCGCCAGATTACCAATATCCACACTGAAAGGTTGTCTCATGGTAAAGTTAATATGTTCAATAAATAACTTTGATTTATTTAAAAACACCCATTAGCGTACTGTAGTATTTTTGATGCTCACTTCAGGTTTAATATTTCTAGTTAGATTATTAACTAACCCAATAAACGTAAATATGGTGCAATATGGTAGAACATTTCACTACAAACCTTGGCGTTTATTCCCGCGTTTTCTACCCTGCAATCACACGACTGCTTGTACGTTATTGGGCGCGAACTTTTAAAATGCGATCATTATGAGTTTAGAACCAGGTATACAATAATTATGTATTAAGATATTATTAGTATTCAGTATTCGATAAAACCGGGTGAGTTATAAAACAACGGAGGCAGCTGTAGCGATGTTATTATTCATTTTCAAGATAGCCTGTTTATTGCTATTTTGACTCCTTGAATAATCAAGTGATCTTGATTAAAGGCTGCTTATTCAATGTCGGACGTATAAAAGAAAAACATTAACTGCAATAATTCTTGAGAATTGATGCTATCTAAGGAATCTAATACCAATAAGATAGTTTAAATGTCCCAAAAATTAATTTTAAGTCTAAAATCAATTTATAACTATATAATAATAATAATAATTCATTATAATTTCTTCTCAATGGAATTATGGGCCATTAGATGTATTGATGAATACTGGGCTAATATAATATGTCCAATATTAGACCGGTATAGAATAATACTATATAAATAAATTGTATATGGGAGCTTTGTAGGAGAAATATTGGTTAAATATATTGGCCACCAATCTTAACCCAATATAGGATTAATATAGTGGACACATATATTTTTTTAAATATATGGTGTATATATTGGACCTTTGTAGTAGTAATATTGGCTGCATATATTAGGTGCCAGTCTTTAACCGATATAACACCAATCTTGGTTGAATCTTCCAAATATTGGGCCAGAATACAATATGTTACCCATATAGAACCAATATTGGGACAATATCTTGTGCTACTGGGGCACTTTTTGCAAGTAAAAATAACATGGCTCATTGTGTCTCCCAAGATCTAGAAATGAGCTCAGGATTAGCATTAGATTTCAAAAATAAATTTAATCATTTAGAAATTTTAAAAGCTCAAAACTTTCAATTGCATGATGTAGGCATCGCTAAAGAAAATGAAAAATTAATTTACTACTTAGTAACTAAATCAAACCATTGGGATAAACCATCCTATAAAGATTTGCTTACAACCCTACTCAAATTAAAAACACACCTGATATCAGAAAATCAGACATCTATCAGCTTGCCTAAAGTAGGTTGCGGACTTGATAAATTTAAATGGAATAAAGTTCGTACTATGATTAGATACATTTTTAAAAATTCAAATATTCAAGTGAAAATATTCCATAATATTATTCTAAATCCGGATCCTGAAGAAATACAAACCATACTATCATAAAATCATTCATTGCCAGCCTCAGGACATTCAGGGTTCAATAAAACGTACAAAAGAATAAAACAAAATTATAATTGGCCACTCATGAAAAAGGACATAAAAGAATTTATTAAACAATGCGAGTCTTGTCAAAAAAATTAATTAATTCGAAAAAACCCGGATGCCTATGGAAATCACTACTACAGCTACAAAGCCTTTTGAAAAATCTATCTAGATATCGTAGGACCCCTTCCGTTAACCGAAGCAGGAAACAAATATATTTTAACGTTGCAAGACGACTTAAGTAAATATTCACAAGCTTAGCCTATCATTAATCATGAAGCCACCACCATTGCTAAAGTATTAGTTAACAATTTTATCTGCAAGTTTGGTATTCCAACATCTATTTTAACAGACCAAGGTAAAGACTTTACCCCAAACCTGCTGAAAGAAGTAGCAAAACTTTTTAAAATAAAACAACTGCACTGTTCAGCGTATCATCCTCAAACAAACGGTGCCTTAGAACGTAGCCATGCTACATTAGCTGATTACTTAAAACATTACATAAATATTGAACAAACTAATTGGGACGAATGGTTAGATTTTTCAATGTTTTCATACAATACAAACACTCATTCTTCTACACAGTATACCCCTTATGGAGTGGTATTTGGCAGCAAATCTACTTTACCAAATTCTATAATTAAAGAAGAATTTAAATATACATACGAAACATACTTACAAGAACTCACATTAAAATTACAAAAATCACAACAAATAGCTCGAGAACATTCCATTAAATCAAAAGAACGAAATAAATTAATTTATGATAAAAAAATTAATTTTGTCGAATTTAAAGTAGGAGATCGAGTTTACTTGTTAGAAGAACAAACAAGGTTAGGTAAATCCAAGAAATTAACTGCAAATTATTCAGGTCCTTATTCCATTATCAAAATCAATTCACCCACAAATTGCACCATTTTAAAAACCAACAAAAAATATATAGTGCATACAAATCGTCTTAAGATGGCAGATTTTAAAAATTTTTTGGTTCCTTACCTAGAGATGTCGCATCGTTCGTTTTAGCTCCATTGCAAGGAGGCGGCACAAAACGAAATTGTTTCGTCAAATTTGCCGCACAAATGATAATAGAGATTATAGAAAATAGTTTTGATATTGTGAAGATTTTCACGTGAATATAAAATATCAAGTAGCGGCATGACGGAGTCTAACTTTCTAATGTTTTTACAAATTGATTAATAACAATTAAATTGTTTCTCATCATTTGCATATTTTATCCAAGGTTTATAAATATCTAAGCAAGCTTAGAAAAGTAGATCGTCTCATACATTTCCACTATTTAATGGGTATTGAAATGGCGGCAAATTTAAAATTAACGCGTGTTGTAATGCTGTGATATGGTATGACCTTTTATATTGTTCATTAAAAGCGAAAAAATAAAATACCTTCGAAACAACTGTTACATACAGAACAGTACACTATGATGTTTTCTTTTTATTAAAAAGTATACACATTTATTTACAAACTTCTTCAAAAACCAACCTAATTTCAAAAAGATCTAAACGCACTTCTTGAACCATGATCGAAGTTTCTTTTTCTGTAGATGTATTTGACGTTAAAACATTACGCATTTGTACTATGTTTATGCAACACCTCTTTATAAACACCATGTTTACTGTGGCCATTATAAATAAGGAAAGTGATTGTTTACTCTTTTGTTACACTATAACCCATCAATTTTCCGGTTATTTATAATAAGAAATAGTTATTTAAAACATATAGATATTTGGTAGTCCTTTAGTTTTGGGTTCCCCAAGGCGCACTGATCATAACAAGTATGTCTAATAAAGTCGTTGGGATTGATTACTACGCTGTTGTCAGTTCTACTTTCTCTATCCTAAAAAAATTATTAATTCATAGTTTATAAAAGAAATTCTGTATTAACTAAATTAAAGGGTAAAATGATTATTATAATGTGATAGACATAATCTCATTAGATATAAAATCCAGATTTCACTTTTTTACAAATTTAGATTTTGTTTACGATAAAGTAGAACCAACAACAGCGTACGAGTGATGGGCACGACTTTATTACACATAGCAGTTGTTTATGCGCTCTTAACCTAAAAGAAGAAACGTCAAACATAAATTATTTTTCATTCGTAAAATCAAGGAATGTCAAACTAGCAACTACTTTTTTACTTTCAAAGCCACCTACTATTACATGTACCATCATGAAATAATACATTTGTAATGTATGTAGAAAATCTTCAATAAATTATGTTTTTATGAAATATAATGAGGTGTCGGATAAAATTTACTATGGCACAATCCACTCAGAAAATTGTATAATTGACTAATTTTGAACCCGTTATAAAAGATGCTTAGATAAGTGAATGTGCAGACAATGGAAACATATTTAAAAATTGTAATTTCTTTATTAACTGCACTAATGTAAATAGCATCAAGAAGTTGTTGGCCTATATGACCTGTGTTCGGCAAAAATATCTATAATATATATATAATAAATTATATATTAAATATATATAATTGTACAACATATCCGCCATGAATATGTCGAATTTGGCGATTAACTTTATTACGCCCAAGAAATTTCTATTCGACACGTTGCCAATTGTTTTATTATGTCCGCGTATTGCTAGCCCACGTGAGGGCAACATTTTGATCATTTCTACAACCCTCAGTAACACAATGCGCCAGTAAAGGACTTCTTTGGCAAGTTGCTTTATCAAAAAACTGTCAATGCGGCTGAAAATTCTCCCGCGTGCAATGAAGGCGGACACGCATTGACGGTGTTCTGGACCAGTTTCATGATCGTCAATTCTTTTGGGATTCCTCCAGTCACTAAATCCAACTGTAGCGAATTTTATGGAGCCCCCATAAAGTTTACACACAGCACAAAATACGGCTCCAGTTGATTTTGAATAGATTAACCAAACTCGCTTGCATGTTTCCGCGTTGGGATGATGTCTTGAGAACAGAGACTTTGTGCAATGTCTTGTCGTACCATCAGCATACTTTCGCGTTGATTGCAAAAAGTCACTGTCATCATTTTGATTTACTCCACATAGAGCTATTTTATCTCAAACAACCTCGGTGATTTTCCATTTAGCTGGATCAGGTTCATCTTCTTTCTAGAGATTCCCTGTGTGCACTTAATAAGAAGAGTGGTGAAATTAGACCAATTGCTGTGGGAAATACTTTCAGAAGACTTGTTGTGTGTATGAATACTCAAGAAGAACACGGCCAATATTTTAGACCGAAACAACTGGGGTTTGCAGTTGTACACGCACTCCATACTTATGTTTCTGAAAATAAAAACACCAATAAAATCATCCTAAAGGTTGCTTTTGCTAACGCTTTTAATTCAGTCGAGAGAGACATAATGTTGGATGAAATTTTACAACATGTACCTAGATTTGTACCCATTCATGTTCCAGTGTTACGCTGAGCCATCCTTGTTTTTCTTCGGAAAAGACACCATTCTGCAGTGGGAGCTCAGCAGGGAGAATCGGCTGGTCCGATGGTATTCGGTTTAGCTATTCAATCTATAATTGAGTGTCTAAAATCTGAATTTAATATCTGGTATTTAGATGACGCAACACTGGGAGATTTACCTCAAGATGTCTTGTCGGACTTTCAACTCATAATTAAACATTGCAAACAGTTGGGATTGAAAATAGACCCGTCAAAGTGCGAGATTTTCTTTTGTTCTGGTAAGGATGACACGATCAAAAGGGAATTCAAAGAAAATATCACCCGGAATAAAACTATTATCTGACGATACCCTTTGTTTGTTAGGGGCTTAAATTCAGAAACCTGCCTGTCAGCCACTATTAGCTAGCAAAATTGAGGAACTTGAGGTTTTGTTCACGCGTCTAAGAAAATTAAATAATCACATGTCTTATTTTTTACTCCGTTAATGCTTTGCAATTCCTAAATTAACCTACCTTTTCCGAACTTGTCCTGTTTGCAGATTTCCTGGCACTATTTGTGAAATCGATACACACATTGCCAACGCCAATCTGGACGGAACGCAATGGAAATAGCTTCTATACCAATTGGTTTCGGAGGAATTGGTGTTCATAAAGTAGCAAATATTGTTCTCCCAAGCTTTCTTGCTTTGTAAAATGCGACTTTTAATTTGGTCGAACTGATGTTACCGAATATACCCACCGGCAATTAAAAATCGCGTACTACAAGGATGATTTGGAATAATAAAAAACTTAAATGCCCTGACGAGGCTACTTTTATTCCAGTTGTCCCTTTTTTTCAGAATAATTGGGATCTCATGAATATTAAAACTACCCGTTCAACTTCTAATTTTGAAAATAAAATTGATAACGCTAGATATTTAGCTTCTTGGGAAAATGAATCCCGTGCATGGTTGAAGGTCATCCACTCAAAAGCTACTACTGGAACATTACTAGCTAACAATACTTTCCGAATATATATTGCCTTAAGGCTTGAATGTAACATACGTATGTGTTCCGCACACATGTATTTGTGGATCAGAAGTAGGTAGTCAAGGTACCTATGGACTTAATTGCACCAAAAGTACTGGTCGACAAGTCCGTCATCTCAACTTGGCATGGCTGAGCTTGGCATCAGTCGAATTTCCTTCTGTCCTGACACCAACTGGACTTACAACGGACGAGGGGAAGAAACCTGATGGAATGACTCTTATCACATGGATAAATGGACAAATTCTTATTTGGGATAGCACATGCAGTGATACCTTAGCTCCGTCATATTTAAATTTTTCCTTCATATCAGCTAGAAGATTTGCAGCTAATGTAGCTTTGAAGAAGTTAAATAAGTATAAGAATATAGTAAATCAAAACTATTATTTCCTGCCTAAAAAAACTATGTGCCCTTTGAGCATAGAAGCTTTAGATTTTGTGGATTCTATCGGACGGCTGGCTACAATTTCAAGAGAACCGAGCCCGAAGCCTACCTAATTCAGAAAATAAGCATTGCAATTCAAAGAGGGAACGCGGCCTGGGAACATTTCCTCCTTCGGTGGCTATGGAGGAAATTTTTTATTTACTTTAATTTCACGAAGTAATTTGTTAAAGCAGTTATTTATTATTTTTTATTTGGAAAAACTAGTCATGTAACATTTAAATATTCAGTTATAAGTAATTATTAAAAAATCAAAATATTGAATTTTTAACTTTTACATAGTATATCTAAAATTCAATTAAACATAGTAAGCTTGTGTCAATGCTACTGTTATTAGTTTATTTTTCTGTGTGTGTTGTGTTTATTGTAAAATGTGCGATGTGGAGCAAACCTGACACAAACTTTAATAAAGAAAAAATTACTACATGCATTTTGTTACGTAAATTTAATAAAAAGTTGTATCAAAATTATAATTTCGTAGGTGTATATTATATTAATGTGATCGTGTTTACATAAGATGAATGCCTATTATCAAATTAATATTAGATTTTCAATATTTTTGTGCATTGTTATTATTATTAAACCTAAGATTTATTATAAACGGAATGTCAAATCTGGTAACTTCCAATGTCGCCAACATTACTGGTGCTTTTACTCATTATTTAGAAGGCTATAAGTCGCTATTAGAAAGTAATATTGAGTAAATGAATTTAAATCTTCATTTATTGAATCGATGCGCCATCTATCTAATTCATTTCAAATTATCGATTTACATTGATTTATATGGATAAAATACAAACAACGGTTAATTAAATTAATAAAACCCCATATTTATATCGGATGAATATAAATCATTAATATGACCTACAGTGCTTGTCATATTACAATATGAGCAGTGTAATCAATTTCATTTCTACGAAAAATAGAATAATTACAACGAAATTTACAATGCTTAGTTAATTGCATTTTAACATAATTTATGTTTGTTCTTTTGTTGTTAAATTATAATATACGTTGTTCGGAAAGGATCAAGTATTATACTGTTAAATTCTAAACACTTTGTCTGCAATACTTTATGATTTTAACCGTTGTTTGTTCTTATGGAGAAATAGCATGCAAATCGGCCACCTTAAACAAGCATTTGTTACAAATTAAGTCAGCTCATTCAAGCAACATTTTCAAGATTTTTTAACAACAGCAAATATGAAACGTCACCCGGAATATACTACGATTATGTAGGTTCCGCCAACTTCTACGAAAGTTCATGGAAACTCATAACTCATATAGACACATCAGTCTTCGAGTCGAAATTATATCTTCTTGATAAAGACATTTACCAAAACATAGCAGGTCTGTTAACAAATAATCCCTGAAGATCGTGCTCATTGTGACACATCGCTTAAAATTTTAGGTCAGTTAATTTCCGCCGTAAAATCCAAAGATAGTGTATTAAAAAAAATTTAATAGATCATTCCAGACAAAAAAGGGGATGGTTTGACGGCATTGGCTCTCTTTTGAAAACAGTTACAGGCACATTGGACAGCAATGATGCAGCTCATTATGATAAAGTCGTAGAAACTATTAATACGGACGAAAAAGCTACTCTAAATTTGTTAAAAGACCAAACGCAAGTAGTTCAACACAATTACAAATTTATATAATAATGAAAAGATATTCAATAATAATTACTACTCCTCGAAAATTTTGCAAAAAGTACCTCCAGTAAAATTACCCAGTTAGGTATAAAACAAAAAATTGAAGAACATCTAGCATTACTTACTTTGGTTACCAAAGAAGTAGATAAAGAGTATTCTACTCTAATCGACGCTATATTATTAGCTAGACTAAACATACTACATCCAATCATAATTACACCTTCACAACTAATAACCGAATTGAGTAAAACTGCTATACATTTACCAAACTATTTAGACTATCCAATAGCACTTGATATTCAAAATACTCACAAATTATTGAACTTAATCAGTTTATCAATTTACTATTCAAAAACGAAACTCATATGCGTATTAAAAAAATACATTAATATCTGACTCAAAATTTAATTTGTACCACTTAATAGCTCTACCAATACTCTCTCAACATAATAATTATATCTTTATTTTACCTAGTTCAGAATATTTGGGAATTTCAACAACTAAATTAAAATATACTACCATGAATAACCTTCAAAATTGCAAATATCTAACCCGCGATAACTTAGTTTGCGAACAGATTGAACCTATATATGCAGGGAGATCAAGATTGAATGTCCTGATCCTACACTACTTTCCACGAGCTTGATATCAATATTTACATCCATCACCTGAGAGTCAGGACAAAAGCAGTGGCGTGCGGATGACATTAAAAAAAAACTAACCTCCAAAGTAATGTACAAAAACTTTGGTTTGTGTGAAATTAAAAACATGAAAAACAAGTTCGTTTTTAATTAAAAAATATATTGAAATGGTTGTTATAAAGATTGTTTATTTTCTCTCATTTGAACTATGCAAAAGTTTATCCTTTTCATACAAAATAAACATCAGGAATTTAAAAGAATTACTGAATGCTAATTGAAATGTTTTACTGTTTTGTGTTACCATTGATAACAGAAATAACAAGACGTGTCAATTTCACTTGCCACAGTATTGGTAACCAATACTATTATTATTAATTATTATCATTAAGATCAATTACGATCAAAAATAAGAAGTAAATACAAAAGATTTCATTTAATAAACAATTAAAATTACACAAATATAAAATAATCATCATTGCGAAGATTTGCATTAAACCAGTTACAATATTGAATTCGTCTTTCATAATCAGGGGGAAGTAACTCTTGCACGACAGTAACTTTATATGGATGGAAGTGTAGTATTTTCTTTACTGCCTTGTGAGCTGTACCATATGATAAACCTACAATAATTTTCATTTAATATTTCAAAGTAATTTTCATATAACTGTTACGATTACCTGTTTGTTGAGCAAGTTGGCGTAATGGTTTGTTTGGACTACGTTCTACACGAGTACGCACATCTGCAACATCTTCCGTAAGTACAGTACCACGACCACTTGACTTCCCCTTACTAACACTCCCTGTTTCACGAAAACGGTGCACAATCCGGTGTATATGTCGAATTAAAGTTTCTTCATCAATTTCCATATCAGGGAAGCGATTTATCCATTCTTGTGCACAAAGCGTTGGAGAATATTTCCATTCTGCATTACCATCTCGTTCACCGTTGCGAAAATAAGCTTCTATAATAAATTTCTCTTGTTCAAGAGAAAAGGGCATTTTGATAGAGGTTATTGACCTGTAATTTCACAATTTCTACATAAAATGACTTTATAACAACAATAAAAATATTTTTTATTTACCTTGCACTCAATATAATCCTTCAGTGGTAGTCTTGAAAAAGACTTTTTTGTATAGAAATAATTAAACAACGAAAAGAATAAAGAAATAAACGGAATTAACAACGCACGGCAATGAGTTAACAACAAAAACAATTTTGACAGATTGACATCTAGGGACATCTAATAAATTCCCCAGAATTCTTTATATCACTAGTTTTATTTCTAAATTGGATGTAAATATTGATAGGTTAGGTTAGGTTAGGGTTAGGTTAGTCACGCCAAACCTACATGTGAAGTCAAATTATTCCATTCTCACACTCAAATCCCGGATAATTGTGGTACACGCGTATCACTCATTCATGAAGAAATTTGGTTCAAATTATACAATATTAATGAATGGATTTATGTTTTATCAAAACCTACAGAAGTCACATTGTCTTGTCAAAATTCATCTTCACCTATTGATGTCACGTTGATTGGCACTAGAAAACTATCCTTAAAATCAGGCTGTAAAGCTTACACAGCATCAACCGTTATTGTAACAAAGGAAGTCGATTTAGAAAGTAAAGTTTATAATTCATTCTTACCCGATTTGGATATCTTAGAGGATAACTGTTGCAATAAAAGATTAGAAAATATTTCAAATATTGATTTTATTCAAATTCATTTCAGCAATAAATTAAATTTAGAAGAACTAAAGATAGCAAGTCATAAACTCGAACATATACGAAAACTATCAGAAAAGTTATCCAATAATAAAATTGAATCTGAAAGATTATCATCATATTATGTAATCATCAATATTATAGGTATCATAATAATTATATATGTATTATATAGACTTACTATTTGTATTATAATTAAGCTTAGGAAACAAAAAATAGTCATTCGCATCATGATTATAAATCACTAGCTTGCACAAATTTAAATAATTGCCTTACATTAAATTTCTGTAAAAAATCAAAGACTGAAATAAGTTCAGCTAACTTAGATATTGAATTAGATGATATTCCTAACGCTGACGCAAATATCCAAAGGCCATTGCGTAAAACCCTTAGAATCGCTAAATTGAAAGATAAGGTTTAATCAAACCCCAACTTTCAACTTAAGGAGGAAAGTGTAATACACCTCAATAAAATCTTTTCTTTATTTATTTTAATCTTCATAAAATAGCACAGGATTCACTCATCTCATTAATCTTAAGTTCATATTAGAATAAGATGATTGTTATATTTATTAAGCAATTATTAGACAAATGATTGTTAATGTGTTTATCAATGGACTTTGTTATATTCAAACAGAATATGTAATTTTCTATGTCCATCAAGTCATGATTGCAAACATGATATTAATCACTGTTTACAATATTATTTAAGTCAATTCCTATTAACTTGTTTTGTAATATTGTAGATGTTTACATATAGTTATAATAAAAGTGGTTACATTGCGAACAATAAAGCAGTACTATACAAAATCTAAAACGAAAATCATCGCTCATATAATTATAATAATTTTCTTGTAATAATTCAATTATTTAATGTAATAAACATTTAAAATCATAAAATATTAACACTGTTTTTATTTAAAAAGAGGAAAAGCCAAAAGTTGTGTGTAAGAGTTAAAAATAATTAAACACCAATAAAAGGGTTTAATTACAACCATATACAATTTTTCAACTACGATTCCACCAGCTTATATCTTAATGCAATAGAACAGAATAGTGGAAATCACTTACTGAACATTTGCAATCAGTCAGCCATGGCTTGTACGTGGTCTTAGGACTTGCTAGGTGGCCACGAAGCAATCAGTTAATATCACCGCTGCTAATAAATTATATAATATATTGTTATTATAGCTCTCATAAATTACACTCAAATGGTTTCTCACCAGAGTGAGTTCGCATGTGTGTTTTAAGACTACCATTTTGGGAACATTTGTAGTCACATAAATCACACTCAAATGGTTTCTCACCAGTGTGAAACTGCATGTGTGTTTTAAGATTACCACTATGAGAACATTTGTAATCACATAAATTACACTAAAATGGTTTCTCACGAGTGTGAATTCGCATGTGTGTTTTAAGACTACCACTACGAGAACATTTGTAATCACATAAATTACACGCAAATGGTTTCTCACCAGTGTGAGTTTGCATGTGTGTTTTAAGACCACCAGTTTGAGAACATTTATAGCCACACAAATTACACTGGAATGGTTTCTCACCAGTATGAGTTCGCATGTGTTTTTTAAGACTACCATTTTGGGAATATTTGTAGTCACATAAATCACACTCAAATGGTTTCTCACCAGTGTGAAACTGCATGTGTGTTTTAAGATTACCACTATGAGAACATTTGTAATCACATAAATTACACTCAAATGGTTTCTCACGAGTGTGAATTCGCATGTGTGTTTTAAGACTACCACTACGAGAACATTTGTAATCACATAAATTACACGCAAATGGTTTCTCACCAGTGTGAGTTTGCATGTGTGTTTTAAGACTACCATTTTGAGAACATTTGTAGTCACATAGATTACACTCAAATGGTTTCTCACCAGTGTGAGTTCGCATATGTGTTTTAAGATCACCATTTCGAGAACTTTTGAATTCACACAAATGACACTCAAATAGTTTCTCACCAGTGTGAGTTTGCATGTGTGTTGTAAGACTACCATTTCGAGAACTTTTGAATTCACACAAGTTACAATCAAATGGTTTCTCACCAGAGTGAGTTTGCATATGTCTTTTAAGATCACCATTTCGAGAACTTTTGTATTCACACAAGTTACACTCAAATGGTTTCTCACCAGAGTGAGTTTGCATATGTCTTTTAAGATCACCATTTCGAGAACTTTTGTATTCACACAAATGACACTTAAATAGTTTCTCACTATTGTGAGTTAGCATATGCCTTTTAAGATCACCGTTTCGAGAACTTTTGAATTCACATAAATTACACGCAAATGGTTTCTCACCAGTGTGAGTTTGCATGTGTATTTTAAGACTACCATTTTGAGAACATTTGTAGTCACATAGATTACACTCAAATGGTTTCTCACCAGTGTGAGTTCGCATATGTGTTGTAAGACGACCATTTCGAGAACTTTTGAATTCACACAAGTTACACTCAAATGGTTTCTCACCAGAGTGAGTTCGCATATGTCTTTTAAGAGCACCATTTTGAGAACTTTTGAATTCACACAAACCACACTCAAATGGTTTCTCACCAGTGTGAGTTCGCATATGTCTTTTAAGATCACCATTTCGAGAACTTTTGAATTTACACAAACTACACTCAAATGGTTTCTCACCAGTGTGAGTTTGCATATATGATTTAAGATCACCATTTCGAGAACTTTTGAATTCACACAAATTACACTCAAATGATTTCTCAGTGTGAGTTCGCATGTGTGTTTTACGATTACTACTATAGGAATACTTGTAATTACACAAATTACACTCAAACACTTTCTCACCACTGTAACTTAACATGCATCTTTTTTTACCATCACCAATGGCTTGTGTGGGTTCTTGTGGAGTACTGAGGTTATAAAACAGATTTTCAACGCTCTTAGAATCTGTGTCAATCTCATCCATGGTATTAAAATCTTTCCTTATTTGTGGTTCGATTTTGATCTCCAATTCTTCTTTGATTGCTGTTGGTTCATCATCATCCATTGTATCAATATTTGTGTTATCACAATCTGCAGCAAAAAAAATAACATTAAAATTGACCTTTCACTTTTATCTGACATAATAAACTTTCTGAATTTGATACCATCGATGTTATGTATAACCAGTTTAACTTTATTTGATTGATTATATTTAAAGCTCTTAAACTCAATGACTATCAGTACTCAGTAGGTAATCAACAAGTATCATTCACAAGCAATTTACCTTTAAAAAAGTACGTTCAAACAATTCTAAATATACCACTATAATACATTACATACCTCCCTAAAGTTCGATTGAAAAACAAATTCTATCAAATCAGATTGTATCAAATGTTTATTGAATAGTGATTTAAAAACACCAATATAACATACTATGTGTAAATCCACTGTATAGGATTGATGGATTTTACAACTTCATAATCAACATTAATGCCTTTTAAGGATATTTTCACTTGAGCATTAACACAGAGTATTTTAAACGTTTACTTGTGTAAAAAAATGTAATTGCCAGACCTGATGGGCTGAGGGACAGAAACCACAGGTAGGAGAGGGGATAGTGCGTGACGTATACCCGCAATGTTTAGTTGGTTTAGTGTTACCAGTCGCCTAGGGTTGCCAACTTTTGAAAGTAGGAAGTAAGGACAATCAAGAATTCCCAGAAACGTTATTTTTATTATATTCATTTACAATAATAAAGATTTTCAAATGCTATTTAAGCGAAAACGAAACTTCAATGTAGTAAACCGGACAATTACATGTATTCTGTAAGCACTGGTTCATATCAATTGTTAAGTATAACAATAATTGTTATGAACCCGATTGCTACGAAATCTTAACAATTCGTGCAATATTTGGTATTCTGTAACTGCACTTGTTATGATCCAATTGAAATGAATCACAACAACTGAAATGCAAACTAATTATGAACTATATTACCGACTGTGCATGCGCGTTCGAGCAGTGACATTTCCATTTGACAGTTTCGAATAGTTAGGCGCGCGAATTTGAAACATGGAGAAGAATACCCGACACACCGAAAAGCAATTTTATGTAATGTTGGAGTTTATGTCCACCAATTTTATTATTTTATTTATTGCTTACGGAAAGAATGAGCCCGGGAAAAGGGCCTGAATGTTTAAAAAAACTGTGGAAAGAGCTTACTAGTATACTAAATTGTCGCAAATGGACCAGCAAGAGCAACAACTAGTGATGACTGGATGAACGTTAAAAAATTACTGTGTGTGTAGCAAGTCGCAACAGTGTTTTCTTTCTAAAGTAATAAACAATATTACCTACAGTTTTATAATGTAAATAATAGTAAGAAGGAAATCCTATTATTATCCATACTTAAATTTTGCAAAATCGTGTGAAAGAACCCCAATGGATATAAAAATATAATGCAATTTCTTGGGAATCTGAGGTCACAATCAGTTCTTTAGGTAGTAAGTTGAATAAGTGATTTGTTTTCATCTAAAACATTGACTTTGAAATATACATGCCTAAGTATTACTATTGCATTTATAAATTGGGGGTAAAAACTTTCATTTACCGAATTTATAATCTAGAAATATCTAGAAAATATTGGCTAGCAACAATTTCTAAAAATACACATATCAAGCGACGACAGCAAATAATACTTCCAAGATATTAAACTTAAAGATAAATAATACTTCAACACTTCATTTAAAAAAACTACATCAACGTTTTCACAGTTTATTTATAATAATTTACAAAATGTATATAAATGTAACACTAGAAACAGAGCTCGAACCTTAAGGGTGGAACTTGCCATTTTTCTTAGAACCACCAATTCCGTGTACATATCAGCAGAAGTGATTACTGCAACAGAAGTTACAATTTACAAGATGTTTTGGAAGGTGATGAAATCATACTTGTACAATCTCCCAAGATGAAAGTCAAAGTAGAGGATGCTCAAGTAACCAGTTACACTTTCTAGTTTACTAAAAGATCCAGGGGTGCGACGAAGAACCATTCGTCGTATTGCTGCACTACTCTCTGCTGCAAAGAGGACTACAACTGCATATGCAAGAATACTACTACCATAGAGAGATTAAAGGGCTGCTGTTATTGATGCTGTAGCCAACTTGCTACAATTTCTAAAAAACAATAATAGGAAATAATGTGGTAACACTTTCGATACTTTATCACATAAAATAAATATTACCTCGTTCTATAAGAAGTGTTGTTTGTAATATGTTGTTTCTTATTTGTCTTCTGCAATCAACATCGCTTGATCAATCATTCTTTGCTACCTCGGATGCATCTGACAAAGTTCAGACAAAGAGAAAGGGTCATTACTATCCCATACTTGCCTTGCGATATACAAACACGATTTCTGTGTAGAATGTTAGGTTAAGTTTTTATACTATACTATTTATTTATTTTTACAGTTCATTTGCTGCTTCCACTTCTTCTACTCTACCCAGGAACACGTTCCTTCTAATAAATCCATAATTATTGTAATAAGAATCAACGGCAATCATTAAAAAATTTACTTACGTTTAGTAGCAATACTACTAATAACAACAAACAGTTCCGTTGATCGCAACCTACGAAGTCGAAATGCACTGAACGTTTTTAGAAGAGGAAATTATTTCTTCGACAACAATTGCTAGGGCGTTTATTTTAAAATTACTTATATTTTAAATAATTTCCAAGTATTTTCGTTCATATACGATGCGTTTTAAAAGTAAAAACTAACATCAAAATCTCGAAGTGGTGAATTGTTATTCATATCAATTGTTACCCAACAATTGATATAGATTTCAATAAATTGTTAAGCCATATCAATTACTTGAACAAAATAAATCCTTACAGAATACCGTTTTTGACACATGAATTGTTATGCTTGTTTCATATCAAGCATAACAAGCGTAACAATCTCAACAATTTGCTTACAGAATAGACCTGAATGTCGTTAAGGGTTCTCTTGAATGCTCGTGAAGCGGTTCTCTCCACATATACACGAGTTTACTTCTAGTATAAATTCAAGGGATAGTTATTAGAGAAACTAAAGTTTTTTCGAATTATTGTTATTTATAGAATTGCGCCACATTGAGTTTTGTTAGTTATTGTAAATATTATCAAAATAATTTAAAACCCGTTATTCGGCATTACAAATTTTCGAAAATCAGAATTAGCAGATTTTTCAGGCAACTTTGTGGCGTCATTGTAAATATATTTATTAAGCACTGTAATCAATTAATAAATGTCAGTAGTAATTTTGAAAAATCATCATCAATAATTAATAATAAAAAAGAAACAAACAAAAAAGGATAATAAATGACATTCATTAAAGAATCAAAGACATGAACATACAGCATTACCGACTGGAAGGCGCGACGGATTTACGATTTCACATCCCTAGTTCTGATATTTTTTCTTAAATAGAATATTTAATATATTTCATAAATAAACCATTTTCTATAATTATAATGTTTATAAAAAGAAATAACATACATTAAAATACTAATATTGTATGCATAATCATTTAGTTTTATTTTTATTTAACGTAAATATACCTACTTCCTCCTCTGACTTTGATACCGCATTACTCGAAAACTACTGAACCAAATTAAATATTTTAAAAACGAGCAAATAGTACATTTATTTCTACATGTAACAGTAAAATATCATATTTCTAACTGATATACTTTTACTTTTATCGAACGATACATAATAAAAGGTACCCATTTTTAGGGACAATTTCATTGAGAGCGAGTTAAATATTTTTTTCTCAGAAAGTATATCTCATATATCTACGAGATTTTTGTAGGAGTTAGAAAGAAACCTTGCGGTTGTTATCCTATTAATTTTTGGACAAAAAAGTGTTTTATTTATGGGATCTTGTTTATTATTGGAGATAGCGTCAAATTTTTTTTCGCTAAATTAACACTTTTATATGTAGACATTTTCTATAAAAAAAATGTTCCGAATAACAAAAAAACCGTTCTTTGTCGAAACCGCTTGTCATCAAAAATTGTTTTTTTAGTTTTTTTGTTTCCGCATTTTTATTATTAAAATTAGGAACATTTTTTGAAAACAATAATGTCTACACATCAAAAGTGTTGATTTAGCGAAAAATTTTTAACGCTATCTCTATTAATAAACAAGATCGCATAGTTCGCTATTTTTTCACATAAATCTTAAATAAAACGCTTTTTTGTCTGAAAATTAAAAGCATAAGAACCGCAAGGTTTCTTTCTAACCCCTACTAAAATCACATATATATATATATATATATATATATATATATATATATATATATATATATATATATATATAAATATATATCATTTTAAATTTCCGCGGATATTATATGATACTTCACTACTTTTCCGGGTTTCACTCCGCGTATTCACTATTCGGCTCCTAGAGGAACCAGACAATGGTTGACGACGTTTCGGCAAGATCACACTTGCCATCTTCAGGTCACTTCTAACTTCCTTCTGCTTCGCGTGGTTACACGTCAGTCTACATCGTGTAACCACGCGAAGCAGAAGGAAGTTAGAAGTGACCTGAAAATGGCAAGTGTGATCTTGCCGAAACGTCGTCAACCATTGTCTGGTTCCTCTAGGAGCCGAATAGTGAATACGCGGAGTGAAACCCGGAAAAGTAGTGAAGTATATATATATATATATATATATATATATATATATATATAGATATATATATATATATATATATATATATATATATATATATATATATATATATATATATATATATATATTGATAAAGGGTACCTTATCACCTCCAAAGTAGATACCCAGCGTACGTTGTCACCTCATATATAACGTTGTGACCTCCGTTTTCGGAGGTGACAACGTTTTGCCTTTTTTTCGACTGTATAAGCATATAGATGGTGTTAGAAGCCTAAATTCAAATTTTTGTCTGGAGGTGATAACGTCATACTTATACTCACAAATTTAATTTTTAGTTAAGCTGTAGATCGCTGGCGTTGCCGTCGCTCTTAGTTGTATAATTGCCAATACGATGTCACCTCCGCCTGTATATGTAGTTTTTTGTATCATGTACTGTACGTTGCAGGCTCGACAGTTTGGCAACGTCGTGTACAAGTCCTTAACCATTCAGGTATATAGAATTCCATCGAAACTCATACATCTGGCGTTGTTTTGACCATTTCACACTACCTAAATTTACACATACTTTTTTGGGAATAGTAGCTGCATTTAAAGTAATATTTTTAAACTACTCAGAAAACTTAAGGGATCGCTTGAATTGTACGTCATTTTCAAATAATTTCTATTTCATTTAAAAAGTTTTGAGTTGAAAACGACTGTTTGAAATATGAAGAGATTAAATAGGAAATACTTTTTAGCCGTAATTATGTATAAATAAAGAGTTAATTTTTTTACAAAATGATCATTTCGGATTTATTGGATTATTATTATTTGATTATTTTCGGAATTGCCATATAGCATATGAAATATTCATTCTCGTACCTGCAAAGAAAGAGTTAAGTTTAATATTTTCTTACAGTGCAACAATTAATAAATTTTGAAAGAAAAATAATTTTATAAACAGAATAATGTAATATTTGGTATTTAGTGTACAAATTTTACCAAATCCGGTTAATGAAGTTTTAATTGACATTCTAACTATGTTTACATTTTTATTTATTTATTTAATCAAATACACGCGAATCTCCCTTTATATACATAAAATTAATCCTGAAATAAGCTACAAATATAGATTAGTTACCAAAACTCATAACAAAATGCATTTTTATAATAATTATCAACGGATAAAGTTGAAATAATCAATTCCACAAACATAATGTAAATGTTGTAATAATAATTTAAAAGAATAAAAAGGTTGAATTCATAATAGGGTAATTGCAATTTGCACAAATTGCCAAAAATGATTAACGTTTGTAGACAATTTTAGTTCTAACATATACCTTCTAAATAATTTTGATACAAATTCTCACTTAATTTATTACACTGAGTTCTTAAATCTTGAAAACTTAGGTAGTCGTTATAATCTTGTGAGTTCTTATATTTAATATGCGCAATCTTTTTGTTTTTCAACAAAGAAATCAATTCACTATTGAACCAAACCGAATAGTTTTATTTTCTATATGTTACTTTTGGAACAAAATTTTCTAAAAGATTATATAAAATGACGAATAACATTCATTAACAAAATCATTAGTTATCAGAAGAATTTGACATAGATTGCCAGTCTACATTTGCAATGCAAGAGTTAATTGCTACATAATTAGCGAGTTTAAACATGTATTTGGTTACTACGCTCACTGTAGTACAAATATTTTCAGGATTATGGTAACAGATATCATACGAGCTATAATGGCAAGTATTGTTAAAGAGAGGATCAGATACTACTTGAATAGTTAAGTCTAAGTAGGTATTCCGCACATTTGGAATACTGAGATAGATTTAAAAAACTGAAACTATTGGCTATTACTAATGTCCCTAGAGAAGCATTGTCACTGGTTATCATTCCCATTTCGTCCAAATCCAATTTGTCCAAAAGTAAATTGTAATCGCTGCAAATAATTACTTCATCAGGACTTATTTAGATAATCGCACAAGTCTTCAACAGATGTACAATTAACTTAATACTTCGAAACTGCACTATTTGGAGGGATATAGCAACAACCAATAAGCAATCTGATAAGCTATAAGCAATAGGCTACATCTGATGAAGGAAAGAATAAATCGGAAATAATCATTTTGTAAAAAATTAACTGTTTATATTTTTACATAATTACGACTAAAACATATTTTTTCTATTTTGCGTCTATAATATAGTATATTAAAGAACGAGTTTCATAAGGCAAGATTTATTGCACGAGTCCAAATTTAGAAAACGAGCCGCTTGCGACGAGTTTTCTAAAGGACGAGTGCAATAATGACTTATGAAACGAGTTTTTTATGCTATTTTTTCTATTTGGTGCCTTTTATTGCCTTTTTAAATAGAAAAAATCGCAATTTCAAAATTTAGGGATTTTTGTGGTAGTTGAAAACACTGATGTGACATTTGAAAATGCATTAACTGACACAGAAAATTGAGTAAAGTTTTTGTCAATTTTCTGTTTTTTTCAATTATTTTTTCAACGCTACCAACTTTGAAAAAGTTGGGCTATTAAAGCACTCAAATATGCTATTAACGCACTGTTTTGGGTGCATTAACAGCTTTATTATTGACGCAAAATAGAAAAACGACGTTTTCTCGGCATTAATACAAGTCTAGGCCAATTGTCAGATATCGAATCTTGGTTCTCTAACTCAAGTTTAATATTAATGACGTTTATTTATCAGTCCTCGGTTCTGTTATTGGGTGCGCCTATCACACTGCCGGAAAAACAGCGCTGCAGCAGCTTTAACAGTCGTCTTAGATTTAAAAACCACCATTTAAAATTTTTATTTTTTATATATCTCTTATCTACCGTCAAAATTGATATTCTGGCATTTTGATTGTTGGCTTTCAGTAAATCAGTCGTCTAGTGTTACTTGTCAGCGCTTTAAGCATTTTATATGTATAAAACGATGATGTACTTCAAACGATGTTATTGCTTGAATGGCTTTTTAAATCTAAGACGGCTGTGAAAGCTGCTTCAGCGCTGTATTTCCAGTGGTGTGTTAGACGCACCGATTTTCACCCACGATTCAGGTTGTTTAATTGTCGCTCAAGGGTTATCCAACAAGCTGGTACTAATTCTCGATCCACTAAACGTTGTACAAGCCAGAGCCTATGTTCATAAACCGAATCTAAGTTCCTTACGACTTGTCCAAGCTTCAGCCAATTTCCAGGTGTCAATTCGAGGCAGTTACCCATAGAATATACTGGAGTCAAGCATCAGATACTATTGTTGCTAATTTATACCCGCTAGTCTTAGCCAATCTCTACATATCAAGTCCCGGTTACTTATCACCCAAAACCTTAGCCAACTTTCAATCTTAGGTTCTCCAAGATAATTCCAGCCTGAGTAATCTTTAAATTCCAAATCTTGGTTTCTTACCCTGTATCCAAGGTTGAGACAATATTTATATATTCTGCTAAATTCTTGCCTGTATTATATTAGCTAGCGAAATGTATAAAAAGTTCCTAGTCGGCCCACTAGATGCATCAAACGAGTACATGTACTATACGGTCTGTACACTCAAACAATATCATTGGTTAATTCAACTGAAAAAAGTTGTTAAGTAACAAATTGGTAAATTTAGTAAGTCATGATCCCAGTTGAAGTAAACCGCTCGCTTACTGTTAGAACAACGCTAGGAAATTTGTTGCAGTACAAAATAAGAACAACCAAATTATTTAGTTAATCTAAACGTCCAATAGGTTCCTTAATCGGCGAAGACTAATAAAATTAAACTATGGATTTTACCACTATCAAGTTTACCACATTTTTCGTTGACCAACCAAATTATTCTATATAATTTGAACAATATTTTGTAAGGTAATAATTATTAATTATGATTGTACATGAACGTAAATTTTGATTAATAACCCATACATTTGTTTGAAATAACCTATTCTTTCCTCTGGGCTACCTACAAAAGAAGTACAATTTAACTATGTGTAGATTATTGTGTTACAAGCCAGTCTCGGTGGATTAGTGGTTTGCATGTTTGTTTCATAATCCAAGGGGTTCGATCCCCGGCCGAGCTGGTAATTCTTCATAGCGGAGAAAAATTAAAAACATGCCTTCTTCTCGGATAGGAAGTAAAACTGTAAGTCCCATGTCAATGCGATGTTTGACACGTTAAAAATCCCTACTGGGGGTGGAATTCCCCCAGATTCGGCTAAATTCTAGTAGGGTCGGCCAAATGATCATAACAATCGGTGCCATGGGGTACGAATGATGCTCCGCCATCCTGATTCCTCGTCCAAAAATAAATAAATAAAAATATTGTGTTACGACACAAACATAGATTGATGAACCTGTTCAACTTTGTCACTTAAACAACCTTCATTTTGTTATTTAATCAAATGCGGCTAAATCAACTGAAAAGATGGATAGGGCCAAATTCATAGGCTTGTTTTAATTGATTTTACCGATCTTTTTATTTGAGTGTACGTACAGTTGAGGAGTTAATAAATAGGTTACATTTTTATAAATCTAAGCACTGATGTTTTTAATTTTAGTAAATGTAGTTTATTACAAAAAATGGATTATAGTGATTGCTAAGCGAAACAATAATGGTTGACTTCTTTGCTTGTTTGAATTAGCATTCATTAGAGGTAAAGAGTTGTGTACTAGTTGTTTTGTTTCTCAATTACTAGCCTTGGTACTACATTAATATTCAAGCTTGATCCAAAATTAACCTTAGTTTTATTGCGATATTGATACCATTTATTGACCAAAACATTGCTAAACGCATTGGTGTTAACCAATAATAACAAGTATTGGTTAACATTGATCCTTCCATGACTGAAACCAAGCTTGCCAAGTTGTGCCAAGGTTGATAAACATTGTCTGAAGCAGAAGGTAATGGTGGTATTTTGTTTCTACATGGAAAGCTGCGAATGCTAACATAATTGATCGTCAAATAAACTACCACTTCTAATTATGATAACACAATGTACTTACTATATTTCCTTTACACTATGTTATCAAATAAAGACGACATTAAGTTAAACCTGTCTTTAAAGTGGACTTACTAAAGTACACGTTCCGTAAAACGTACATGTTTTGTCGTTAATAAGCGCTTAATTTAAAACATAAGTTAAAACGGAAATTTACAAGAAGTACATGTATAACAGTATAACATACGTATTCTATAATTCGTTAGATCAAATAATAAAGCGGGGTATATCATAGCTAACGGAAGATGGGAAAAATGCCTGAAGCAGAAAATTTTTAAAAATGTCGATTAATTTGTTGTGTTTCGAATATTTTAATGTTAATAAAGTTGATAACTCTCTTTGTTAATTAAATCACAGGAAATCCAATGGTCCATGATGAGTGTGTGACTTCGAAAACAACAAACATTTGTAGTAAAAAACACATTATTTAATTTGTATATATTACACTCTCCTCGAGTTTAGTAAAAATTAAAAGAGTGTCTGGCTATATTTCAATCGAAATCGAATCTAGATAAAAGCATATTCAAATTAAACAGTGATTCTCGAGATTACAAGAAAATTCTAGAAATTATCTTATTTATACTAATATTACGTTACATAACTGCTATACTTATGTCTAACAAGTAATAAAACTACATTTCAAAAATGTACTATATTAACTATACTCAATACTGCTTGCTTTCTTATTGACGTTATTACAATAACAAAGAAATATGTAAATGCTGACACTAGGTTTTGCAAAAAGTAAGATAGCGTAAAGATTGCATTTTAAAGAATTTATTATTCATCCCGTCGTATTTGAAGAATAATTAAGAGATGATAGAAGTACAGTTTATTGTAACTGGATAATCAAAACAAAATGTGATATACTGGGCATCATCCCGGTTTTAAATTATTTTTAATTCACCGCACTTCTGCTTATAGGAATTAATAATAATTAGTTCTTCAACAATATTATATTTATAGTTTTTAATAAGTTCTTGGTTTTGTTATATTTTCAATTCATTATAGAACGAAATTTCTTTCTAATATATTACAGATCTTAGTATTTCTAATCAGACTACTAAAGTTTTCATTTAAAAAATACAACTTTATGAAGTAAATGAGAAATCAATAATTATAATTAGAAAAGCCTTATTCAACTAGTCAGTGCTACTCATAAAGACGCTTTAATAATATTGAAACGGCTTTTTAATGTCTTTAATAATAATTCATAAGAAATACAAAAACGACAATTTACTATAACTCAAAAAATAAAAAAATAAGTAAATCAAGAATGCTCGCTTGTTTTCTTTTGTTATTTTGCCACTAAAATGCCCTCGGCGAGCAATTTGAACCACCCGATTTCAACATCTGGAAACCCACAAGAGACCCTTTTTATTAAATATACATCTATGGAATGTGGAGTCAACGCTCTGTATATATAACTGCACATAACGATGGTATCTTCTGACCTCCGAACACTTGGCAGCGCTGCTGGAGGTAACAGCGAACTACCAGTTTTTAGTTGTATATACAATTTGGAGGTCGGTTCGTATCTTCTGTATACTCTATATATGACAAAATAAAACAAGGGAAATAATTTCCCCTTTCTTGAGATTCGGATTCTAGAGGTTCCCCTCATCACAAATATACCAAATTTTTAGCAATATGTTCACGGGAATACCCGGAATCAGGTCGTCTCCTCTGTATGACGGAGGTGACAGCTTAACAGGCATCAATATATATATATATATATATATATATATATATACATATATATATATATATATATATATATATATATATATATATATATATATATATATATATATCTATAGGGCACCACTATGCGTCCCCCCATGTAAAATCTTAGGTTCAAGCAGCGTCCGAAGTCACTCGGCGTCCGGATATACGGACGCTGGGTGACTAGTGCCTCAAATTTGCACCATATGAAGCTTAAAGTGTCTAGATGACGAAAATGTAAAAATTAGCTGTGCGCAGTTTGACACCCATTCCTGATTCGTGTATAAAATCGTAGTTCGAGCGTTTGCCACACGCAGCGCTAATAGCGCGGGATTTGTATACATTTGTATACAAATTTATGGCATAGGTTTACCCTGCGTCCGCATATTTAACAAGAATTGTGTTGGTAACACTGATTGCTTTGTGTCTAGACAGTGACGTCATTTCAACGGGACTTCACTTTATGCATTGTATTTCTGAGTAAAGATTATGTCATTTAAGGTGACAAAAATTCTTACATATTATATTTGTTAAAGGTATTTAATATTATAATTATTATTATTATAATATATTTAATATTATTGATTTAAGTGAAACAAACGTTAACCATTATTATATTATCATTCAGTATTTAATCAATCACTGATGCTGTTAGCTAATAATAAATCTGGCTGTTTAAAATACTATCTTATCCCACATTATATTTTAAGATTTTTAAAACTCATATGTTTGTGAGGCAGACAGTGACATCATTTCAAACGGGACTTCATATGCATTAAAATATTGAAATTAAATAACCTTTATAACTTCTACTTTGTTAGATGACATACAAACTTGAGATTTGGCACAATTATAGGAATTGGGATTCTTGTACAGAGAAAAATAAAAAAATATTTTTATGTCAACCCTCGCACACCCTTTTAGGGGTTGTAAAACTTCTAGATGACTTAGAAACTTGAAATTTGGTGTAATTATAGGATTTAAGATTCTTATAAAGAAAAATATAAAAAAATCTTATGATGTCAACCCCTGCGCCCCGTTCTGGGGTTGTAAAACTTCTAGATGACATACAGACTTGAGATTTGGCACAATTATAGGAATTGGGATTCTTGTACAGAGAAAAATAAAAAAATATTTTTATGTCAACCCTCGCACACCCTTTTAGGGGTTGTAAAACTTCTAGATGACTTAGAAACTTGAAATTTGGTGTAATTATAGGATTTAAGATTCTTATAAAGAAAAATATAAAAAAATCTTATGATGTCAACCCCTGCGCCCCGTTCTGGGGTTGTAAAACTTCTAGATGACATACAGACTTGAGATTTGGCACAATTATAGGATTTGGGATTCTTGTACCGAGAAAAATAAAAAAATATTTTTATGTCAACCCTCGCACACCCTTTTAGGGGTTGTAAAACTTCTAGATGACTTAGAAACTTGAAATTTGGTGTAATTATAGGATTTAACATTCTTATAAAGAAAAATATAAAAAAATGTTATGATATCAACCCCTGCACCCCGTTCGGGGGTTGTAAAACTTCTAGATGACATACAGACTTGAGATTTGGCACAATTATAGGATTTGGGATTCTTGTACCGAGAAAAATAAAAAAATATTTTTATGTCAACCTTCGCACACCCTTTAGGGGTTGTAAAACTTCTAGATGACTTAGAAACTTGAAATTTGGTGTAATTATAGGATTTAAGATTCTTATAAAGAAAAATATAAAAAAATGTTATGATGTCAACCCCTGCGCCCCGTTCGGGGGGTTGTAAAACTTCTAGATGACATACAGACTTGAGATTTGGCACAATTATAGGATTTGGGATTCTTGTACCGAGAAAAATAAAAAAATATTTTTATGTCAACCTTCGCACACCCTTTAGGGGTTGTAAAACTTCTAGATGACTTAGAAACTTGAAATTTGGTGTAATTATAGGATTTAAGATTCTTATAAAGAAAAATATAAAAAAATGTTATGATGTCAACCCCTGCGCCCCGTTCGGGGGTTGTAAAACTTCTAGATGACATACAAACTTGAGATTTGGCACAATTATAGGATTTAGGATTCTTGTACCGAGAAAAATAAAAAAATATTTTTATGTCAACCCTCGCACACCCTTTTAGGGGTTGTAAAACTTCTAGATGACTTAGAAACTTGAAATTTGGTGTAATTATAGGATTTAAGATTCTTATAAAGAAAAATATAAAAAAATGTTATGATGTCAACCCCTGCTCGGGGGTTGTAAAACTTCTAGATGACATACAAACTTGAGATTTGGCACAATTATAGGATTTAGGATTCTTGTACCGAGAAAAATAAAAAAATATTTTTATGTCAACCCTCGCACACCCTTTTAGGGGTTGTAAAACTTCTAGATGACTTAGAAACTTGAAATTTGGTGTAATTATAGGATTTAAGATTCCTATAAAGAAAAATATAAAAAAATGTTATGATGTCAACCCCTGCACCCCGTTCGGGGGTTGTAAAAATTCTAGATGACGTACAAACTTAAGATTTGGCACAATTATAGGATTTGGGGTTCTTGTACAGAGAAAAGTAAAAAAATATTTTTATGTCAACCATCGCACCCCATTTTAGGGGTTGTAAAACTACTAGATGACTTAGAAACTTGAAATTTGGTGTAATTATAGGATTTAAAATTCTTATAAAAAAATTTTAAAAAATGTTATGATGTCAACCCCTGCACCCGTTCGGGGGTTGCAAAACTTCTAGATGACATACAAACTTGAGATTTGGCACAATTATAGGAATTGGGATTCTTGTACAGAGAAAAATAAAAAAATATTTTTATGTCAACCCTCGCACACCCTTTTAGGGGTTGTAAAACTTCTAGATGACTTAGAAACTTGAAATTTGGTGTAATTATAGGATTTAAGATTCTTATAAAGAAAAATATAAAAAAATCTTATGATGTCAACCCCTGCGCCCCGTTCTGGGGTTGTAAAACTTCTAGATGACATACAGACTTGAGATTTGGCACAATTATAGGATTTGGGATTCTTGTACCGAGAAAAATAAAAAAATATTTTTATGTCAACCCTCGCACACCCTTTTAGGGGTTGTAAAACTTCTAGATGACTTAGAAACTTGAAATTTGGTGTAATTATAGGATTTAAGATTCTTATAAAGAAAAATATAAAAGAATGTTATGATATCAACCCCTGCACCCCGTTCGGGGGTTGTAAAACTTCTAGATGACATACAGACTTGAGATTTGGCACAATTATAGGATTTGGGATTCTTGTACCGAGAAAAATAAAAAAATATTTTTATGTCAACCCTCGCACACCCTTTTAGGGGTTGTAAAACTTCTAGATGACTTAGAAACTTGAAATTTGGTGTAATTATAAGATTTAAGATTCTTATAAAGAAAAATATAAAAAAATGTTATGATGTCAACCCCTGCGCCCCGTTCGGGGGTTGTAAAACTTCTAGATGACATACAAACTTGAGATTTGGCACAATTATAGGATTTAGGATTCTTGTACCGAGAAAAATAAAAAAATATTTTTATGTCAACCCTCGCACACCCTTTTAGGGGTTGTAAAACTTCTAGATGACTTAGAAACTTGAAATTTGGTGTAATTATAGGATTTAAGATTCCTATAAAGAAAAATATAAAAAAATGTTATGATGTCAACCCCTGCACCCCGTTCGGGGGTTGTAAAAATTCTAGATGACGTACAAACTTGAGATTTGGCACAATTATAGGATTTGGGGTTCTTGTACAGAGAAAAGTAAAAAAATATTTTTATGTCAACCCTCGCACCCCATTTTAGGGGTTGTAAAACTACTAGATGACTTAGAAACTTGAAATTTGGTGTAATTATAGGATTTAAGATTCTTATAAAGAAAAATATATAAAAAATGTTATGATGTCAACCCCTGCACCCCGTTCGCGGGTTGTAAAACTTCTAAACGACATACAAACTTGAGATTTGGCGCAATTATAGGAATTGGGATTCTTGTACAGAGAAAAAATATATTTTTATGCCAACCCTCGCACACCCTTTTAGGGGTTGTAAAACTTCTAGATGACTTAGAAACTTGAAATTTGGTGTAATTATAGGATTTAAGATTCTTATAATGAAAAATATTTAAAAAATTATTAAATCAACCCCCGTATTCCATTTGGGAGTTGTAAAACTTCTAGATGACATACAAACTTGAAATTTGGTATAGCATTTAAGAATTAAATATCTTTAAACACTTTAGGTTCACAGAATAGTATGATGAACAATTTGACGTCGCGTCATCAAACATCGTATCAAATATCATGTTACTGAAGATTTTAGTTGCCCATGCAAATTAAAATCTTTCTTAAAGTGCTTTTAGACTTGTACACTTTTGTTACGCCATTTTCCGTGGCGCAACTACAAAATTGCACGTTGTGTTCACACATAACCAAAAATAAGTCCAAGGTTACGCCAGAAATGAATGGCGCAACTTAAAAGTGTCAACGGCAATTTTTAAAAGTGGCAAGGGATTCACACACAATTTTCCTCTTTTGTTGCGCCACTCTTCATAAACTCAAGCTGCAACTTTTAATACAGGGCTACAATTTTACTGTTTAGTTCTTGGTTTACTGCGAATACGATAAAAAGGCCGTTCTTCATTTTGATTTAAATACCACAAGATTATAATGTAGATAATCAAATTTTTCTTATTACTTAATAGTAGATTATACCACGAGTCAATAATGATAGCTACTATTCCCGCGGAATATTTACGACCCGAGCCGCGTCAGCGGCGAGGGAGTAACATTCCAAGGGAATAGTAGCCATTATTGCGAGTAGTATACTCTACTTTATCTACGACTAAATTATTAATTTTAAATTTTTAATGAACAACTTTATTTGCCAATAAAATTAACATTAGTAATTGTACAATTAATGAACTGAATTGCTCGTGAACTGCTATCAATAACTTTGGAAGAGTTTTCAATACAAATATTTGGAATTTCGGTTGCTGTAAAGGAAGAACTTCATTACTATTTATCTGTTTATCAATAGTATCTGCTGTAGTTGTCTTGTTTCTCATAGAGTGATCAATGTATCCTTCAGCTACCTGTGTAGATCGCCAGCCCCCATGACGCTTTAATCCAGTTATATCGCCTCCTCCATCAATGTACAGAGTTGCAGATGATCTGCGATAACAATGGCCGGTATAACTTTCAGGATTTGGCAAGTTTAAATATTTGGCAATTTGTCTACCAATGTCTGCAAATTTGTTTTTTCCTACACGTTGTATTGTACATTTGGATTTTTGATAATTTAGAAAGAATGAATTGATTTTTACATGTGACGGACGGAGATCGATGTACTTCTTTACAATGTTGTAAAACGTACTGTTTATGGTGAATGATCGTACAATTTTGGTTTTAGTCTTGGGTATTGTTATTAATAAGTGTGTTTGGAGATCCTTCACATCTTCTATATTCATTTCATAAAGCTCGATTGAGCGGCATGCGCCCATAATTCCAACAATTAATATAACCTGAAGCAAATAAGAATATGAGTTTTTGAATAGATCAGATTAAATATTATGTACATTTACCTTATGTAAAAGAAAAACTTCATCAGGAGCTTTGTCAATAAATTTCCTAATTTGTTCTGGGGTCAGAGTGGAAGACTTCTTTGGTTGAAATCCTTCAGATTTTCTTTTTAAAAACGCTCGTAGTTTGCCATATTTTTCAATATCAACGTCATGGTTTATTCTCAACATAGATTTAATTATTGAATAGAATGACCATAATGAAGATGGTTTGTATTTTGCACTTAATTCAGCGAAATAGGCTAGTAGAACATTTTCGGAAAATGAGTTTGCGTTTTTTCGAAGACGCCATTCGTTGAAGATCGCGTACGTTTTATTATAAACTGATTTCGATGTTTCCGGTATCAAGGTAAGATGTTGTTGTTGCAGCCAGTTGTGCAATTTCTGGTGGTGTACAGGTAAAATACTCTTCATTTTCATCCATCTCAATACACAGTACGCGTTTGACACTGACACCAACTGACACTTTTGAGTTTTTGTATTTTGTTTCCATGGTATTGTTTAATTTGAGAAACTGTGATTGGACTGCAAGCGGGATTAACAATTATTAATCCCTCCTCATTAATCCCTAAGCGAATAATATATGGCATTATACTGCAAAAACCGCAAGTATAATACCTACGTTATGTATTAGTCGTAGATAAAATTAAAAATACATACTATCCTTTTTTTTTCTAGAGTCCTCTGACTTTGAAAGCGTATTGCTCGAGAACTAATAAACCAAATTTAATAGTTTAAAAACGAGCAAATAGTAAATTTATTTCTACATACAACAGTAAAATATTATATTTCTAACTGGTATACTTTTGCTTTTATCGGACGATACGCAATAAAAGGTACCCATTTTTAGGGGCAATTGCAATGAGAGTAAGTTAAATATTTTTTTTCTCGGAAAGTATGTGTCATATATCTGAGATTTTTGTAGGGGTTAAAAAGAAACCTTCCGGTTGTTATCCTATTAATTTTCGGACGAAAAAGTGTTTTATTTAAGATTTATATGAAAAAATAGCGAACTATGCGTTCTTGTTTATTAATGGAAATAGCGTAAAATTTTTTTCGCTTAATTAACGCTTTTCATATATAGACATTATTTTTTTTAAAGAAATATTCCGAATTTTAACAATAAAAGTGCAATAACAAAAAAACTGTTTTTTGTCGAAACCGCTCGTCATCAAAAATCGTTTTTTGTTTCCGCATTTTTATTATTAAAATTAGGAACATTTTTTTGAAAAAATAATGTCTACATATGAAAAGTGTTGATTTAGCGAAAAAATTTTGACGCTATCTCTATTAATAAATAAGAACGCATAGTTCGCTATTTTTTCGCATAATTCTTGAATAAAACGCTTTTTTGTCTGAAAATTAATAACATAAGAACCGCAAGGTTTCTTTCTAACCCCTACAAAAATTTCATAGATATACGACATATACTTTCTGAGAAAAAAATTAGTTAACTTACTTTCAATGAAATTGTTCCTAAAAATGGATACCTATTATTGCGTATCGTCCGATAAAAACAGAAGTATACCATGAAATAAATAAAGATTATTAAAAGTTTCACAGTTTTCTTAAAATATACCTGACAATATTGTTTCGACAGCTATGCTGTCATTATCAAAGGTAATATAATTATAAACAAACACGTCGCTAAGGTAGATACAAAATAGGTAACTAGATAAAATAATAATAATAATAATAAAAATTAATAATAAAAATCATAATTAAACATCTAATACTTCCAGTAACGGAGAATTACTGAGCTCAAGTTGTTCATTCATTAAAGGTACCCTGAGTTTGTGTTTGTATATCTCAAAGGCTTCTAAAATGTCTAATTTGCGTTTGTTATTACAAAAATGTAGGAATTTAATATTATTTTGAGGAGTCATTGTGTGATTTTGTTCTAAAAGGTGTTTGGCGTAATTCGATTTTTCAGGATGTTTATTTTTGTAATGACGTACGTGTTCTTTATATCTTATGTCAAAATTTCGAAGTGTTTGTCCAATATATACCGAACTACAAAAAGAATAATTTAAACGGTAAATGCCCGATTTCATGATATCATGTGTTCTGTCTTTAGCATTAAATAAAAATGAAAAAGTGTTAGTGTTGGTTTTAAATGTTATTTTATAATTGTTGGTTTTTCTTAGTATATGTGCAATTTTTTCTGATATTTTGCCAAAATATGGTATAGATATGTAATTTGTGTCTTCTGTTTGATTGTCAATGGGATATATTCTTTTGATAGCTAACCTATAATCTTTTTGTTTAATTAAAGTGTCAATCATGTTCGGATTATAATGATTTGCATGCGCTAGTTGTTTAATGGTTGATATCTCTTTGCTAAAATCTGATTTTGTTAGTGGAATAGTTAAAGCTCTGTGTACTAATAAAACTGTGAAACTTTTAATAATCTTTATTTATTTCATGATTATGGAGTTCCACAAAATAAGGCTGGAAACAATAAAAAAGTATACCAGTTAGAAATATAATATTTTACTGTTGTATGTATAAATAAATTTACTATTTGCTCGTTTTTAAAATATTTAATTTGGTTCATTAGTTCCTGAGCAATACGCTTTGAAAATCAGAAGACTCTAGAAAAAAAATGGATCGTAGTTATGTATACTATATTTTCCATTTATTTTAGTAATTCATTTTATCATTTACTAATTTATTTTAATCAATTCTAATGTTTTTTTAGGAGGTACACGCTGAAGAGTTTTTATTTGTTTATAATTAAATTTCCATTACAATTTAAACTTGAGAGAAATAGCTGTCATTTTTGTAAAGGCGCATTTTAAAAGAAATTCTAAAGATTAACCATTTGCGTATAATTCTTATTATTTTTAATAATACAAGTCGACATTATTTTAAAATGATAATCAAAAACCAGTTAATTAAAACGCAAAACACCTAATGAGAAGAACGCCAGTTTCACAACAGTCACGTACGTAGTATTATTTTACTCTTCACAATTTTTATTATTGAAATCCAAGACGCGCTGAAGTTGAAGGTAACTTTAATGAAACAATTCATTTTTGTCTAGGTAGCACATAAGTTGAAAATGACAAAATTGATTGGCAAGGTTTATTGTATAAATATTATACCCAAATAATATTTTAAATTCTTAAATAATTTCTCGGAATATTTAGTCTATTGAAAAAAAACACTGTTGTGCTACGTACATTTAATAATATTATGTAATAATAATTACTTAATAATACAAAATAAATATGCAATAAAATAAAATCAAAAAATAAATCAAATTTACACTTTTGTTATTCATATAAGAATCTATGTAATAGATGCGCAGCATCGTTTTTGATAGTTTATACACATGTAAGAGCATTATAGATTTAACTGGAGAACTGTAAGACACAAGCCAAGCTTAGGCAACAGATCCCTTATTATTACTAATCTACTGTTGTTATAATTTCACCATTTGTTGATTTAGATCTATAAAGTATTTACTTATATATAAATTTTCTATAGTCTTAGTCTTTTTTTTCGCATATTCTGTTTCCCTGAACAGAATGTGCGAAAAAAAGTCAATTATTTGGTAATGTTGTGATATTGTTAATCTTTAACGAATTTAATTTTTATTATTAATAATTAATTAGTTACTATTATTAGATTGTAGATTGATGATTTATAATATTTCTATCCTTTTATTTAAACATTTTTTATATTTTTTATATTTCTAATTACATAAATTGATTTATTTACATAAAATTAACATTAACAGTTAACATTATTATTTGTACTGAAATTTACATTTATATTTTATTTGTACTGAAAATTTTCTTTCTTATTAAAATTATTATTATTATTATTATTATTAAAACAGATACTAATCGAAACCAAATTAATTGTAATGCAATAAATTGTAATGTAATAACTAGAACAATATACAGGGTGTATTTTCGGTTTTCTTCCATAAGTAGGCAAATAGCATGTGCACAGACACTTTCTCAGATATTGGCTCCCCTAATTATTTGAGATGAAAAGTTGCAAATCCCTTTGAGTACTATTCACCACCCCCTACCCCACTTTACCATTTCTTTAACTAAAATTTTTAAACAGCTTCCATGATATAAGCGATTTTTTGGCATAGGAAAATAAAATTGTAAATGGGAAATTTGCTTATTAGCAAATTTCCAATTTACAATCATTTTATTTTCCTATACTATAACATCGCTTGCATCTTGGAAGCTATTGAACACAGAATGGTAAAGAAGACTGTTTTGAATAGTAGTCAATAAGATCTAGAACTTCTCTGTAGTGACTTTTCCTCTAAACTACACTGTACAACAGTGAAAATTATTCATTTGAAAGTGGGTGCATTTGTATTTTGGATTGCTGTCTTCAGAAGTGCAATTGAATCGGTGAGTCCAAGAACAGTACAAGTCCACAAAATGGCGTTTTGACTTGAGATAGCCAAAGTGTTTAAAATTCGAAGATCCATGCGTTGCGCTCAAAAACATTACAACCTTCAAGACTAATCCGGTCTTACGGCGTTGCGATGAAAAACATTACCAGTCCAGGACATGTACTGTTTTTATCTCACTGATGTCATGGTCGCACGTGCGGTTGATGTAATAAAGTGAGGGCATTTTATTCTTATTAAGCTGCCAAAACACTACTTGCTGTGTTTATTAGGAAGTTAAAAGCAGTAGTTTTTGAGTAGTTATAATGTATATTAGTGGCAGTAGTGATAATCTGACAATAGTGTTGAGGGTCTTTATGGTAGCCATAAGTGCAAACGGGATCCGAAAACTTGGAAAGACAGTAAAAGGAAAACTGCTGCTCTTAAAGGTGAAGCTTATGTTTCTACATCCGGAAGAATGGTTGCAGCAAAAACGTTTATCTTTTTATAAAAGATAATCCTGAATTGTAACATAACGTTAAATATGAATTCTATTTATAATACTTCTGGCAAAGCTATGCACTCACATTTGGAAGACCACAGGTGGACGTTTGTTCCGAATGTGAAAGATTAGGTGCCAAAATAAAGAGTAAAAATTTGAATGACACTGCCAAACGAGCCTCCGCAGAATAACTGATGGTCCACCAGCTACGTGCCAAAAAAGCTGCTTCTTCGATCCCCAAACCTGGTGATAGTACGGAAACATTTACTATTTCAAAGTATAGGCAGTTAGTTTATGATAGTTCATCCCCAGGATACGTTAGAACCTATGAATATATAGATGGTTTAGGTTCTTATACATTTAAGCTCTTCAAACAAAACAAACCAAGTCCTGCTTTGCCAGAAATACGCGCATATCAAGAACCGCTTCCTATCAATGATAAGAAGATCGCTGATGTTAAAACAGTCATGCAGTATATTAACGATGAAACACTAGAGTTCTACTATCATCTTACTTCTTGGAAACAAAGTAACGCAGATGAAGATCCTGATAAATAAGTTGGCAATATAATGTACTTTTAATTGACATTTTTATATAAATTTACTTAATAAAACATTTGTTGCATGTTTAGTACTCTCCATTATAGTTTTCAAAGAACCTATCCTACACTAAAACTCAAAAAGTAAACAAAAAAAAAAGACTGAGTCCAAGAGCAGTACAAGTGCATGGTTTTTTTCTCTCTATAGCTTGGAAGGGGGTGATTTTTTTTTGATTTTTTTATGTTCAATTATCATTTGTCTAAAGACTTATCACAACTGAGACCAACACGGTGACTACTCATTGTGGAGCTATTATGTTTTTTCATTTTTTCTCAAAATTATCTTCTTGGACTTGTACTGTTCTTGGACTCATCGATTCAATTAGAGTTGTTGTAGCACCCTCCGGTTTTGAAATAGTATGTCAGTTCTGATACTTGCGTATATTTTAAACCACTGTTGTCGGTACACTTAAAGTTATTTATTTAGTTCTAAAGTTTATAAAGTTAGTTCTCTTTTATTACTCCCATTTTCATTTATTTTGAAGATATATATGACGCAGTCGCTTATTTGAGAATTTTCTTTTGGCGGGGGCTACTCTATATAAATTCCGAATCAAAATACTTAGATTTTGACATAAATAACCTGAACTATTAAAAGAAATTCGGGGGGGCCTGCCCGTTGCCCCCCCTCCCAAATACGCCACTGATATGACGATTTATAAGTCTTTTATGTCCCCTTTACCCCAAATTTGTCGTTCGCAAAACTATAAACTATGGAAGCAGAATTAAAAATTTACAACATCTATGCTCGATTCTAGATCTAGATCAGACTAGTGTTGGCAATTGTTAGACATTGATTACGGATACCTCCAGCGACTATAAAAGACAAAGTAAAAGAAAAAGTCTAAGTTTTTGTGAATATTGTTAATTTATTTTGTATAGAATTCGATTAAAATGCTCTCCATCATCATAATTTTTTTAACCAAGGGTACTAGACAAAATCTAATTCCAGATTTAAGTGCTCCATATTAGAGTATCTATAACGTACACCATAATTCTTTTCAAAAAATTTTAAGGACCTCAAATGTGTTGTTCAGTGTAAAATTAGGGGAGCCAATATCTTAGAAACTGGGTTTTTACATGCTATTCGCGTATGCAACATAACCAACAATACACTTTGTATGTAGTAGTTGAAACTCTGATATACTACATATACATTTTTAAATTTAGCGTTTTCTAACCGGATTTCTAATTTTTAGGCCTTTTGTATGGCAGGGGTCCACCAATTCTGGAAGCATACAAATGTTGTAAAATTGAATTAACTTTGGAAGCATTTCTACATTCCAGAATGCCTCGTCTCTTTTTATGGTTTCTATAAAAAATCCAAAAGGATTGTTTATAGATTCTTGCCATACACAAGAATAGCACGTATTTCTTTTTGTTATTGCCAGTTGCCCTTGTACTTGATAAAAATACTCGTCATTTCTTTTGAGGTATATCTTGCCATCGTTATCTCGGTGCATGAAGGCAATTTTTCTGCTCTCTATTACTTCCCCAAGAGGTATCTTCTCTATAACTAGTGGACATTTAACTTCTATAATGGCATCTTCATTAACAAGTCCATCGGGGCTTGCCGCCAGAAATAGGTGTTCTTGATCAATAAATAATCCACATTCTTTTACTTCCAAGTTGTATTCACTTTCAAATTCTTTTATGGCAATTGGCTCATGTTCCAAGCCATAATGCGTTGCTCTATTTCCTGTAAATGTTGAGTACAGTATTTCCTTAACTGTGTTCACGCAAGATGTTTTGGCTTGCAATTTGCAGACTCTTCCGAAGTGAGATGTAGTCAATCTCAATGATCTTTCTTGTTTCCAGAGAGGATTCCTTGACTGACCGACAGTATTTCGTTCTAGATGGGTAATCTCTTCTTTGGACTTTTTCAAGGTGTTACGGAACTCGATTTCTTGAATTTTATACTCTGCAGGTGATAACAGCTCAGCCTTTTCTGTGACACCATAATCTGTGTCTGGAAGTGCAGCAGTTTTCGTTTTGCGGTAAATTTGCCCCTTTTCCTTCTTGTTCTTTTCTAGCATTTGGCGTTTCCTTTTCAATTTTAGAGCATATCTTTTTGTAAATACACTTTGATCTTCTTGTAATAGTTCGTGGTACTCTACCCAGCATTAAATAATATACTAGCAGCTTCACATCTTGTTTGATAGGAACCTCGAAGGGAATAATTTACCCTTTTCCCCCCTACAAATTTACACACTAACGAATTGTAATGTTCTGCCAAATTGTTATTCATGTTTAACAGCAAACTATTAACATTTAAAGTTAACCTGTAAAGAGTTGCTTCAATATCTTGATATAGGCCACATTTCTTCATATCAGGAACGAAGTTTTGTTCTCCTTTTTTTGTACAAGAAAAATACCCTATTTCTTGACATTTTGCATGCTCTCCAAAAACGTGCGAGGGGGCATTTAAAATGTCAGCAGTAAGCAGCTGCATTTTCTCAGCATCAGTTTTGCCTTCTATTATTCTATGACGTGCAGCTTTTGAAATAGATATTCTGAGGCGATACGCATTTTTCTTTAATTCTTGTCTGAGAGCTGGAGGTACTGGCTTATTTTCAGATTTACTTGTGGTTCTGCTGACAATATCTCGTAGTTTGGAAGAGAAATTTCGCAGCAAATGATTCCTGCATTCTACTTTTTCGACTAACATGTTTCCATATGGTTTCATTTCTAATAGTTTTTTATGCACCGAACTGTCTCCGTCGCCAACCATGCGAATATATCTAACTCCATAAAGTTCCAAACTTGATTTAAAACCTTCAAGAATGATGTCGGTTTCCATTCCCGTAGAACTTTTCTGCCAATTCTTAAAACACTGATGTTTAGGTATTTAAGTTTGTTTTGTTTCGGCCCTAGCGCATACAGTGCAATACTTATTTCGTACTCCTAAATATAATAACTTTCCTGTTCGATAACCGATTATACAGCCAACCCCAGATAAAGCATCATAGTTGACATTGTACGATCTTTTGCACCAAGCCCCATCAGTCACGACTGTTACGTACGGTATGTTATCTTTGCTAACTTCTCCAAGATCTCTGGCCAGCTTTGCTTCTTCTTTACCGGCTTCCTCCATCACAGCCCAAGCTTTGTGGCGTACGAGTTCGCTAACTATTTCGTGACATTTTAAATATGTTTTGTTTGACATCATGGGCATGTTCACGGTAGCAGCAATTTCATCCAGTTGGGCATAACCAATTCCAGTTGAAACAGCAGCTAATGTTACAGCTGTGTTGGTATCTAGAACATTATTCCCCGGGGTACCTTTGGAACTTATGTCGTCGATAAGACCGCACATTTTTCATTTAAATGAAAAAATACTCTTAAGTCCTCTTCTGGTCTCTTGAAGAAATTCCATGTTTGTTATGTTGCAGTCGAACTTATGTTTTAAATGGTTTGAGAAGATTTGATCAAAGAATTGTTTTATATCAACAATTCTTCTGCCGGTTACACGTTTTGTGTCTGCTTCCCTTTTTGTTACACCTCCCATGGTCATGGTGTAACAAAATGTTGTATGTAAACTTCCCCAATTAGTTAGTAATTATTAATTACTATTAATTACTTATTAATTAATATTTAAGATTAATTACTTATTAATTAACCTTCTGGATTTAGCAGATAAAATAAAATTTCTACCTATTTAAAAAATTCAATTCCCAGTTAAGATATTATTAATTCAACTACAACAATAATATGTAAAATGTATTATATCTGCAACATGTAGTGTATGTAATGTATCCTCTTTTAGCTTAGCAAATCTTTCATAAAATAATAAAGTATTAAGTTTCATTCTTGATCATAATTACAACTCTGGTCTGGTTCCAGGTAATAATTTGTTCGTTATCGTCCCATGGACCGCTCGATATTATTATCGGACAAAGACAAGTTCTGAGAGATAAAAATATATTTTAAATTATTTTGTTTAAATTGAATTAGTCGATTTGTGGAGTTATGCTTAATTTATCATAAGTGCGTACCTTTTTTTTCTATGTAACTATTAATCAAGTTTGTAGGAAAGTCATTTTTATTAGGAAAATATTTTCATTTCAAAAAATAAAAATATTAGATTTGTTTTTTAAATTTCTAATTAACTTTCCTGCATTCTTAAAATATATTTTAGTAGGATGCTAAATTCATGATTACAAAAAATGGTTGGGTTAAGGGAAAAACGTAGATTTGCAAACAGTATATTCCAGAGTGCTTTGCTGCCAGATTTTAAATTTTTCTTTATATTCTTGAATGGAAATTTTTTTCTTGAAAACAACGGCTTGAAAATACTTTAATAAATAAAATAAATAAAAATACAGTGTTGTATGTTACATCAGTTATAAATTGGAGTTTAAAGTTGATTGACGCGTGTAAACCCCGTTTATTATAAAAAATGTAAAATTAAATGCAAATGTTTACACTTGAAACCACCAAAACAAATTTTGGTTAAAAAGCCTTGAATAATTATTGTTTTAAATGCGTTACTAGGATTGAATTAAGATTATTATTTTTTGTTTAAAAGAGTGACATGGAATTATAAATTATAGGACCTTCGTCCAGCTTCAAGCAATCATTGTAGTATAAAATGTACCATCGTGCATAATTTTTTCTATCAAAGAAGAAGGAAAGTGGCAAACACTCTCTTATACAGCATGCACGCAGGCCCCAGTTTTCTCCAGCCTGTCATTTTCTATGAGTTTCTCAAAATATTCTTTTATGTCACTATATGTAGTTTTATAGCAATTTAACTTTATCCAACAAGCGTTGATCTTCGTACACTGGTATAACACCGTAAGCCTTTCAAAATAGAAAACAGCATTCCAATTATACTGTCTCAACAAGGATTTTCGAAGCCTCACTGTCTTTGAGGTACAGCCCAATGCATGACAGTACCACTTTTAGGAGATGAATCCAGTGTTGTAACAGATACATTATTTTGTGTATCTAGATACAGATACAGATACTATCAGAAAAAGGTACCTAGATACAGATACAGGTACTTTTACAGTGAAGTATCTAGATCCAAATACAAAGCTTAACATAATGTATCTAGATACATTTGTAGATACTTGTTTTTCACCCGGAATATAAGAACTTCCTAGTCAATTTTTCGTACCGAAAATAGTCATTTAACTAAGTATCAATTCCAGGGCTAGTCTAGGACAGCAATTTTTTTTTAAATTTATACATATTAAAAATTGTTAAGCAGAAACCAGTATCTAAAGATAAGTACAGCATGGCATTTGTGTAGATCTTTTATCTTCAGTTTTGGTGCTGTGCAGAATATTAATAATTTGAATAAACTCCTATAGTCTTCATTGTTTGAAAACCTAGAAAATGTTTTACCACTTTAACAGAAACCATCATAGCCTAGATATTATTTCTGATAACCTAGCTTCAAAGTATGTGTTGGTACGATTCACACTATAACAATTTGCTATTAGTTCGTAGTACTATTACACCCAAAATTCGCTAAATCTGGTTGCTTTTAGTTACCCTTGGTGTAACGGAATATATTATAATTATTTGCTCTTCAACATATTTTCAAACGCACTACATTAAGATAGTTCTTACTTTGAAAGTTCTCAAATTGACTGTTGACAGAAAAAATAGGAGTGTGTAACAAAATCCGTATAGTGCCTTTACGGTGCTCGAAGACTCACCAGTGGCTTGTCGTACCTAGTACTTATCTACAAGTCCAGTAAAATAACCATTCCAGACTTGTTATGTAAATGTTAAATATAATAACATTACTACAACTATTACATGTAATATAGAATGAATTCTCTTCATATCTGAAATTATGGTACACTTTTATCTAATTGTTGTTGATTGGTACAATCAGTAAATTATGGTACAAGTACCATAATTATGGTACAGCTGGTAACACTGCCCTGGACGGACAAGAATGCTTCTTCCTCACACAATCGGTAATATCGTAATTCTGTAACAATATCCATTGTTTATAGAGTTTCTACATCTAGTCAGCCAGACTATACTGGCGGATCAGAGTAGCGCAAACAACCCCATTTTGTGGCGAGAAAAGCCCGAAATTGTTAATTATTATTATCCCCATTGAATTTAATTAAATCCATGTTTAGTTTAAAAGGCTTTTCTACATAGTTTTCATTCTGACAGCCCCAAATTGTAATATGCCAAATACGTAAGATGCGATTTTAATTTACGAATTACTATATTTTACACTTCTTTTATCTCAATATGGCGTCGATAGCGAAACTCTGATACGCCAAGTTGACCTGGCTGACTAGATGTAGTGACTCAATTGTTTAACGAGGTGACATATTTGATTTCATGATTTCAAAGCAATTTCATATTAAAAATTAGTTTTATTATGTTCGGCGGTTTATTTCAAATTTAAGATTCTACACATCATTTATGACAATTTTTGTATTATAAAATCATTAAATTATGAAAATAGTATCTGCACAATACAGATACTCAGATACTACAGAAAATGTACCCAGATCCAAATACAGCTACAAAATTTGAAAAGTATCTAGATATGTATCTAGGTACCATAAAAGTATTTAGATATTGTATCTAGATACTTGTATGTTATCTAGATACATTACAACACTGGATGAATCCCTCCAAGACCAATCAATAGGTTGGGATTTTTTTTAGACACACTGAATTTCTTTGAGCATGTGATGTACTTCTTCATTGCATCACAATGAACCGTTTAGTTCAGTTACATTTGATTTTCTAAGAAATAGAGAAACCATACAAGATCGTTGGGAAGGTTTTTACTTTATTTTCTTCGTTAACGTCACTATTTCCTTTTGTTTTGATAGTACAGTAGCTTTTGAGCAATACAGTAGTTTTTTCTTTTCCTTTGCGTCATAAATTTTTTGCAGTTTTCAATGGTCCAACACCATAGTGTGTGCTTGTCGAATAATTTATATGAAGAAAAGAAGTTGTCTAGGAAAATATTATGATTATGGTTATTCTCTACAATAGATAGTAGATAAAAAACAAAGTCACCTCCCAACCCAAGTCTTGATTTTTTATTATTTGGAGGATAACTTGTATAAGTACCCTTCATCTGAACAGATATACCATAATTTGAAACCGAATCTTACAGGTTTTACTTTTAGAAGCATTTTGTTGCGAGTGCCGTCCAAAATATGGAACTATCTGTTCATCTAGTGATAGAAGTTGCACGAGAATACTCCATACTGCATGAGTTTTTCATTCATGATGTAAAAATTACCTACTAAGATTTACCAAAAAGAATGAAGTGAATATAATCATGGGACTTCAACGGAAAGATAGGTAAAGGGAGAGTTCAATATATTGTTGGAGACCATGGTATTTGCAAACGGCACGATAGGGGGAATATCTGGTACAGTTCTCTAATGAAGAAAACTTAATGGTAGCAAACACCTGGTTCCAACTTCCACAGAGGCGATTGTACACTTAGAAGTGTACTTAGGACCAGGAGACAATGAAGTAAATATCATAAAAAATCAAATAGATTACATACTGATTGATAAACGATATAGAAACGGAATTAAAGGTGTAAGAACTTCTCCTGGATCAGACATATGATCTGATCAGAACCCCGTAGCTGAAAAACGTGAGATTAAATTGAAGAAAATCCGGAAGAGAAATAAAACAAGACCTAACTTTGAGAAACTGGGGGAACCACAAATAAAAGAGGAAATAACACGAGTTTTGAATAGTAAGTTTAGGGAAACGGTATAATTGGAAACAGAAACAATGGAAAACTTTTGGCAGTCTGTTAAAAATGTAAACATGAAGTACAAGAAAATGAATTGGAAAACCAAGAGCAGAGAGCAAAACAGAGATGGATGACGGAAGAAATCCTTTTATTGATGAACGAAAGAAGGAAGTACAAACATAAAGACTATAATAAATATAAAGAAATCCATAAAAAGATTACAAGGCTTATAAGAGAAGCAAAGGAGACCTGGATGGAGAAACGTTGTCAAGTACTCGAAGAGCTGCCAAGAAAGCATGATTTCTTTAACACACAAAAAAGAAGATAAAAGAAATAACTGGAAATAAAACCCATCAACACGATATCTTAGTCACAGATAGTAACAAAAAAACAATAGACCCAAACTAGATAGAAGAGATTTTGACAAGCTATATACAAGAGCTTTTTGATGATATCAGAATGTAACCAGAACCAAGAGAAATAGATCAAGAAGATTAGCCATTGAAAATTATTATAGCAGAAGTGAAACACGCAATAAAACTATCAAAACACGTAGAGTCTCAGGTGAAGATAACATCTATACTGAGATGCGTAAAGTATTAGACGATGAAAGCCTCAACATCTTAACATCTTTCTTAAATAGAATATACTATACAGGAATCGTACCACACGACTGGACCCAACTTACTTTTATTCCGATACCTAAAAAGAGCGGAGTAAAACAGTGCTCACAGTACCGATTGATTAGCCTGATGAGCCATGTACAGTAGATAATGCTAAGAACATGCATCAACGAGTACACACAAAATGCGGACAATATGTAGGAGAAGAACAATTTTGTTTTCGCTTAGGCATTGGAACTAGAGAAGCAGTTCAAGATCCTAGGACTAGCAGAAATACATAAAACAAAATTAAAGCTTATCGGTATCTCCAGCGTAAGTGACTCCTGCGTACAATGTTGCTTCCTCACGGCTTGCTCCAAAATTATAAGCCTGGATTTCTTCAGCTAGTTTGCAAGCATAATTTTCAGAGAAGTCTATATGTAGTAACCCTTCATTCTTACTAAGACTGTTTTTCAGTGTGTTCTAAGCAGCATTTTCATTTTTAATGTTAAATTTATATTTATTTTTAAAGTTTTCATTTCTTCTTGAACCTCTCCCTGGAACTCTCGGACAGGTTTAGTAACATTGATTTTAGCTGCAATCTTAACATTAAATTGAACCTTTTCTTCATTTTATTTTGACATTTCAGAGGCCTGCCATACATATGCAATGCGGAAGCCTTACTACATGTTACAGGAGTTCATATGAATTTTCATTATCTACAAGTTTTAGTGGCTTTAGTTTTTGTGGTTTGAAGCTTATGTTTGCACGTTGCTTGTACAAGCAGGTAGCTCTGTTTATTTCATTAGGTTTGCATACATAATATAGACGGTAATAACATAGGGATGGCATCGAGAGAATGTACTGTAGGATATTTTTGTTTTGTGTGCAAGGCCAATTGTTTTATTTGCTAAACTATAAAGACGATAGTGTCGAATATCAATGGACATCAACAAAGCACTTAAAAATCTTTTCCGTTGGTTTTTTGACCTCCAGCAACTCTCCAAGGTTTCACCAGCGAGTCATGCAGAACTAGAGTACGGATTGCTTATTTCTCATTGCTTTTCCCTTTTCCAGGTCCAAGTCCAACAAAACGTTTCCGTGCAGTTTTTTTTTATTCAGAGATGGGCATTAGTTTTTCTTCAGGTGTTTTCATAACTGTATTGTTTTCAGTTTTTTTCTACTTAAATGCTTTCTTCTTCTTTTCACATTCTCAAGTTTGCTCAAAACAAATAACCAGAAACCCAAGTACAGAGAGGTTTCTTTTTGTATCTGAACTTGCCCGACGAAGAGAACACAAAAAAATTGAACAGCTAAAAAATCATGTGGCAGGTCAATCACATCTGGATATTTCTCTAAAACTCTTTGATGATGAAGTTCAAGATATAGTATTGCGATATTTTGTAAAGTAGGCTCATGATAAATAATACACACGATTTTATATTTACAAGGGAAAAACTTTTCAGTTTTATTGGCATCCTGTTTTTATTAGGCTATCATACGTTGCCCCAAGCTAATTTGTATTGGTATGTTGAAGAAGGCAAAAGAGTCGATATTGTATAGAACTGCATGAGTAAAAACAAATTCAGAAATATTCAGTAAGGTCGATAAAACTGTTACATTTTCTAACTTTGCAGCCTTTTTTACATCTTCTTTTTCTTAAGGTGCTGTCTTCTTATAGAAGGTTAGCAACAACTTCGGCAAATCGTTCACTATCTTTTGCTATTCTTAGTAATAACTGTGAGTTTAGGCCAGTGCAGTCTCTCACATTTCTCAACCATGAGCCTTGTCTCCTGCCAGTTCTCTTCTACCCTCAATCTTGCCCTCCATTATCAGTCTTAGGTATGGTTCAGCAGAAGTTCAAGAGTTGCAGGGAGAGGTTCAAGAAGAAATGAAAACTTTAAAAATAAATATAAATTTAACATTAGAAATAAAAATGCTGCTTACAACACACTGAAAAAGAGTCTTAGTAAGAGTGAAGGGTTACTCCATATAGTCTTCTCTGAAAATTATCCTTGCAAACTAGCTGAAGAAATCCAGACTTATCATTTTGGAGCAAGCCGTGAAGAAGCAGTCATTTACGTTGGAAATACCGATAAATTATTTAATTTTGTTCTATGTATTTCTGCTAGTCCAGATCATGTCCTGCAGCTATTTGGGCACACTTAATCCTGTCTTTACCTTTCTGTGGTAACAATTGCCAAGAATCCAAACAGTTTATTTGTTTTCAGATAGACTATCCATTCTTTAATAAGGTAATTAGTTATCTTTAAACTTTGATGCATTGAGTATTCCTTAACTATCTTTGTAACATAAACGGTTTTTGTATTTAGTCAAAGTAAAACTTCTAACCGAGAAACAAGAACAACGACGAGTGACATGGACTAAATATGTAGTTGTCCTAGACAATGTTCCAGAGAATGACTGGTATAAGGTCATATTCAGCGACTAGTCAAAGTCTGGTGTTTTCGTTGGTTACTCTCGCAAAAGAGTGATCGGAGCTAAACATGAAGCATTCCATAAGTACTGCTTAAAACGTACGGTTAGGTTTCCTCAAGGTGCAATAGTTTAGAGCTATATGTCAGCTGGAGGGTTAAAATGATTTCAGTCCATAGACGGCACAGTTAATGTTGAAAAGTATCAGCAAATTCTTAACGCTAACTTGTTACCAATCGTTAAAAATCGATCTTGACCGCGATTTAATCTTTCAGCAAGATGGTGCTTCTTACCACACATCAAAAACGACCAAAAAATGGTTTGAAAATCATAATTTCAAAGTTGTTGAATTATCCTCAAGCAGTTCGGATCTTTAGTGTTATTGAATTTGAAATTATCAGCAAGTGGCGCATTATCCAATTTAGATAATTGTAATCCCCAAGTTAGAAGTATGTCAGCCAAAATTTAAGCGGCGAATAAAGCAAAGCGAGATGTTAAATCTTATTGAATTGTATTTATAAACTGCTATCTGAATATTTAGTTGTCAGCGAGTTTTGTTGAATTTTTGAAAATTGTTTTCTGCAGATCTTTTTTTAAAGAAGTTAATGGTTATTGTTTGAAAATGGTGTAATTTGGAACACTAGTAGGAAAAATAAACACAGAATTCATGAAACTGTCCAAATACATATTTAGTTGTTAGGGCTCGTACATGTTTTGTAAATTTCACAGAGGAACATCGATAACTTAATACCAGAATGTATATTTAAAAGGTAAATAAAATAAATAAAGGTTGCTCATGAAACTAAAATTTGCAAGTAATAAAAATTTCTTTCTCAAAATATTATTCCAAACACAAATGAAAATGATCCGAAATAAACAATTATATATAACAAGGTTACAAGAAATGTGTTTAATACCAAAAATAGGTGAATAGATTAGCATGATCTGACATTTTAGATATGATATTATTTACTACGTATTATGAATGCACAGCTGTTTTCTTCTGAAACTAATAATGGTTTCAATTTATAAAAAATCAGTAATTGATTAAAATAAAGTAAGCACTAATAACGAAAACAAAAACGTCATTTTAAGAGATTGCTAGTCAATAATATTTTTGTTGCATCTTTATTTAAATATTTTTAAATTACATAAAAATACATCTGCACTGACCGCTGGACCTTGAAATTCCCTTCTAAACTACCTTTATCACTACCCAAACTTTTTTTGTCAAATTTCTCTTTAGGTAATATTTGATAATATTGTTGCATGCGCTCATTTTTAAGGTTTAATTTAAAAGAAGAATCTCTAGAAGAAGAAGTTCTAATTAACACATTAAATCGCTCGGCTCTATAAAATATAGAACGAGAAAATGTACTACAGAATGTCAATAAGAAATAAAAAAACGAATCTGATATTTTTAATTAGGTATTGAAATTAAAATGCGTTCCCAATAAAAATTAACAAGTCAATCAAAAATCAATATATTTCATTATTTCATAAAATCAATTATTAGTCATTATAAATAACCAATAAGTTTTACCTTGTGCGATCGAATAGTAACTGTTTTGTAAAACAGTGACAGAAAGAAGATAATTTAAGAAGAACTACAAATTCCTTTTTATAGTTTGCTTTAATAGACATGTAAAACGTAGTTTCTAGTACATAAACAAACATAAATACAAAACAATACATCTGCACTGACCGCTGGACCTTGAAATTCCCTTCTAAACTATATCACTACCCAAACTTTTTTTGTCAAATTTCTCTTTAGGCAATATTTGATAATATTGTTGCATGCGCTCATTTTTAAGGTTTAATTTAAAAAACGAATCAGCTTTCTAGCTCAAATATGTTTAAAGATATAACGATTTAAACCACAAAACTGGAAGCTCTAATTAACACATTAAATCGCTTGGCTCTTTAAAATATAGAACTAGGTATTAGTAGCAATAAGTATCATCACAATTTTTTATATGCATTTAACCTATAATAATAAATTAACCTACACAATTTAAATAGTTTTCATCTAGAAAATACATATTAACACATTTAAAAAAGATTTATTAAGTAGCTTTAATAAAACATAATTATTTTTGTCACTTTAAATGACGCAATCCTTACTGAGAAACAAACATAGTATTTTGGCAACGCAGAGAGTTTCGAATATACTCCCAGATGTTAAGTTTTATGCAAATAAATCAAATTTTAATTATTATGGCCGCCATATTTCATCCGCGCTTTAAAATTTGCAAACGTTGACATCAAATTTGAAATCAGCGACCTGAAAAACCCCTTTGTAGAAAATTTCATACAAATCCAATAATATTTCGAGTTTTATGATGTTTTTATGCATATAATATTTTTAATCTGAAAGCCTTTTAAATAAAATTCATACACATACAGAAACGAAACTAAAAGTATTTATTACATAGCGTTAATAAAATAGAATTATTTTTGCCAGTTGAGATGACGCAATCTTTACTCAGAAATGCAGAGAGTAACTCGACACCGCAGACAGGCAAAGGAATTCAAGCAGGCTGGCCAATACTGAAAAAATAAATGGACGCTGTATAAACCTATAGGTTGCATAAAATAAACAGACGCTGAATAAACCTATAGCTTGCAAAAGACGCTGACTGATACCATCATTTATATACACTTATATACGCCGGACGCTGGGCGCTACGCTTTTGGCCCGGACGCATGGTAGGCCTTTATAGATATATATATATATATATATATATATATATATATATATATTAATTATGTTACATTTTAAGTTTATATATATATATATATATATATATATATATATATATATATATATATATATATATATATATATATTGCAGTGATATCTCATTTAAAAAAATATAGTATTTTGCTTTGCCCCACATTAAGAAATGCCCCGCGTTGAGAGCGACATATATAAATGCAGTGATATTGGTTAATTAAAAATAAATATTATTTTTAAAAAAAATTATAATATATTTTAATACTGTGAATAATTGCCGTTTGATCGTAGATAATATTCTATAAAAAAAATGACTGAACTTTGGAAATGCTTTTCAACTTCCCTATTTTATAAATTATAATATGATTTGAAAATACCTTTTAATAGATTTAATAATGCAATGGTTATATAAATTTAATGTTACGTTAGTTCTTGACTAACTCAAGTTTACGTAAGAGAGTTGGGCGCCAGTTAATAACTTAAATTAACAGAATTATATTTAATAAAGACTCATCTCAGGGTGAATGTGGATTCTTGTGGTATTAAAAAAAATATACAAATTGAAATTTAAAAACACTTTTAAAATTGAAATCTTAATTAATTTTTAACTATTACTAAATTGTTCAAATCACTTTACTACACTTCACAAACGATAGTCTTTCTTCAGCAAATGCCAATACAAAAAAGAAATAACTTCCTACCTTTTTATAATACTTCTTTTTTCCTTTTAGTATAGATGTCCTCTTTCCCAAACCATTGGCAGTGTAGATCACTTTATGTTGACCCAGGGCTGGCTTCCAATTCAGGGTTGACTTTCTTCCTTTTTGCATGGATTTTCCATATAATATCATCCACACACTTGATTTTGGAACTCACTTTTGTTTATTAACTGCGGGTTCAATTTCCCTTTTTCGTAAGATACTTATAGTTGTTTTTGTGTTTAATTAAATAAAACACCCGTTTATGGTTTTAACGTTGATTTATTATCTTGCCTAACTTTAGCAAGTAATTTATCTTAAAGGTGGTTCTTTATAATCATATACACTTTTACAATTTATACTTTTTACACTTTCGCCGTATTCAAATCACCAACTAACTTAACTTGTCTATATTAAGACTAAACTATTTACAATTTTATAATATTATCAACCACGACTTTACTCTGTCGCTTTATATTGGCCAGTCTCAGAAATTATGATTTTTACTATATTCTCTTACACGACTTTACTGCGTCGCTTTATGTCAGGAAGTGTCTTAAAACTATGATTTTCTAAGCTTATATACTATAGACTATTTACATAATTATATTACACAATTTGACGTCACCTACAAACTAATACAAACTGTACACTCATATGATACATAATAGCAGATTAATATTCTTATAAAAGTGACACATCTATTACACATTAATTACACAATACTTTTACGCAATAATAACGATCTATTTACATTAACAAAAACCTTAAAGAATCACATAACCCGTCGATATACACATTTGAAATTTTACATAATTGAATTACATCATAACAAAAACTTGCGAACAACTGGATGTTACGTACACTTAAGTAATCGGTGAGTAAGCTATTTGATAATAAATAAAAAAACATGTATTATTTAACCTTATTTAAAAGTATACACATTGATTGTATAATCAATGACACACCATTAAATAACTCAAATTTATTTTTAACTGGAAAAGTTGATAAAAATATTTCAAAAGTGTTAGTATTTAGCAAAGATTTTAGATTTTCACAAAATTTTCAAAATTTTCCAAAATTTTGAAACTACCATCCACAGCAATATATATATATATATATATATATATATATATATATATATATATATATATATATATATATATATATATATATATATATATATATATACAGCCTTGGTAGTGTAATGTCTAGAGTGCTGGACTTTCACCCAAGCGGCCCGCGGTCGATTCCCGGTGCCGGCAGATCTGGTTAAGGTTTTCTGCAGTTTCCCTTAGCTGTGACACAAATGTGGGATTTGCGCTGTTCCATCTGTAAGTCGGCTGCAGCCGCACTTAGGGCCTACGTAATAATAATAATCGCCCCCTCCCTCCCGCACAAGCTTATAGCTTCTGGGGCCTGGTTTCCAGGCTATGGGTTGTAGCTATTATTATTATTATTATTATTATATATATATAATAATTTAATGATTTAGAAATATCGTGTTATAGCACCAAGATTAATGTATATTAATGAAGACATAATTTGAATTATGAAAAATTATTACCTCTGACCAGGATTCGAACCCGGGCTTACTGCTATCTAGGCAGATGCTCTACCGCTGAGCTATCGGAGATCGATTACTATATATATATATATATATATATATATATATATATATATATATATATATATATATTATATATATACAGTCTGTTTTTTGTAAACGATAATATAGGAAATCCAATGGAATTTTATCATTTTCCTCCTGAATTTGTACCCATGCAAATGTAAGTAGAAATTTTGTTATCAATCGAAAGAAGAATTCATTTTACGACAAACACATATTAAACTTCATGAAGAAAACCAAAAACTATTTAGAAAAGTACTTGAAAAGGTTATTAATTTATTGGTTTTGGTAATAAGCTATTAAAAAAAAGCTGGAAGCTAAATGCCGATTGGTGTAGCGGTTAACGCTTCAGATTCTTAATCAAAAATCGCGGGTTCAAACCCCATCCTCGTATACTTCTTTTTAACTGTATTGCTTACTAATTATTATTTTGAGAACATTATTACAATTATTATTAATTTTTTTTTATTATTAGATATTTTTGCTACGGGGGTTTACCGTTACTTTTTGTACAATTTTAACTACCTATCAGAAAGGCAAATGAAAAAGGCATGAAACTAATAATCGTTGTAATAAAGTTCTAAAAATAATAATTAGTAAGCAATACAATTTAAAAAAAAAAGTATACGAAGTTGGGGTTTGAACCCGCGATTTCTGATTAGGAATCTGAAGCGTTAACCGCTACACCAATCAGCGTACAGCTTCCAGCATCTTTTAATAGCTTATTACCAAAAGCAGTAAATCAATAAGCTTTTTAAGTATCTTTCTAAATAGATTTTGGATTTCTTCATAAAATCTTATATTTTTTTGACGTGGAATGAATTCTTCTTTCGATTGAAACCAAAATTTCTACTTACATTTGCAAGGGTACAAACTTAGGAGGAAAATGATAAAATTCCATTGGATTTTCTATATTATCGTTTACAAAAAACACACTGTATATATATATATATATATATATATATATATATATATATATATATATATATATATAACGAGAATATATATAAATATATATAAATATATATTTATATATATAAATATATATAAATATAAAATATATATAAACAGATAACGTGATGTTCATACAACAGAATCAGCACCTTAGAAACTTTCGGTTATCTTCTCTTTGGCAACCTATAAAGACCGTAATTTTATAGGTGTCGCATCGGTTAGCATTTGGTACTAATGTTAGTCATTAACTTGTATATAAGCCAGGAATCTGTGTGTGGGGTTCACAGGTGATTAGCTCCAGCTGATGAGAAGGCAACAAACTCAAAACAGTCTGTCCTAGAGTATCACTTGTGAATTCCACAAATTTCATTTTTACTCTGAGTTAATCGTCTTAAATAGTCTTAGTAAATCTTTTATATTTTAAATTGTCAATTCCTATACGATGTTTTGTCTTTGCTGATTCACTAGATTTATAAATAGCAATTTTGGAGTTTTCCGGAGTTTTTAGTTAGAGTCAGGAGCCGGGAGAGTCTGGAACATTGGTCACCTTTTTTAATAACATCAATAACAACCAAAATTAAACCTTTTTTATAGAATCTGTTACCCTTAGATAACAAATACTGTTTTTACTTCTACACCATTGCATTCTAGAACTGAAAAAAAAATATAACAAAGATTTCGGAGTTGGAAGAATTTAAGATAAAAGTGGCCACTGTACCTACAGTGATGGTACAGTGGCCATTAGAGTATGGTACTGTGGCCACTACTGTGTAGAAGATGGGAATAGTAAAAACAAGTACACAGACATTTACAGAATAATGATTTATTTTGTAAAAAATAGTTTGTATTAAAAAAAGGCAACTTAAATTTAAAAAACCAGGCAAAAGCTAACAAACATTATACATAGATAAATTAATGGAAAAAACAGATTTGCTGTTCTATTAGTGCCGCCTATTTTTACAGGTTGATATAAATAATGTACAAATTATCAGGAACATCTAGGAAATAATATCTGAAATAAATAAAATATTGTACTAAATAATAGTACAGGGACCTACATAACAAGGAAGTGGCCACTGTACCTACATTTAACATGGCCACTAATCAACTACATGTTTTAATCATTTAATAATAAAATGTTTTTAACATCAATTTCATGTTTTTAAAAAGTAGGGAAAAACAAAAACTACCGAACAGAATCAAAATATTATTATACCAATAAATATTTACATGAAGTAGGTATAAGCGGCCAACGCTAGTTCCTTTCGACGTTTATTTATTTAGCCACTAACAATTATTATTTCACTTGCCTGTTGTAGTTTACTTCAAGTACAAAATTTCAGGTTGAGTTTGTTTTAAAATAAAAATCTTGAGATTTAAATGGAAATACTTTGTTAATATACTTAGTGTCCTATTGGTACATTCTGTGCCAGATTACAGCACCTAATCTTGAGCAGCACCTAATAAATAAGAAAATGGCGGGAAGGTGGCCACTGTTCCTGCATGGCCAATGTTCCAGACTCCCCCTACTTTTTCTTTTTAACAATCCCTGTCTTGTGGTCTCCTAATCTGTACAGCGAATTTCTCGTTTAGAATATTCATGCTACTGGTTGATTTATGGAATTGTCAAAAAGTTATACCGTTTTATAAGAGTATTTTTACAAACCTTTTAGTAGGTATTTGATTGTAATTTGGTATATATTTTGGAGTTGCTAATGACAAACCTTTTTTTGTTGTTTTGAAAAAGCATTCGTTTGACATCATTCAACATGTACGTTCGCTACAGATACGACTAAGATACGACACAGATACGAGTTCGACCAAATTTTGCAGATTTTTCCCCACAACCTTATGTATGGATATCTTGTATACCTTTGAGATTTATATTCACATGTAGTCATTCAGTAGGTACCTGCCAGAGATTCTGTTCTGAAATTAATTATTTTATAAAGCATCTTTTTGTCTTGAATAATCATGTCATTGTCATAGAAATATCCGACTTGGGCGTCACAGAATTTATGCAGAATGGTGTAATCACTTATAATACCATTAGTAGTCAAAGTTATGTCGACTATTTTTGTGGTGGTTTCACGAATGTCTATCATGCTTGCATTTAAATACCACGAGTGCGCAGCACGAGTGGTATTCGCAAGCATGATAGACATGAGTATTAAGCACCACAAAAATAGTCTACTTAACTTTGACTACTTATGGTATTCGAGAGACTATTCAACGAACACGCTTTAAAAAATCAAATTGTTTTTCATAAATGTAGCAATGTTACATTTAATAATTGTACGTTCAATACTCAAAAATAAATGTTGTTAAATATTTGTGTTTTATTAAAATTGTCGATTGTTATCACTAGTGAAAATTGTCGACAATTTTCACTAGTGAGAATTGTCGATACAATTCATTTTCATTGGATTAAAAATATCAAATTCTGCATTTTAATTGGTCAATTTTTAATAAATGACATGTGAGTTGAATAGTCAACAAACAAAATTTAAGTCATTGGACAGGTGAAAATATTGGCAAGCGTTAACAAAAAACCTACATAGCCCGAAAGTCATTGTTTGGTACAGTGTAGGATCGTTTGGAATTATAAGTCAATACTTTTTCAAACACGAAAACGACATTCCGTTACAGTAACCTTCCAACTCTACTCACATATGTTAAAAACCTATGCTAAATAATGGCCTGTTGTTCTAGCAGAATGTGACAACTCATACAGCTGGAAATTCAATGAAGATCCTCTGACAATATTTTAATAGCCAAATCAATTCACCTTTTGAATATTTACCATGGCACGTGTGGTCGATCGATCTAATTAGAATCTAATCTATTTGAAAGCGAAAGTGTCGTCTTAGAACCATTAAGGAACTTAACAGCATGCATTTATAGAGAAGTCGCTGTAATAGATGAAGGTTCACTCCACTGGGTAACGAGTGTTGGTGAGGGTCACTTAGATGATATAATCTTTAGAGATTAGGCAAATATCCACCCTGTATGCTAAGTTTCTAAGATTAGGCTTAATTCCATCCAATAAATTTTAAGAAAACTTATGGGTATAAGCTAATCGCCAGGTATGTGGTAGCTACCGTTTCTCTTCTTTCTTGTCCGACATACGGCCGAAATCCCTGCTTCGGATATCGCACACCACACCAACATTTTATCCGGAATAGCTTTTGCCTTATAGTTTACATTATCTGGTAGTTCATTGATGTTATCAAAGAAACCTTAATTTTCTTTTATTCAGGAATTACCAAGAGTAAAATATGTCTCATCATTCTGAATAATGACTCTATTTTCCGAAAAGTAGTTTCTGCTCAGTGAATAACAACATACAGGTATCCGTTGCAGCTGGATTTGGAAATACTTATTTGGACATTTTTCCTTTTTCTGTATTTTTGACCATGTCTGGACATTTCTCTTGAAATTGTTGTTCTTGAAACGTTAAATTGGTGAAATCATTTACTACTTGAGATGACGATCCTGCCTTTGGCTCTATTTATCATTCTGTTTACCACAGGTTCTTCGTAATATATTAATTCGCAGAGAGTGGTATAGTTTGAGGTTTGGGCATCCGTCCAACAAGATTATAAATAAAAGTTCTATCTTATAAAATCACAGTTATAAATTTAATGACAAATTTAAACCCCAAAACTGAAATGACGTAACAACAAGCTTGTTTCGTTTCCGATAACAACCTGTTAAAAATAAATTACAAAGCCCTAAACATTGTGCCAAAACTTTTGAGACATTCGTAAATTACCTCTCTTTTTGTAGATCTAGAGCTTCCTATACCGTCAATGCAATTTAAAATTTAATGCTAAAGCATAATTTTAAAAGTCTACATAATTACAATACACATTTAATTAATAGCAATTCTAATACAATGTTGGGCTGAAATAAAATTATGATAATGTTCTAGTGAAATAATTTTGAGATAATTTGAGTTTGTAAAGACGATGCTATGAATTGCCAGAGTTGGGGCCACTGCCCTATCGAATCCAACCTCAAGTGTGGCATGACTTGGTTTTTAAATGGGTTTGCCACCCCGATCTTCCAGTTATAGGCCTGGTATGCCCCCGACAGAGCTTCATTTCGAGGTTACGTTATAGGGCCCATCAAAGTAGCATCCCGGTGTGTGCCCGTTAAGGTGAAGTTGTCTTGAACGTGAGAGGCTATGTATCTTCGCATCAGCGTCCTTTAAGTGTAGGTCTCTAGACGATTTCTGGGAATCCGACGCTGGAACTGACAGCATCTGCCAGACCCACGTACTGTCACTTCCGAAACGCTACCTGGTGGCATGCAGTTTCTCATGGGTTAGCGAGCGAACTCCCTAACCGAGATAAACCTCACTTAAATCTCCTCCATTCGTCTAGGCCAGACAGCGGGATACTTAGCTCCTTAAAAGACCCTGACGTAAGGTAAGATTCAATCCACCCACACAGAACCCTTGTTAACAGAGCTCCCTCTGCAACGTTTTAGGGTCATCGTCTAGAAACACTCCAGTGAAACGTAAACGCAACACCTCGGCATAACTCTACCACACATTTGATTCTGATCGCGTCATCTGTTACCCAGACAAGCATGGGATGGGGTAGACAACGACCAGTTCTAAGGATGAACGCCGTGTGGTCTGCCCTCAAGCTAGTCTCGAATCCTAGTGCTTCCCGACACCTCTAACAACTGCCCTCCCGCTGTCTTCGGGCTAGTCTCGGATACTAGGAATGAAGTCAGACATCTCAAACGACTGCTTGACCGTTCACCCAGATTTATCTGGATGCAGTCGAAACAAAGCATATACCACATTTTAAAAGAAAATCTGGATCATTGCCTGTACTAGTGTAGTGAGGAGATGTTACTTTTTAAACCTCGACTGTTTATCTGATTCTACCATTTTGCCAATTTGTGGGCGCATGCAATGTAAAATCTATTCTGTTTTGAAAACGCATTCGTTTGACATCATCATTCAACGTAGATTCGCTAAAGATATGACTATAAATATATTTCTATTATCGATACATTTAGTAGGGTACAAGAATATTTTTTCATAGTGTGTGTGGAGATAAAGAAATCTGCACAAATTTGAAAGATAACTAATTTCTTTACTATTGAGTTTAGATAAGTTGAAATTTTTAATGTTAGTCATTGGTTTGTAAATAATCCAGGATGATGTACGTGGGTTTCACAGATGATTAGCTGCAGCTGATGAGAGTACAACAAACTTGAAACAGTCTACCCTGAAGTATCACTTGTGAATTCTACATATTTCATTATTACTGTGGGTTAATCGTGTTATAAATCTTTTATAGTTTAAATTTTCAATTTCTTTACGATGTTTTGTCTTTGCTCCCTACTAGTCTTACAAATAGCAAATTTGTTGAGTTTGTCGGAGTTTTTAGTTACTTTTTCTTTTTAAAAATCCATGTCTTGAGGTATTCTAATCTTTACAGCCAATTTTTCGTTTGAGATTTTATAATATTCACGCTATTGGTTGATTTATGGAATTGTCAAAAAGTTGTACCAGTTTATAAGAGTATTTTTACAAACCTTTTAGTAGGTATTTGATTGTAATTTAATATAAATCTTTAAGTTGCTAATGACAAACCTTTTTTGTAGTAAATACTACCATACTTTATTGCTATATTGAATCTTTGACCTAGGATTTACATTGTTTGATCAAGCTTCCCAGAAGCTGCATTCGCCAATACCTCATCTTTTTTTGGAAAGAGGTTATGTCTTTCAAAATCTCATCTTTTCTAGTACGTATCTTTTTCTAATACAATACAAATATAACATAATAAATATTGTTTCCAGAATTTCAATTTCAGAAAAATTTATAGCAGAAGAGTTTTTTAAAATTCCATGCCAAGTATAAAATTTCACAATTATCTTCTGGAGTTAATTATCGAAAAACGTTGTGTTATGGGTTTGTCACTGGCGTGAAAATGGTTCGGTGCTTGGGCGCCACAGAAGTTATTTAGAATGGTGTAATTAACAAACGAAATTTTAGACAAGCGTTAAAAGCCTACATATACCGAAAGTTCTTGTTTGGAATTATAGGTCCATACTTTCTCAAAGACAAATATAACATTCCGTTACAGTAACCTCCCAACTTTACTCACATATGTTAAAAACCCTGTTCCTGGATTAAGAAAACGGGGATTACTAAGTAATGGCCTGTTGTTCCAACAGAATACAGCTGGAAATTCAATGAAGATCCTCAGGCACTGATCTAATCGATTCACGTTTTGAATATTTATCGTGGCCCGTGAGGTTGACCGATCTAACTGGAATCTATTTGAAAGTGAAAGTAAGTAGTTTTAGAACCATTGAGGAACTAACAGCATGCATTTGTAGAAAAGTCGCTGCAATAAATAAAGGTTCACTCCACTGGGTAATGGATAATTTTATATTCAGAATTAAAAAGTGTATTGAAGTTGGTGAAGAGGGTCACTTAGATGGTCTAATCTTTAAAGATTAAGCAAATATCCACCCTGTTTGCCAAGTTTCAAAGATTAGGCTTAATTTCATCCAATAAATTCTAATAGTACTTATGGGCATATTGCATATTGCACCGTCGGTGACGATCATGTTGGTCTTGAATCGGTATCTAGTGCAAATTATCGATAATTTGCACTAGTGCAGTATTATCGGGGATAATATAACTAGTGTTATGATTATCATCGGTGATAGCCCGAGTTAAAACCGACGAAAATTGACCGAGTGCGAAGCACGAGTTCAATTTTCTAAAGGTTTTAACGAGTGGTATCATCGTTGATTAATCATAACACGTGTTATATTTGGTGAGAGAATATAATGAACGTTGAAAGAAAATAAACACTGAAACTTTCTGTCACTTTGACAGTAAACAATTTTATTTATTAAAAACAGGTGACAGTCAACATGCGGTGATAGAATTATCATCGATTTGATAGCCTATTCTGCGAGTTTGTTTTTGTACTTTCACCAATGAAATTAATAAAAAATGTACCATGTGACACGTGAATTATATTCTCGCTGAAATTTGATCGTTGCTAGGTTAACGTAAAACATTACAGCTTTTTGGTTGGCTTAAATTTTTCGAGGGAAATAGTCACTTATAATATACCAAGTGCATTGATTATTGCCGGAAATTTTTTGAGTGACATTTCTGCAACGCCATAATTGCACGACACGAAGTGGAGTGCAATTAGTTGCAGAAATGCACGAAAGTAAAATTTCCAGGCATAATCAATGCACGAGGATATATTCGGAAAGAAAATCGTGACGACACAAACCATTTCTACCTATTTTAAATTTTGATTATCACTGTCAAGTTGTAACATAACATAGTTAGCCGTGGTATCCAAAATTAAAATTGACAGGAAACGTTTATTACAATAGTTGTGTATTTAATTTCAATTGATTTGTTCTATTTTTTTGTAATTTGTTCAGTTGTATAGTTTAAATAAATTTGACATTTTTGACAGAAAAATTTCCACTTATTAATTTCAGTTAGGTTGGTCTACCTACAAAAAATTTCCAAAAATTTTTTAGTTGCCATGGTAACGGCTCCTGAGCTAGTTTTTTTATTGGTCACTACTGAGTGTCGTACGATTTTCAGTACTATTTCTTCCTTTACATGTATAAGTGTGAAGATAGTGTCACGCCCTTATGGTGTTTCATCAATTTATATTTTATTAATCTTGTATCTTGTTTTTAATACTCACAATATTTATGTACAGATTTATTTTTATGTACGAAATTATTTTTCTTTATTTGTCACTTTTCATGTTTTTGTATAACTGATATTGAACTATTAAGTTATGAATTACTTCTTTTTGACACTTGCTTTGAATGGGGACCTATCTGTAGTTTTAATTCATTATATTTTTAGTCATTTTTGTATTTTTGCTTTGCTTTACTTGATAGACTTATATTCTATACTGTTCAAAGTACGTTCATTGAATTCCTCAGATGTTCACTTTTCAAAATTTTTTTTGTTTTTGCATTGTTACTACGAACTGTGTCTTTCTTCGCCTGCACAAATGGATCTTCCATCGGCATTGGCTAAATGCTAAATGGTTTTCAACTGGATGAATACTATGGCTGTTCCAATTGGTTCCTACCAACCATCACCTATGGTTCGAATTTGAAAATAATCATCTCCAGACCAATATTGCAATCAATTACCGCTGCAATCGAATAATTTGGTCTAGCAGAATAATTCTATGAGCATAAGCTCTCCAGATGTGTTACTTTATATAAACACATCCTACGCTATGACTATGGGTCAATAGCTTTTATGGAACCTTAACCAACAACCGACTCATCACGCCACTATGGTAGCATCAACTTGCTTCGCATCCATGCCATACACACTTCGAAATTCCAGGCAAGGCAGTTCTCATCTTTAATCCTGAAAACGTCTTTCGAAACAGTCAGTAACATTATTTTTGCACTATTCATTTTTCTTTATGTTTTAGATCTTTTGTAATCTGAATCAATCTTTAAACGTACTCTTACTTAGATATTAGTATAGACATTTTATTTTGTGTTCTCCGAATTTGGGCATCACCATTGCTGCCAATATGCTCATCTTCTTGGATACCTGCCTCATCGACACTACCGCCTACACCGCTCTTCCGTCGAAGAGGGGGAAAGTGTCACAAACGGAAATATTTACAATTAAATATTTTATACAGCACACTTCCGCTCTACCCACAGCTTTGGTGACTGGTACCGTCAGCTGGAATGCAAACTATCCATAAGCCTGCAACCAGGAAGCGTGAGCTTGCTTGAGTTTAATACGTGGAATACCAACCTACTGACTTCCACTACGATGCTAATATCTTCCGCGTCCAGCAGTATATAAACCCGCTTGTTTGGCTTAAAAGTCAGTCTGTGCCAAGACTCAGAAGAAGCCTCATCAAGAAACAAGCGGGTAAGTGATCTTTCATTAATTAATAGTAGAGGGTCTACCCTCTACTGCTTAGTCTGCTTAGTCATGAGGGGTTGCGCTAAAAGCCTCTCTCTGCTTAAGTTATGGGGAAATTGTGACCAGGTTTCCTCTCGCTTAGTTAGGCTGTAAATCAGCAGGAGTTCAACTCCTACTCTTAGTTGTAGATTTTGGGCTAAAGCAGGGTGGTTCCGACCACCCTCGTGATTATATTAGATTTAGGAGGACATGTACGTCCTCATACAGTATAACCATTATGTATGTGAACCTTTGTATTCTCTTTATTGTTGTTAGTATATAGTTGTTTTCCATGTTTTGTGTTTACTTTTCTCTCTACCTCTGACTACGTCCTCCAGTCACGAAAATCCGTGACAATATAGGGGAACCTCTATCGGATAAAGATGTAATTTCTAGACAGTATTTTAACACGCGAGCTATGCATACAAACGAACAACTGCAGTTTAATGCTGACGGTAAACGCATTGTTTCAGTAAGTTATCCCATAGATGATACTGATGCCTCTTCTAAAGCCTATGTAGATATTCAATTCGACTCTGCAGTACAAACTTTTATTACAATGACTACCGACACTATTAAAGATCTAAAGCGAAAGGTAACAAAGGTTGAGATTGAAACTAGTAAACTTAGCACTTTCTACAAGCTGATCATAGAGCCTTTATCTATATACAGAGATTTCAAAATGTAGAATAGTCACTGCGCCGGCGGTGACCGAGTATAAATACAGGTACATGCAGTCTCATGTCTCAGTATAAAACGTTAATTCACAAGGGTAACGGTGTTAACAAGCTCATCGACAAGCTGCCGATTGAACTGCATCTTCCTTCCTATCAGTATTGCGAACCAGGCACTAAATTATCTAAAAGATTACAACGCGGCTACAAAGGAATAAACCCTTTGGACCAGGCGTGTATGCAGCACGACATTTCGTACGCTTAAAGCTCCGACTTGGACAGTAGACACCAGGCAGATCGTGTATTAGAAGAAGCTGCTTGGAAGCGTGTTAAGGCTAAAGACTCTAAATTAGGGGAAAAGCATCAGCTCTATTTGTAACCGGTATAATGAAGGCTAAAAGAAAGTTGGGAATGGGCGTAAAGACAAAGAAGCCGTCAGCGAAAAAGGGTCTCGCTACAAAGACGAAGAAGAAACTTGTTACTTTCAAAGGTGGCGTTTTAAAGAAGCTTGTAGGTATATTGAATAATGCAAGCAAGAGACTCACGGGTAAAGATTTAATACACCATGCCTTGAGCGCCGCCAAAAGAATCATTAAAAACGTGGGTGGTCGAAAAAACGTTAAAGTACCCCGAATTATTCCGGTGCCTACAGCTACGGGGGGAATTTTACCACTCATACCAATTTTTGCTGGCCTCTCGGCTCTCGTAGCAATTATAGGAGGCACTTCGGGCGTAGCAAAAGCTGTTAACACTGCTAATAGTAATAAGAGACAGCTAGAAGAAGCTACACGGCATAATAAAAGCATGGAATCTATCGCTTTCGGCGGTAAGAACGGGAACGCCCTTTACCTGAAACCGTATAGAGTAAATGGCGCTGCATTATACTTAAAACCATTTGGCGAATCAAAAAACTGAATAACATGCCTCGGAGAGCACTTACAGACCTAGATCTAATAAAACACGCTAAAAACATACCCCATTTTAGCGAAATGGGACGTTTCGGCGCGGCCGATTCGGCGCGACCGATTCGGCGCGAAGACGTTTCGGCGCGAAATACCTAATATAAATTTGACGTTGCTTTAACATAAACCCTCGTTTGAAACTGTAACTTTTAAATTTTGTAAATTTATTCTGTCCAGACAAAAATGCAATTTTTAATTTACGCATGAATGCACTCGAACGCTGTAACCCGGTTTATGATATAATAATAATAATAATAATAATCTTTATTTAGCATTCGCTATAACTTTACATATGTAAGAATACGGAATTAAAAAGTGTTTAAGGCAAAAATTAGAATTGTTTCGATGTCTTTCTGCAAATTATAATGTTGTTTTCATCAACTCAAATCCATTTAGAATTACTACATAACAATAACTAAAACAAAGATTTTACTAAATATTTTATACCCTGGTCGTAGTCTGACAGACAAATGATTTGGTCACACAAACAGACTTTTTTGAAAATTTGAACAATTCAACTCTGCATATTTTTGTGCATGATACGATACGATAGAAGAAATTAAATCAACCCCACTTAATAAGAGGTGTCCAAACAAATAAAAAATTATGCCTTGTCCGAAGGGATTACTGATTTACAGAGAAGTATTCCAATGAAGATTTTCTAGTAAACACTTGTGTGAAAGCAATTATTATTTTCGCATGTTTTATGTAATATTATATAACTTTTCGATATTCTTAGTCGTATTAAAATTGTTGTTTACAAGATAAAATACTCCAAATTGTACTGTTGTGTTCTGATGCACATGTTAAAGTTTTCTAGTAAGGGAGCGTAATTACGTAAGCATCATTTTATCGATTTTAAACCCCCACCCTCCCTTTGTAAGGAAAAATAAGAAAATTACAGAGCCCCCCCCCTCTCCCAAAGGATAAGACGTAAGCAGTTTTTTGTGTTTTTATTAGATATCAAAATTAAAACAAAAATCATAGAAATCAAATTTCTAATGTTAATGAACTACTTATTTAATTATTTTTTAAATTGAATAAATAAAACTATCTTTTATTCAAGCTAAAAAAACGAAGCAATCAAAAGAAAATCTTACAACAAATGTTATTTGACTCTTATTCGTTTGTTTTAATTTGTTTTGAGTTGATATATCGGAGATTCCCCCAAATATTATGTTAAAGTCGACTACTTTGTACTATAGTACAGCGGCAAGGAGAATTCCCGGAACGAAGGTTTTGCTTATAAAGAATTATAAACAAACTTTGTAATTTCTATCTTACATGAGACTTTTTTGTCTCCGCTTAAACTTGCTTACGTAATACTTGAACGCTCCCTAACTTCTATTTATGTGGAAGTTAAATTATCCGCTGCTAGTCTTGACCGAATACATGTATTAGAAAGAGTACAGCAAAACCTAAACAATATGTATAATCGCGCCGAAAAGTCCTTGCGCCGAAACATCCTCGCGTCAAAACGTCCTCGCGCCGAAACGTCCTCGCGCCGAAACGTCTCCACGCCGAAATGTCTCCGCGCCGAAAGGGCTGCGCCGAATCGGTCGCGCGGAATCAGCTGCGCCAAAATGTCCTAGACCGCCATTTTAGAGGTGTCTATATGAGAACAAGTCTACTGTCAACGAAACCTCGACAATTTGAAAGAGCTATTGTTAGTCTTGACGACGCTAGAGGACCGGTACGCATTGGGTTGCTTATAGAAAGGATCGAAACATCGTTTTGTACTATGACCCATTCGGAGACCTAAGACCACCAGCCGAACTTGTGAAATATTTCGGGCCTCGCTGCATCGTATACTACAATGTTGCGCAAGAACAAAAGTTTAACACATACAACTGCGGACATCTGTGTCTTAGATTTTTTGTATAAAAGAGAGGTGAAATTGTAAATCGGCTAAGTATGGCTAGGACCATCACGGTGTACGGTACAGGGAACAGTCTTTTATTCTACGGATCGTATTTATCCACCTATAACACTAGATCACGTGATTTACGAATATTCACTAGGATTAGTCGGTTTATATATAAGTCGCACGATACGGAATATATACCCAGGCAAAAATAAATTTTATTACGGAAAACGGGTAATAACTATTGAATCGGGTAGCTACGAACTGGCTGAAATCGCTAACTATATAAAGAATCAAATTAGTGGTGATCCGAAAGAGGAAGATCTGCTACTACAAATCAAAGCTAACACAAATACGGGAAAGCGTGAGATTGAATCCGCTACCGAGTCTATCGATTTACCAAACCTGATAGCATAGGATCCCTACTAGGATGTAATAAGCGCGTATTAGTATCCGGTAGTAGACACGTATCAGATCAAATTGTCGATATACTTTCAACTCCAAACATCTTTGTAGATACGAATATTACAGGCGGCGCATATAGAAACAATCAACCAGGACATAAGTAGGTATTGCGTCCCTTGAGTCCACCCCCACTCCTTTTATGCAAATGATTCGCGATCTACTTAATATTCAAATAAGGCATGGTCTAATTAAATGCGCGAATTAAATTAATTGATCTAATTAAATTAAATTAAATTAATTCACGGTATCATTTACATATCTCATCTCTCATTTACATATATCATTTCTCATATGCATGCGCGAATTAAATTAATTGATCTAATAAAATTAATTCACGGTATCATTAGCATTTCTCATCTCTCATTTACATTTATCATTTCTCATATGGATGCTCGAATTAAATTAATTCACAGTATCATTAGCATATCTCATCTCTCATTTACATTTATCATTTTTCATATGGATGCTCGAATTAAATTCACGGTATCATTATATATATATATATATATATATATATATATATATATATATATATATATATATATATATATATATATATATATATATATATATATATATATATATAAGTTTAAAAACATATAAGTTTAAGTTAAACTTATATGTTTTTAAACTTATATGTTTTACAGCAAAAGAAAAATGTTGTTTTATTTTTAATAAAACGCAAATATTTTATATATATATATATATATATATATATATATATATATATATATATATATATATATATATGTAATAAAAACAATAAGTTTTAAAGACATTTATTATATTATATTTATTCTACATTATATCCAGATGTAATAGATTTAAGTCTATCATCTAAATCAAGGTCGTTCTGCAAATCTACAATAGTTTTCTTAGTAAACTTATAAATTAATTAATTCAAAAATAAATCATCCTTATATCTACAAGAAGAATTTAACACACTTAATAAAATATTATTGTCTACAAGCGTTGTTCTAACTTTTATAGCCGCGTCCAGGACTTCTTCGACGAAATATTCGTAATTGCGATGCATAGTTTTAATACTATCAATCTTTTTCCATAAAAAGGTTTTCATCGTGTATAATCTCCCTAGACTTAATTCGGAAATGTAAAGTTCGAAACCTTTAGTATTCGGAACAAATTTGAGACACTTGTTTCCTACACTATGAAGCGTATAATCGGTCAATACGTATCCATCAATTTCGTTATGAAGTTTTACATGTATTTTATTGCATGATTCTTTTTTTTCTGCAGTCGCATAGGCTACAATCTCCGAGCGCTTACGATTGTAACCGAGAACAACCGATTGCTCTGGTCGATCAGTATAAATAGACGGGTAGTGTTCCTGTTCCTTCATTAGTCGAAATGGAGCAGCGTAAGAAGAAGATTGGCTCTGGTCAACAGGATTGCAAAATACAGTGTCCGGTTTGCTTCAAGTCTTTCGCGAGGCCATTCACCTGCAAGAGACACGTAAAAACCATACACGATTCAAACAGAATCCGCTGTTCTAGCTGTGTCAAAACTTTTTCAAGCTCTGACAACTTAAAAAGACATACGAAAAGCGTTCACAAATCAATTCCGGTGTTCTAATTGCTTCAAATATCTTTCACGCATCGACAGCTATAAAAGGAATTTAAAAACGTACATAATAACGCAGATGTTGTAAAGACAGCTCTGGTAAAGGAAGCAAATGGACCTACTGATATCGTTGAGACAGAAGAAGAAGAAGAAGATGACTTCAATCATGCATTTGGGTATTGATGAATGTGGTTCCTCGTTTACCAACTATGATAGTAACGAAGAGTTGAACAAGGAAAGGGCTACCGGTACAGTTCCAATGAGTCAGTCGTCGGACTTTATACGTATTAGTATTTCTGCGAGGGCATACGACAACTCAGAGACCCGTAGAACTACAACAGTCGTCATAGAAAACAACTTATGATCTATATTCTTGTATTATGTTATGTATACTAAATAAATGTTTGTAAAATAACTTTATATGTTTTATTTATCACGCCCATACTCTGATTTCTTGTCTAACACGGTGGACTCAGCCATTTCTTTTGTTTCAAGACTGTTTCTAGCCTAAGGATGTATAGCCCCAGGGTTAATTAATTGAGTTTGACCTGTAGAGCATATTATGTTAGCGTTCAGTTAGTATGGCTTTGATATCCCTAATTGTTATTTACGCCAAACCTGACTACATGTATTGTTAAAGTAAAATTTAGAGGTAATATACAGGAATATATGCGACTGTATCCGATCTCTAAAATATAAGCCTTTTAAGTCTCTTAAATATTACTTTGTACAGCTATGTTCAACAGGTATGCGCTAAATATGTTAATGTCAGCATTGTACATAAAATATATATAGGTCATTTGTTGCACGGAAAATTAAACTTCTCTGTAACGTATATCCTATATTACTTTGTACAACTGCGTTCATCAGGTATGCAATCAGCAGTAGAGTATCATACGTACCTGGTATAATATAACGCTTATCAGTAGGTCCTTCGTTAGGAATTTTAAAAATAACGAAATTTTTATTGAATCAGCTAAATAGATAGTGTACTTATAAGTGAATCTCTAAATAACGAATGCATTAACAGAACTCCTGCATTAATATACATAACGTTTCATCGTGTTTTTTCAAAACACATTTCATTGTAAAAGAATAAGAATAATTTCAATTTTATTAATCAGGCGATATACATTATATTATTTTCATATATTAGTATGCAAAGTTATCGTTTCAATAAAAGTAAAATATTTATCTGATTTATTTCTCCAGGTTAAGTCTTCAGGGTTCTCATAATTGTAAATATTGCAAGAGGTAACTGCCCTGTGTTTCAAAGTTATAAAGACGTATTACAAACATATGTTATAGACTTATATTTCGAAGGTATCGAAAATTGTTACAGATTATTATTAATCATAAGAGTTTACTATAGATACGATGAATATCCTACAAGAGTATATAGTATATTATTACATATCTGCGTATTTCGAAGCTATTGAAAATGTATGATATATTGTAAAATAACGTTTAAATATGACGACGAATATCTATATGATGCATAAACAATAAGAACACATGTACAAATAGTTTACAAGGTAGTAGATACAGCGAAAAGGCTAAAATCTGTTCAAAACTACATTATGTCTAGAAACTAGAAAATTAGAGAATTATAGCATACGCTTGTTAAAGAGCCGGTAACAACTCATTACTATAGATACGATGAATATCCTATAAGAGTATATAGTATATTATTACATATCTGCGTATTTCGAAGCTATTGAAAATGTATGATATATTGTAAAATAACGTTTAAATATGACGACGAATGTCTATATGTTGCATAAACAATAACACCTATGTAGAAATAACAAGGGTAGTAGATATAACGAAAAAGGCTAAAATCTGTTCAAAACTACATTACGTCTAGAAACTAGAAAATTAGCGGTAAATTAATAGGTGTTAAACGTTGGAAATATGAGAAGATTATTAAACCTAATTTATACAGAATAACAGATTTTAGTCGCCCCAAAAAAGTTAATCAAAATGAAGCCTGAATGGATGCGTCAGAAGGTATTGTTTAAACTATTACATCTATTACATACGATTAATATAAATACATGGTGAAGAATATACAAACATTATTAAACTATATAAAGAAAAAATTATTTTGAAAACTATATACAGATATTATTACTACATGAGGCCCGTAACATCAGTCGATCCGCGGCTTTTTATATCAGTACAAAATAATTAGATATAGTTATATTTACTATCTATTCTTTTAAACTGCTGTTATACTTACCATGTTTACTTTATAGTCGAGTATGTAGTACCATTATTAGTGTATACGAAATGTACTATTTTAATAGATATTATATATAAGTTATATATTATGTTTTAAGTAACGTCGAAACTACTCGTATCAATAAACGTTCTTGTATGAAAGTATGTTGTTTTGTACTTACTCTGCTCCCTACGTTCTGTCCTGAAAATGTATTCGTAGGCTCTAACCTCAAGCTACCAATTTCAAATTCCAAAAACAAAACGCCGTATTGGAATCAAGTTGTCGACAGGCTTCGTCTACTGTATACCTTAAAACAGAGGGGTAGCAGTAGTTTAGAAAACTAGGATGAGATTATTTCAATTATTTCTGAGCTTAAAGAAGAAGGTATTATAGAATAAAAGATAATGGTTATACAAAATGTTACTCTCAAGTATACTTTTCTATTTTGTTGATTTGTATGTTAGAATATAAGTTAACTAGTTTCAATAAAAAGTAAAAAATTGATCTGTTTTATTTCTCCAGGTTAAGTCTTCAAGGTTCTCATAACTATAGATATTGTAAGAGGAAATCACGTAGAGTTTCAAAGTTATAAAGACGTATTACAAAACATATGACATATGTTATAGATAGCCGCGTCCAGGACTTCTTTGTTACCCTCAAGTACAGTTTTCTATTTTGTTGATTTGTATGTTAGAATATAAGTTAACTAGTTTCAATAAAAAGTAAAATATTTATCTGTTTTATTTCTCCAGGTTAAGTCTTCAAGGTTCTAATAACTATAAATATTGTAAGAGGAAATCACGTAGAGTCTCAAAGTTATAAAGACGTATACAAAACATATGACATATGTTATAGATATATAATTCGAAGGTGCTGAAAATAATTACAAATTAATATTAATCATACGAGTTTACTATATTCAACGATGAATATCCTACAAGAGTATATAGTATATTATTACATATCTACGTATTTCGAAACCATTGAAAATGGATGATATATTGTAAAATAACGTTAAAATATGAGTTTACTATAGATACGACGAATATCTACATGGGGGAAAATTATACACAGTAAGAAGGCATATGTAGAAATCGTTTAGAAGGGTAGTAGATATAACGAAAAAGGTTAAAAATCAGTTCAAAATTACATTACGTCTAGAAAAGTAGAAAAATTGGGGTTAGAATTGTTGAATATTTGCATTTTCACCATGTATCATAGGTTTAATTTTTTATCTCTAATTTTATATAAGGCGTATAATCATGTTTCTTGGTTAAAAAGTTAATGAAGCGTACATCAAATCTATCTACATTGACAAAACAAGTTACTCCTTGAAGTTTCTTAATGGCTAACTCACTAAATTCCTTTGAAATGTTCAGTAAGAGCGCTTTGTTTATTTATGGTTGAAAGCAGTTTTAAGAAATGTCGAAAACAATATGACTAATTAGTTTGTACGTATTTTCATGCAAAAACATTTAGTTTGAAAGTAACTTCTTAAACAGTTTTAGCTACAGAGAATGTTTTTTGAATTTTAAAAATAATGCTCTACAGTATTCTATATTCTTAAAAGTTTCATTTAAATAAATTTTTATGCAATAGAGATAATCCGACAGGTGATTACCTTGTATACTTGCAAGTAAATTTTTCTCGTTATATTATCCTAGATGTTTCTACGTGTTAATTATATTACACGTATGTTAATCATATGACGTATAGATCTATATTTAAATATCAAATAGGAATGACAACATAAGATTTATTTTAAAATAAATTTATGAGAGAGATGAGATATGTAAATGATACCGTGAATTTAATTCGAGCGTGCATACGAGAAATGATAAATGTAAATGAGAGATGAGATATGCTAATGATACCGTGAATTAATTTAATTCGAGCATCCATATGAGAAATGATAAATGTAAATGAGAGATGAGATATGCTAATGATACAGTGAATTAATTTAATTCGAGCATTCATATGAGAAATGATAAATGTAAATGAGAGATGAGATATGCTAATGATACCGTGAAATAATTTAATTCGAGCATCCATATGAGAAATGATAAATGTAAATGAGAGATGAGATATGCTAATGATACCGTGAATTAATTTAATTAGGGCATCCATATGAGAAATGATAAATGTAAATGAGAGATGAGATATGCTAATGATACCGTGAATTAATTTAATTCGAGCATCCATATGAGAAATGTGTAAATGTAAATGAGATATGCTAATGATACCGTGAATTAATTTAATTCGCGTATGCATATAAAAAATAAGCTAGGTAAATGAGAGATGAGATATGCTTATGATACCGTGAATTAATTTACTTTAATTTAATTAGATCAATTAATTTAATTCGCGCATTTAATTCGCGCATTTAATTAGACCACGCCTTATTTGAATATTAATTAGATCGCAGGTCATTTGCATAAAAGGAGTGGGGATGGACTCATACCTACTGACATACAATATTCGAATTCGGTATTTGCGCACCACTTGGCTATCTAATTGTAAAGGAGCCATCACATGTGATTTATTTTCCCATCACTGTCACCGAGATCGATAACATTACCATTAGATTAGTAGACGCGAGAGGACAGTTGATAAATTTGTCTGAAGATACTTTCACGAGCATCCGGCTAGAACTTAAACGTGAAAATGGGACTTGACTTTAGCTATAAAAGCATCAGCATATGTCTATCAAAGGTCATTCACCGTCGAACGTCAACCCGTGCAGACCTCCGATTAAAACTAACGAAAGGTCGTCACTCGTTTCTTGAATCTTTAGGCTTTAAAGTACGATAACAACAGTATGTCTAAACGAAGTAAAATGCATATGAACACCGACGCCTTTGCCATTGATAAATTAAACATATTTGGGAAGCCTCGTGTCGATACAAATATAATAAAAGAGGACTTTTACACCTATTTGCCGTTCACGTTAAACGCCAATCATTCCGATACCATTAGAATCAGCATACAAAATTCTGATAATGTTTTAGCTTTGTACGACAGTTACATCCTTGTTAAAGGCACCATGACTGGAAATGCCAACGTGGAATTCCTTCCGGTAAACAATTTCGCCTACTTTCTGTTTGATGAAATTCAATTAATATTAGACGCAAATCAACTCATCGATGTATGTAAACAGCCGGGCATTACAAGCACTATCAAATGTCTCGTTTCACACTGCGCCGAGGACAGAGCTTTATCCTGTAACGCGTGGAACATTGGGATTACTAGCGATAATGATTTGCTACATAACAAATGGAATAACGTCTTTCATTTCACGTGCAGAATACCATTAAAAGATATCTTTGGATTTTCAGATGATTACAAGAAGGTGATCCCTGATATGAGCTGTCAGCTAGTTTTGATACGCCCCAAGAACGATTTTAATTGCTATAGGAGCGGAGCTGGTGACGCAGGTACCGATGTAGAACTCAAGATTGATAGGCTCTCGTGGGAAGTTCCACATATACTGTTATCAGATGAAAGCAAAGTGAACCTCGTGGAGAGTTTAATAGTTAATTCTTCTATTATCGCTCCGTTTAGACGTTGGGAATTACACAAACTACCCTCGCTGGGAACTACTAATAATCAGGTTTGACGCATAAAGAATTCCAATGATCTGGAAAAACCGCGATGGGTGTTTGTAGTTTTACAAGATGAGCGTCAGCTGGGTATAAGAACGGGTAACCCGACTACATTTACTCATTCGGACTTAGTCGACGTTAAGCTGTATTTAAATTCACAAGTGTTCCCGCATCAGCGTTTAAATCTCGATTTCAGTCGTAAAGGACTACATTCCTGCGTATTTGAATTATATTCGTTTTAGTGAGAACTACTACGACAGTGCATATAGGTTGCGGCTGAGAGTTGTTTACGCAGCTACAAATCGTTTGAAACGTATCCAGTTTTTGTTATCGACTGCTGAAGACAGGTAGAGAGTTTTAAGGATTCCACTGTCGATATTAGACTAGAACTCGAGTCTTCTGCGGCATTTACGAACACAACTAAGGCGTATTGTTTGATCCTTCACGACGCGTTGATCGAGTATAATCCGTTTAACGAGACCGTGACTAAACACGTACGCGTACCAAAACGAAGTTTGTTAAATAAAGTAGTCGCTAAACATATATAACCTAGACGGTGATGATGTATCTCTACAACAACGATCTGGATCTTTTTGATCAAAGTAAACTACTTTTAAACTAAAAAATTGATAAAGAATAATAATATTTTATTTGCAAATTCCAAGGTCTGACTTTGAAAAGGATTTTTTTTATTTTGTAACTAAGTTGCTGAATTTTATTGATTATTTTGGGTATAGGAATGAATATGTTTAACGACTATTGCAATCAGTCGCCGTTCGAATAAGCCCCCGACTCAAGCGAGAGCACGCATTCCTTCCCTAACCGTTTATTTGGCGTGCGAGGAGCAGTCAAGCAGCCAACCGAGCCGCAAGGATTATTAGAGTAAGGACTCTTGACTGTATTTCCCTAATCCCTTTCCGCCCGTTCTCATCCGTTTATATCTTACCGTACCTTGTCCGAGACCTCACTGTGCGTGTGCCTGGGATCTCATCCTGCTTCCACCCTCTTTTACCGTACCTTGTCAGAGACCTCACTGTGCGTGTGCCTGGGGGTTCATCCTGCTTCCACCCTCGTTTATAGTACCTTGTCCGAGACCTCACTGTGCGTGTGCCTGGGGGTCTCATCCTAACTTTACCGTGACCTAGAAATCTCTCCCACTACGCGCTATTCTACCCTACCGAACCCGCACGTTTGCTTGATACCGTACGCCGTATTGCACCCCGCTTGCTGTGGCTACTGTAGACAAACCCCCGGATCAAGCAAACTCCCCCTTACAATTTTTATAGTTTTTTAATGCTGCATAGAATGTATCAAATAATCCGAAATCTAAATTTAAAAAATTGTTGCACTACATTAAATGTTATATGTAACAGCCTTGGTAGTGTAATGTCTAGAGTGCTGGACTTTCACCCAAGCGACCCGCGGTCGATTCCCGGTGCCGGTAGATCTGGTTAAGGTTTTCTGCAGTTTTCCTTAGCTGTGACACAAATGTGGGATTTGCGCTGTTCCATCTGTAAGTCGGCTGCAACCGCACTTAGGGCCTACTTAATATAATAATCACCCCCTCCCTCCCGCACAAGCTTATAACTTCTGGGGCCTGGTTTCCAGGCTATGGGTTGTAGCAATTATTATTATTATTATATTATACCATAATTGTAGGGTGATTTTATTTAACATTTTCTAATGTTCTAGAAGAAGCAGGCACATTTGTCAAGACTTTTTCTAGGATTTTTTCAAAAATGGAAAACAAAAATATGGTGCATACTTTTTGCCGGTCGCTGTACATCTGTATATAAAACAAAAGGTTGTTTATGATTATAAAACAATAATGCAGCTACATTTATATAAAACATTTATTTATAACTTCTTTGACAATATACAATTTTTCAACTACGATTCCACCAGCTTATATCTTAATGCAGCGGAACAGAATAGTGGAAATTGTGTTAAACCTTGTTACAAATTAATACTTTTTTTGTCTCTTAAGATAATGGCTTAGTGAACATTTGCAATCAGTCAGCTTTGCTTTGACTTTGCTAGGTGGCCACGAAGCAATCAGTTAATACAACCGTTGCTATTCTCATAAATTACACTCAAATGGTTTCTCATCAGTGTGAGATTGCATGTGTGCTTTAAGACTATCATTACGAGAATATTTGTAATCACATACATTACACACCAATGGTTTTTCATCACTGTGAGTTCGCATGTGTGTTTTAAGACTACCACTACGAGAACATTTGTAGTCACATAAATTGCACGCAAATGGTTTCACACCTGTGTGAGATTGCATGTGAGCTTTAAGATTACCACTTTGAGAACATTTGTAGTCACATAAATTACACTCGAATGGTTTCTCACCAGTGTGAGTTCGCATGTGTGTTTTAAGACTACCATTTCGAGAACTTTTGAATTCACACAAGTTACACCCAAATGGTTTCTCACCAGAGTGAGTTATCATGTGTGTTTTAAAATCACCATTTTGAGAACACTTGTAGTCACATAAATTACACTCAAATGGTTTCTCACCAGTGTGAGTTCGCATGTGTGTTTTAAGACAACCACTTCGAGAACTTTTGAATTCACACAAACGACACTCAAATGGTTTCTCACCAGTGTGAGTTCGCATATGTGTTTTAAGATCACCATTTCGAGAACTTTTGAATTCACACAAATTACACTTAAATGGTTTCTCACCTGTGTGAATTCGCATGTGTGTTTTAAGATCACAACTTTTAGAACATTTGTAGTCACATAAATTACACTCAAATGGTTTCTCACCAGTGTGAGAGTGCATGTGTGTTTTAAGACTATCATTACGAGAATATTTGTAATCACATACATTACACGCAAATGGTTTTTCACCAGTGTGAATTCGCACGTGTGTTTTAAGATCACCATTTTGAGAACATTTGTAGTCACATAAATTACACTCAAATGGTTTCTCACCAGTGTGAGTTCGCATGTGTATTTTAAGACAACCACTTCGAGAACTTTTGAATTCACACAAACGACACTCAAATGGTTTCTCACCAGTGTGAGTTCGCATATGTGTTTTAAGATCACCATTTCGAGAACTTTTGAATTCACACAAATTACACTCAAATGGTTTCTCAGCAGTGTGAGTTCGCATGTGTCTTTTAAGCTTACTACTATAGGAAAACTTGTAATTACACAAATTACACTCAAACACTTTCTCACCACCGTAACTTAACATGCGTCTTTTTTTACTATCACTAATGGCTTGTGTGGGTTCTTGTGGAGTACTGAAGTTATGAAACAGATTTTCAACTCTTTTAGAATATGTGTCAATCTCATCTATTGTATTAAAATATTTCCTTATTTGTGGGATTTTGATCTCCAATTCTTCTTTGATTGCTGTTGGTTCATCGTCATCCATTATATCAATCTTTAAGGTACTGTCACAATCTGCATCAAAAAAATAACAGTAGTAAAATTGAGCTTTTACTTTTATCTGACATAATAAACCTTCTGTATTTGATACCATCGATGTTATGTATAACCAGTTTAATTTTATTATATTGAATATATTTAAAGCTCTTAAACTGAATGTTATGACTATCAGTAGGTAATAAACAAGTATCATTCACAAGCAACTTACGTATAAGGAAGACGTTCATACAATTCTAAATATACCACTATAATATATACCTCCCTAAAGTTCGATTGAAAAAAATTGTATCAAATCAGATCGTATGAAATGTTTATCGAATAGTGATTTAATAAACAATTATAACATACTATGTATTACCATAGAGTAATTAATATAAATAGAGGAACAACGTTATGGAGATTTAAGTAACCAGTCAGCATATGGGGCAAGTGTACTGAAGAGTAAAGGGAACATATTCAGGTAGTGCTGCACTCTTTAAATCTTTCATTATTTTAACGAATCATTTGCATTTCATAGAATCTATTTGCCGGTATAATTAACAGGCGTCTTTCATTAAACAACCGTGTACAAACATTTTGCTAAGAATGGGTTCATAAACACGGAGATCAAGTTACGCGGATACGAACATATGGGATTATTTCAAACGCAGAATCTTGCCAAATTACTTTAAAAACATATGTGCAACCGTACTACAGCCACAGTTTTATTTAATGTAGAAACCTTTAAATTTATTTTGGAAAAACCACAAAAAATGTATTAATAGGTACATAAAAACATTTATTATACAATTAAATCATATATAAATATTTAACCATACCAAAATACCTAATAAGATGTAAGAAAAGAAAAATTCAAAATAAAAACTGCTAAAACGATGTTCTGAAAAGTATGCAATTATACTTTGAACATTTTTAGACAATTCTAGAAAATACAAAGAAAACAAATAAATTATAATTCATTCCTAATCATACATAATAATAGATCATAATCAAATCATAAATAGTAATTAAGAATATGAGATTATTAAAGCGAAGGAATCTAGTATGAATAGAAACAAGAAAAGGTTCCGAATACCTTGTTTATTAATGAACTCTATTGTTTAAAAACAGAAAAGTTCACTCGTTTAATCATGCTAATTAATCGCGTCGCACTTTTTTTAAAAGATGACCACTAGATTTTGATTGTGTTTGCCCAATTTTCTTCTTTATTGGCACTTTTAGTTCGTTGTTATACCACTTTACCATTTTAAAAAGTAACATCTGCAACAAATACTTTAAAGCAAATTCACGATGTAAAAGGCACTCATCTTCACTAAACCACTCTACATAATGTTTTTTAATTTCCACAGCCACTCTGTTTTTTAAAATTTGCAGTATATTATAAGAGTGTTTATACTTTTTCATAACCGAATAAACGGCGAGCTTAACAATTCTTGCGAAAAAATCAGAGGGTCTTTTTAAATATTGAGTTTTTTCTGAAGATTCCCGCCCGTAATCGCGAAATACTATTAGCAGTTGTTTCTTATCTTCAAGTAAGATGCTACTCTTGCCTGTTAAAAGATTATCACATTTAACGCACTTATACTTGTTGATTATTTTACCGGCTATATAACCAGAAACATAATAAATTGAACAAGTTTCCAAAGATTCATCGAATTCTAGCACAGATACCGTATTTGCGTCACTATCCGAAGAAACATTTGCTGAAGATTCCTGTTCCAATGTTGGTTGGTTCAGATACTGTAAGCGGCATTTGACATTCTTTTCCCTCCCCGAGATCTAAAGGAGCATCATCATCTGTTTCACAGTTCTTTGTTTCTGGTGGTTGTTGTAATCCCATAAAAATATTAAATTGTAGTGATGTTCGGACGCTAGCACAACTGGGGTTAAAGTTAAATCCTCCTTTGCTTCTTATCGCAGAAAATAGATTTTCCAAAGGATCTTGTTGAACCCGAGATGTAAGCAGAAAACTGTACCCTTCTTCTCGTAAATCATCCCATAATTGTAATATACCTTTGACTGTGTGCCGAAATCCAGCTAGGCAATAAATGTTTTTTCCGTCCTTATCCGTTTTTGCACTTACTACTCTCCATTTACACAGCCACTCCAATGATTCTTTTAAAACATCTTCAACCCTAGAGTTTAGAACAGAAAGTGGACTTGCTTTTTATTTCGCCGGTATTGCTGTCTCTAAGCCTGTAGAGAGTTTGTTACTGAAAATCTGGGTTGCTAATTTAACTTTCATTTTTTCAAAAGGATTTGGATTTATATGGCTGTCAGTTAATTTTACGTTAGCACGAATTTTACTCGCTTTGTCTAATTCGTAAAACTTTCTGATATCATTGAAAGACACTTCTTCATTATCCACGTAGATATTAGTTTTTAATAGACACTTACACTTTTTATTAGATGCGGAGTATCAAATAAAGCATATATCTTTTTATCGTTGAAATAAAAGAAAGGAGAATCCACATTTACATTGAGTTCTTTAAAAACTGCTCTATTATTCGAACCTTGGTCGCAAACTACAGCACGTACTTGAAGGTCAATTTCAAATAAAGCTTTAAGGATGTCTGTCAAAAGAATTTTTAAAGACTTAGCTTTCATAGAGCTTGATGAAACATAATAAGCTATAGGTAATTTCCATTTGAATATTAGCCCTCTTACCATAAACACCATGATCTGTGTACCTATATGAGATGTTCGTCCTAAAGCGATTAATATTTTTTTACAATTCTTATGTTTCAAAAATCATTAATGTAAATTGTGAAAAGGTAAATAAGCGAGATCATCTTTTGTGTTAGATGGCATAGGAATATGAAAAATCGAACTTTTTTTGTAAAGCATGTGAGTAGTTAGGCTATGTGAGTTCTGGCTCAAAATCCCATGTTATTTTAAAGGGGCCTCAAAGTTAGCTAAAATACCACAATCCAAGATGGCGGCGGCTGGATGGCTCCTCCCCTTGCTTCTGATTGGCTATCCCCACTCCTGTAGACACACCTACTTCTCTCTGATTGGTCGACGCCATCTTGGATGATACGCCTACTGCTCTCTCATTGGTCAATTAAGTCACCCATACTGCTCTCTGATTGGTCAATTAAGTCACCCCTATAGCTCTCTGATTGGGCAATTAAAATAAGAGCGTTGTCCGGATTATTGATTGAGTTGATCGGCTTCGCCCCTATAGCTCTCTCTGATTGGTCAATTAAAAATAAAGGCGTTGTCCTGATTATTGATTGAGTTGATCGTCCAATAGAAACCTACTACTACTACTACTAGCCGGTATTGGTCACCCTTATTTCATTATATCACGACGCCTATCACCCTATCGGCAACACACATCACGCACTCATCGATAATCCTGGTACTACGTCTATCATCACCTTGTCGATCATACTTCATCCTTAATTAATTCTAACTAAACGTCCTTTAGACCTTAATGCAACATTTTACAATTCACACACATTTTTCAAATCACGCACCTTTTACAAGTATTCCCATACACATTTTACAAGCATTCTCACGCACATTTATAGCGTATAATTAGTGTACAATATGTCAGACCGTTGATGTACCAATAAGTTTATTAGTAATGTTTTAAGGGGTTTAGATGGAATAACAGGGTTCTTGCGTAAAAGATTGTCTAAGTTCCTGCTTATAGAGCTCGGCCATCACAATAGTCGTCGTCGACTTTGTATATAACCCCATTGTATATAATTTCACACACCCTAGGTTATACGTTGTTCAAATTATGGGGTGAATAGTCAATTGAATTGTATTGTAATAAGTATTATTGCTTAGTAGGGACATGTATTGATTATACGTTTAATGAGACAGTAGTATATCTATGTATTGATTCTTACGTCAGAGCGACAGAGTGGAAATGATTTCCTATATAAACGTTTATGGTTTATTCTTTAGATGTAATGTAATAATTAAATCGACCCCATTGTAAAAGCATTAGTATATACAATCAACCCTCCTTTGTTAAGAGTATTGATTTTCTAGGGGACCCTTTTTTTTCACCCCAGCTCAATAGGTAATTAAGATATATGTATAAAAGGGGGTCTGTATGTAATATATACAATAGTTGCATCGTTTTTAAAAGCATATTCTAGAAAATAATTATCATTTCTAACAAAAGAATTTAATTAACAGTCCTTCGTGGTCGAGTCGACCAACCTCGGCCCTATGACGTAATATCATAACCGGCGTGTGTGGTATATAAGGAGCGGTCTCCCATGTTTTTTTAACTATTATTAAATTAGTCTTTCTAGAGTAGTGACTTCATTATTATACTGTGAAAGCGTTTCAATTGTTTATTAATAATTGTGTAGTGAAAGTGCTTAAAACAATTGTTCCTAAATTATCATTAAATTGTATTTGCTAAAGTATATTATTTACAACAGTGAAAAATAAGTGTCCAGGTGAGTTACTATTTTTATTTATTTAAAACTCTTTAAGTGTTATACAATAAAACGTGGTAATCAAATTTAAAAAAAGGGTACATTATGTTTTGTTTCTAAAAATACATTATTTAAACAATCAGGAATTTTTGACTTATATGATATAACTACAGTGTTACCGTAAAAAATCTTCAACTCTTATTAAAGTATTAATTACTTATCATATCCTATCTACGTAATAATTTAAAAAATAATTATTTGATATAAGAAATTTTAACACTAATTATCCATTGAGTTTTTATTAGTATTAATATTTAATAACTCTATTAACCAAACGACCAGTGCTTTTATTACTGTTCTCAAAATCTTTTTTCCTAAAATTTTTCCCCCCCAAAATGTTTTCTAATTTTTTTGCTTTTTGCATTTTAACAATTTTAAATTACAACTAGCATAGCATTTTAATATATGAACTGAACTGATTTATGAATCATATTATTTAAATTCCGCTTCAAGACACCTAGTAACTAGGTAATTTTTTTCCGCTTTTAGCTGTTTTCTCAGCGGTACGTGTAAACAAAATATAGAACGAAGTTCTAACTCTAGATTTCAGTTTCAGTGCAGCAACTGAACGCGTAACACTTACCTCTCTTCGCATCCGTACTTAAACGTCTACAAGAAAAAAAAAGATGTCATTCGCAGTTCAGCTTCTTGATAACCTAAGGGATCTTGCATACAACCCGCAGCTACAAGGTAATGCTCGAGCCATCTCGAGTGCTTTAAAGCACTGTAGCACTGCAGTATGGAGAATCAATAGGGTACTGAAAAAAGAAACATCCATAGGGGTGAAGAACCATCTATCAACCTGCCTGGCCCAAGCGAGATCATACAGGGAGATTATTAAAGCCTTAAAAACTATAGGTGGAAGCAATAGTCGGCGAAAAGAGACCGCTCGCGATCGCGTGAAGTGGGCTGATAAGAAATCAGCTTTTAAGTCACGTATCAGAACTGCTGTAATCACCAACATCAAGCATATTGATCCGAAGGCATTCATGGAAGACTGTTCAGTTATTTTTCGGAGACGTGTTCTGAATTCGTTGAAGAAAGATGCGGCGTTAAAAGTAAACGCAATTTTAACTGGATTATTCGAGATCAAGAAGAGAGATGAGATCATAGAGGAAATAAAGTACTTGAATACAAGAAATGCAGCCATTTATCAGGATAGTGATATATCCCAGTGGTTCGTAGACAATATTCAAAACTCTATACTGAAAGATCTCGAGGAATTTCAAGTAAGTTTAAAAAATCTCATAAGTTAGAAATAAACTAATGCGCACATATTTCTTTATCTAGCAAAAGGAAAGCGGATGGAGCCTCAAATCAATCATCAACCTCCAAGTAAACATCAACAAGTTTACCCAGCAACTAGGCTCATCATACATTGAGCTGCCTGAGCAAATAAAAAAGAAGAAAGCTTGCATCAATGTACAGAATAATGATGAAGCCTGCTTCGCATGGGCTATGGTGAGCGCACTGTATCCCGTTGAAAAAAATCATTCAAGCACCTCTAAATACCCTCACTACTCTACTGTCTTAAACTTGAAAGACATTACAATGCCAATGACGATTAAACAAATACCCAGATTCGAATGCCAAAATAATATTTCCGTTAATGTATACATCCTGGAGAAGCAGAAGGGTAAGAAAAAGTTAAGCGTGTGCCCCACCTATTTAACTAAAAATAAGCAAGATAAACACGTCAACTTGCTGCTTCTCCAGGATGTATATTATGATGATGATGAACAGATAGCTGATGGTGATTTTAAGCCACGCTTCCATTATGTTTATATCAAGAATCTAAGCCGGCTACTATCTTCACAGCTTAGTGGAAATCGTAGTCATAAGTTCTTTTGCGATAGATGTCTCCACTACTTCCATACACAAAAAAAATTACAACTTCATACTGAAGACTGTATAAAAATGAACGAGTGTAAAGTTAGGCTACCAACAGCTGAGCAGACACAAGTACTATTTAAAAATCATAAGCGTAAAGAATCAATGCCATTCATCATATATGCCGATTTAGAGTGTCTGCTGATACCGACTCGTGAAAAGGACAAGGTACAAGACCATATCCCCCATAGTATAGCATACTACGTTAAATGCTCCTATGATGATACCTTGTCCTTTTACCGGGCTTATCGTGGCGATGACTGTCAAGGATGGTTTGCTCGAGAGATGAAGCAGTTTGCTGAGAACGTTGAGACGGTGTTTCTTTGTCCTCTACCTATGAGCACCCTATCGTCTGAGCAAGACGCTGAATTCCGTACTGCTACACATTGTCACATATGTCTGGAGTCATTTTCTGTAGATAACAACAAAGTGAGGGATCATTGTCACCTTTCCGGTAAGTACCGAGCTCCTGCCCATACAAAATGTAACATCAACTACAAGGACAGCCATATCATACCCGTAGCTTTCCATAACTTAAGCGGGTATGACAGTCATTTCATTATTAAGAACCTAGCTTCAGACTTTGACGGACGAGTAGATCTCCTTCCAATCAATAAAGAGCGCTATATATCTTTTACTAAGAATGTAGACCACAATTTAGTAAAATTCAGATTTATAGACTCTTTTAGATTTTTGGCTAGCGGTCTAGAAACTTTGGCATCCTATTTAGATGTATACCCAAATTTAAAATCACAATTCCTAGACTTAGACGAATCAAAATTCAAAATTCTGACTAGGAAGGGGGTCTTCCCTTATGATTACATTAATGACTGGACGAAACTTGATGAGACACAATTACCAGACAAATCCAAATTCTACAATAGCTTAACAGATACAGCTATAACGGATGAATGCTATACACATGCCGAGAATGTATGGGACTCTTTCGGTTGTCAAAATTTAGGCGAGTACAGTGATTTATACCTGAAAACAGATGTATTGCTTCTTGCCGATGTGTTTGAGCAGTTTCGTTCAAGCAGTTTGAAAACATACGGCTTAGACCCGGCGCATTACTATACTCTACCCGGATACACCTGGGATTGTATGCTTAAGTCAACCAAAATTAATCTCGAACTACTTACGGATATCGATAAAGTTTTATTTATCGAACGCGGTATTCGTGGAGGTCTAAGCCAATGCTCAAAACGGTATGCTGAAGCCAACAACAAACTTCTACCTAATTATAATCCTCAAAAACCAACAACATTTTTAATTTATGATGATATTAATAATCAATACGGTTGGGCGATGTCTCAGTACCTACCATATGGAGGATTTGAATGGGTAGAAGATGATTTTGATTTAGACAACTTTAATTTCAATGTACCGACAGACAATCCTGAAGGATACATTCTCGAGGTCGATCTAGAATACCCTCAAGCCATTCACGACGCCCATGTAGATCTTCCATTTTGTCCTGAGCATCGCACACCGCCAAATTCAAAAGAGACAAAATTAATGGCAACGCTTACTGATAAGAAGCAATACATCATACATTACCGGAATTTACAGCAATGTTTGGAAAATGGGTTGAAGTTAACCAAAATTCGCCGCGTTTTGAAATTTAAGCAGAACAACTGGCTAAAGTCATATATCGACTTAAACACTGAACTTCGTAAGCAGGCTAAAAACGAGTTCGAGAAAAACCTGTTTAAACTTATGAATAACGCGGTTTTCGGCAAGACGATGGAAGACATTAGAAAACACTCGATAGTCAAATTAGTAAACAAATGGGAAGGACGTTACGGTGCTGAAGCGCTCATCTCAAGGCCAAATTTCAAATCCAGCACAATTTTTACCGAAGATTTAGTAGCTATTGAGTTGAATAAAACCGAAGTTTATTTCAACAAACCCATATATGTAGGCATGTGTATATTAGACATATCAAAATTAAAACTGTATGACTTCCATTACTCATACATGAGAAAGCGTTACGGCGACAAGGCGCGAATTTGCTATAGTGACACAGATTCTCTTGTATATGTCGTCGAAACGTCTAATCTGTATGAGGATATTAGACGTGACGCTTATGAACATTTCGACACCAGTGACTACCCCGAGAATAATATATATGACATCCCGCGCGTTAATAAAAAAGTATTGGGTATGATGAAGGAGGAGAACGCCGGTAAGGTGATGACGCATTTCGTCGGCCTTCGATCAAAAATGTACTCGACGAAGGTTTTTAGAGATGAAGATGAGGAGATGTTAGATCTACAGAAAATGGTGCGGGCGGGAAAAAGTGATACGGAGATTCGACAGGCTCTTGAAAACCGAAGAACTGTTAAGAAGGCGAAGGGTGTTAAGAAACATATAGTTAAAAAATCATATCTCTTTCGATGACTATGTTAACTGTTTAAACGAAGGCAAGGAAACATGTGTGGAACAAAAACTATTCAGATCCGATAAACATCGAGTTTCAACCATCTCTCAGACTAAAATCGCGCTCAGCCCTCACGACGATAAGCGCTATATCATCCCCGGCACGCATGACACTCTACCATGGGGACACTATCGCATACATGCTTAACATAACTGTATAGAGTTAATATATAAGTTAAAGATAAGTTTTTATTCTTCCGGCAACAAATAATGTAAATGCTAGAGTGTTATCATATTTTCTAATGTATATATTTCTTCTTTAATAAGTCATCCTCATAAGTCTTGTTAGTTATTGTATATATCTACATAGTTTTGTATATTTCTTTTCTTTTATAAGTAAATGTGTGTACGATATTTGTATATATTCTTTCACATCTTTTTTATAAGAACTTTTTTAACATAGATGTTTGAATGAATTTTTATGTATAGCAAAAAAAATGTTTTATATATTTTCTTTCACCAGCTTTATGTAAAATCTTGATATAAAAAGAAAATGATTGTATATATATATATATATATATATATATATATATATATATATATATATATATCGCTTTCACAGTATAATAATGAAGTCACTACTCTAGAAAGACTAATTTAATAATAGTTAAAAAAAACATGGGAGACCGCTCCTTATATACCACACACGCCGGTTATGATATTACGTCATAGGGCCGAGGTTGGTCGACTCGACCACGAAGGACTGTTAATTAAATTCTTTTGTTAGAAATGATAATTATTTTCTGGAATATGCTTTTAAAAACGATGCAACTATTGTATATATTACATACAGACCCCCTTTTATACATATATCTTAATTACCTATTGAGCTGGGGTGAAAAAAAAGGGTCCCCTAGAAAATCAATACTCTTAACAAAGGAGGGTTGATTGTATATACTAATGCTTTTACAATGGGGTCGATTTAATTATTACATTACATCTAAAGAATAAACCATAAACGTTTATATAGGAAATCATTTCCACTCTGTCGCTCTGACGTAAGAATCAATACATAGATATACTACTGTCTCATTAAACGTATAATCAATACATGTCCCTACTAAGCAATAATACTTATTACAATACAATTCAATTGACTATTCACCCCATAATTTGAACAACGTATAACCTAGGGTGTGTGAAATTATATACAATAGGGTTATATACAAACTCGACGACGACTATTGTGATGGCCGAGCTCTATAAGCAGGAACTTAGACAATCTTTTACGCAAGAACCCTGTTATTCCATCTAAACCCCTTAAAACATTACTAATAAACTTATTGGTACATCAACGGTCTGACATATTGTACATTAATTATACGCTATAAATGTGCGTGAGAATGCTTGTAAAATGTGTATGGGAATACTTGTAAAAGGTGCGTGATTTGAAAAATGTGTGTGAATTGTAAAATGTTGCATTAAGGTCTAAAGGACGATTAGTTAGAATTAATTAAGGATGAAGTATGATCGACAAGGTGATGATAGACGTAGTACCAGGATCATCGATGAGTGCGTGATGTGTGTTGCCGATAGGGTGATAGGCGTCGTGATATAATGAAATAAGGGTGACCTGAATAACGTGTTAAATTGTCGAAAGGAGAGTTGTAAGGGTTAACTAACATCTGTTAAAAGGGATAAATGACTGAAATACCAGCTGAACGGTTAATTTATTGAAAGCTCATTAGTACTAACTATAAACGAGATATATTCTAAATGTACAAAGTGCAGCAATCAGGTTAGTAGATAAATTAGGGTGAGTAGTAAATAGTTTCCCTCTTCATCTAATTCAAAATCATAAATCAAAAATCAATAAATGTATGCATGCATTGCAAATTCATCCTTTGTATTTAACATGTTATTCAGGTCACCCTTATTTCATTATATCACGACGCCTATCACCCTATCGGCAACACACATGTTACAGTACGTTATCGGTGTAAAACTATGTACTCTATTACCGGCTGATGTGAATCCATATAGATGATAAATATATTTTCATTTTAGCTCGAATATTTTGAACTAACTACGTTAATACGTTAACATAGATTTTATCTTTCAATGAGTGTATTTCGTTATAAATTTCTAATTGATGTTAACCTCACTCTGAAAATAAGCGACAAGATCAAAAGAAATTTGCGTAAGATGACAAAATATTAACATTGCGTAAACGATTTATATGACTTACTGCTGTATACCTTTATTAACATGTAATATGTACTTTTTTTCTTTACATTTGGTAATAATCTAATACAATATAAATACTTAAGGTTTTGAAAGACTTGATATCTAGGATAATACATTTCTAAGTATTTTGCATACGTTTTATGATAAATATCCTCATTCGCCTTCAAAACATAAAGATAAATAAATATCGTATACCTATAAGCATGTACAGTGACAACCGACATACTTTTATTATCATGTAATATGTACTTTTTCATAACCCTTTCAACTGGTATTTCGGTAATTTCAAACAAGAATTTTTTCATGCTTTGCATATACGCTTATTATTATTACAAATCAATACTCAGGGTAACGCGCGCACCACCCTTCAATTATTATTATTATTATGTTTAATCAATACCGGCTAGTAGTAGTAGTAGTAGGTTTCTATTGGACGATCAACTCAATCAATAATCAGGACAACGCCTTTATTTTTAATTGACCAATCAGAGAGAGCTATAGGGGCGAAGCCGATCAACTCAATCAATAATCCGGACAACGCTCTTATTTTAATTGCCCAATCAGAGAGCTATAGGGGTGACTTAATTGACCAATCAGAGAGCAGTATGGGTGACTTAATTGACCAATGAGAGAGCAGTAGGCGTATCATCCAAGATGGCGTCGACCAATCAGAGAGAAGTAGGTGTGTCTACAGGAGTGGGGATAGCCAATCAGAAGCAAGGGGAGGAGCCATCGAGCCGCCGCCATCTTGGATTGTGGTATTTTAGCTAACTTTGAGGCCCCTTTAAAATAACATGGGATTTTGAGCCAGAACTCACATAGCCTAACTACTCATGTGCACATGTAAATCTAGCTTATATCTTAAATCGCTAGAAAATGAAAATTTTGTTAGTTTACTATTAGTTTTAACATGTCTTTATAGGGAACAATACTTAATAATAAGGCTAGTGCAAATTTTAAAAATATCATTATGCACATGTTCTCCGCATGGCCCTGGCTACCGGGGGATTGGAGATCAGAACCGCGCCGGTAATTTGAAATTGTTTGAAAATTAGCTAAGATTTTTGCACTTTTGACAGTTAACATACTTCAAATAAATTACAATTAATAGCATCGGCAGTAGTTATTTTAAGAAAAAGCATTTTTTTATGAAAAGCATTTATTTTTCAGAGTTTGAGTACTTTTCTAGAAAGAGGTTTAATGTGCTGTGGCGTTCCAGATATGTTATCGGTGCGTGTTTTGGAAAGGTCAGTTAATACTGGTTTTAGAAGTTTACTTAGAATTATACTACTAAGGTCCTTGTTATGAATCTTACAGATGAAGAATTTCGAAGTAGTTAGTGGGTCAAAAAGAAGATCAGTTGAGTCCCCTAGAATCAAAATTCACAATCTCCATTTTTGGTGAAATTTAGTTGGCAACAGGGTTAAGTTCTTTATGTCCATAAGTATAAGATTCAATTACTATTTGGTGTGAAAACTCTCAATATCCCATGTTAAATGTGTTTTGAAAGTAAGACCTAAGACTTGTTGTCAAAACTCACATTATCCAATGGATAATGTGAGTTTTGTAACTAAGCGTCTATTAACCAATCGGAACGCTTCGTCATCTCGTAGTTTAATATGGCCGTAGACCATTGTGACATTAAATTGTGCAGTAGTCATTCGTTAGATAAATTTTGCTAAGCAACACTATTTTTATAAAAACAGTGAATTAATATTAATATGGAAGTGCACGTGAATCCTGTGGTTGACGGAAAAGCAAGAAAAAGGATTCTGAATTCCAATAGTTGGAAGAAAAATAAAACAAAAGCAGAAAGGTACTTACAATAGTTATAACTTTATTTACCTGCCCATGCAAAATGTTTTTACTATCTATTCCTTAAAGTGTAACCATTAGTACAAGACATTAGTCATTACAAATTACATGCTGAAACTGGGTAAAGGATGGGTTATTAAGTGGGTGATTTCTTGTATTGTTGGCTGAACTTTAGAATGTACTGTCTATCTAAATAGCTTTTCATCCTCTTTAAGGTACAAAGCACAATCATTGCCTGTTTATCCTACTTGTGGCCCTGAAAAGGGTGCTTTTCTCTGTATGAGTCTAACAATGAAGGATATTAAAAAATTTCATGGAATGTTTTAACAAAAGCATGACAAGCCTTTCCAAAATAATTTTATTATTAAGCATGCACCATATAAAAAGACGCACACCAAAAAATGACAAAAACAAAGCCCAAAGTATGCAGTGCAAGTATTTTGTTCGAACCGAAGAAAAAAAGAATTAATCCCTGTTTGTTTGAAAAGCTTTTTGGATATACTTTGTGTGTCTAGGTTCAGAATAAATATAATAACAAAACAATTTTATGATAATGGAATAGTTGAAGAAAGAGAGGGATTTCGGAAGGTAGACGAATTTCAAGTTAAAACGGAATTTATCATGAAATTTATTAATAAACTGAAATGCAGCGAATCACACTACTGTAGGGAAAAAAGATTACGTAAATATCTTCCACCAGAATTTAACATTAAAACACCGTGGAAAATGTATTCTAAAGATACTGAGAACATTCGACTGTCAACGAAAGTTATTTTCGGCATATTTTTGTAACCAAATACAATCTTGGTTTTGGCTCGCCTCGAACTGATGTTTGCTCCGTATGTCTACAACTAGGGGAGAGATTGAAGAAAGCAAAAAATGAAGATACTAAAAAACATATTGAAACCGAAAAACAGATTCATAAACTTAGGGAAAAGGGTTTCTTTCAGTTTCTTAACGATGTTGAGGCGGATGTTATCGTTTTATCTTATGACTGCCAAAAAACCTGCCGCTGCCACGACTACCAGACCAATCGGTATACTATTCACGCCAATTTTACCTTTTTAACTTCACCATTGTTCAAGGAAATAGTAACACTCCACTCAATCCCACAACTGCCACATCTTACTGATGGACGGAATACCAATTTTCTAAAGGTTCAAACACCATAGCTTCGTGTTTGAATCACAAACTTAACCACATTGCTTATACAAACTACAAGAAAGTTCGTCTAATTTCTGACGGTTGCATAGGTCAGAACAAAAATTCAATCATGGTAGCTATGGTTTGAAGGTGGCTTTCATTATCAGCTCCACATAATATAAAATAAATAGAACTTATTTTCCCAGTAACTGGGCATAGCTTTATTCCACCAGATAGAGTGTTTGGTTTGATAGAAAAGAAAATTAGGAAAAGGGAAATCATAGCTACACCTAAGCAACTTTTGGACATAATCGCTGAACACGCGACTGTGCAAATTGTTGGAAAAGATTGTGAAATTTTGAACTACATGGAATCTATGAAAGTGTCATGAAACAACCTGCTGGTTGGCATTTTCAGTTTTCTAAAATGAAACTACTTGTTTTAAAACTAACACAATCTAATGGAATACTCGTCCGTTGAGAATGACATTACCGCAATGACATGGGGGTCTATAAGAGTTTGTTTATGAAACAAAAACGTCCAACCACTTTAATCCCCATAACAATTCCTGATGCTAATAGCGTCACCATGGAGAAGAAAAGTGATGTCGAAAAGTTGCTTACTAAGCACTACGATGAAAAATGGAGGGAAGACAAATCTCTAGAGTTTTTTGCTTATATTATTGATGCAGATGAAGAAGAGATGGAAGACGACGATCAATGTGAATTTCGTGAAGAAGATACAACCTTATTCATTTAATATCATAATAAAAGATAAAAAGTTTGTTTTTTATGTTTGTAATTATGATTGTATTCGTTTATTATGTTGTAATAATAAGTTTTTAAATTTAAAATGAATAAAAAGTTTGAGTGTCTGTATTATTCTGCATTTCGGGATCAAAAGTCACATAATCCATACTTTGGAGCCAAAACTCACATTCTCCAAAATTAAGTTAATTTCACTGATGGCAATTAATAAATATATTGAAATGTTTTTATAGCATATGTTTCATTAAGCTGTGCATGTACCAGGACATTCATTAGGTTTCATGAAAAGACACTGAGAGCACATCAGGAAGTTTTTGGTCATTTCCCAAAAGTCGTGATTTTGGAGTTTGTGAGTTTTGATTCTAAGGGACTCAGTTAATGTACTGCAAGGATTGCATTTTTGAGGTAAATATTGAAATATATTTAAAACCAGCTCTGTTATATTAGCTAAAACTTTTGCACTTTTGACAGTTAACATACTTCAAATAAATTACAATTGCATCGGCAGTAGTTATTTTAAGAAAAAAAGCATTTTTTTATGAAAAGCATTTATTTTTCAGAGTTTGAGTACTTTTCTACAAAGAGGTTTAATGTGCAGTGGCGTTCCAGATATGTTATCGGTGCGTGTTTTAGCAAGGTTAGTTAATACTGGTTTTAGAAGTTTACTTAGAATTATACTACAAAGGTCCTTGTTGTGAATTTTACAGATGAAGAATTTTGAAGTAGTTAGTGGGTCAAGAAGAAGATCAGTTAATGTACTGCAAGGATTGCATTCTTGAGGTAAATATTGAAATATATTTAAAACCAGCTCTGTTAACTGGTTTATTAATAATATGAAGTTTTTACTAGGATATTTCAAGCATCCACGATCTTGTAAACTGATCAGACCTAGTAACGGATTTGAGGAGGAATTGGTCAATACCGAATTTAGACAAACTTCACATTCGATTCTTTCCTCTATAGTTCGTGCTACATAACCTGCCAAGAAAGCTATTGAAGCTGATATAATCCCATAAGGTAAATTCGTTGAAAGAATTTTTAGTTCATCTATTAACTCTTTAGTTTCTTCAGGTAGTGGAACGATAAAGGATGACACCACATGTTCGCTATCTATAATTCGTCCGATGTTGCTGCTGTAGTCACATTCAGCAAAGACGTTAGCTGATGTTGATGTTTTAATTAATCCACATTATGTCTGTGCATCTGTGGCATCTTGCGAACCACCTTTTAAACGAACGTCGCTAAACATGGATTCAATTGCATCCGAACTAAAACAGCGTGTTAACACATAATAAAAACCAACATCTTTAAGAAGATATGTAATACATTCTGTAGTGCTTTTCGCAGTGAATTTTAGTGCTTCTGCAGTTTCCTTTGTTAACCCTTGCATGCCACTGTTTTTCGAACGCTCCTGTATTGAATTAATTTATCCTGGAAATGTATCTCTTAACCAAATCAAACTCTCATCGTTTATGTTGATGTACGGTGCACATTTTTCATCCAGCTGATTAATGTGTTTTGTTTTATTACTTACATCATGTAACTGGAAAAAGGTGTACATCATCTCCATAAATGTAACCGTTGCCTTTGCTCGGGAAAAATCATAACGAGAATTTGCATACTTTTGTAAATATTCTAAAGCAGCAGTTACAGCTGGTGAAAATAATTGTACTGTTCGTTTAACGTTCATCTTTTCGAAGTTACTGGGATGTACATGTTTTGCAGTTAAAAATTTAACAGGCTTTATAATTACGTTTTATAATTGGTATAGATTTTTCAAATATATAGAAGGAATAACACCTTCGGTAGCTTGCATGTTATGGCCAAGAAATATATTCCTTGCATTTTTTATTGTGTGGCAATAGTCAAAACTAAAGAAGAGTGGTATATTTGGTGTTACTGGATGTTGAACTTGTGTGGAAAGTTTATTATTTGAAAATGTTTTAAACACCCCCACATTGGATTTGTGATTATCCGTAACAATTCGTATTACAACGAATCCGCATTGATGTAACTGTTGTAAAACATTCAAAGTTAATTTATCAAAATCTCATGTCTTAAGGGATCTATGGAAAATATGCAGCTGGTATCGTAAATTTTGTTGATAGGCCATGAATCACAAAACAAAGCATCTTATTAGCTAATAGTGGCCTTCTGCCAATGGTCTTTTTGCTAATAGTTTCCAAACCGTGAAAACGGTCTTGTGCTCTACTGTACTGTAGTTTTTCCCGAATAGCCATGTCATCAATTATAAGACTGCGCACACGTTCTATAGGAAGTAAAGAATCGGCTTCTGCTTTTATTTTAGATTTTATAAGAGTTGTTACATTTCTACCTGCCCCAGTATAACGTTGAAGTGTGAATCGAGATGGTAATTTCAACAAATGAGAACGACAATAATCGTATCCTTTTGGCGAGGATATTCGCCATGCAACACATTTTCTAATAGCGGTTTCAGAAAATCTTGGCTTTACTTTACCATAATTTAAGATTTGGTCTAACAAGAAAGTAGCATACAACATGTACAACATTTTTTAGTTCTACTATTTCTTGGTCTTTTAATTCGTTTTGATCAGAGAGCCTTTTAACTTGCCTTTTTAAAGCTTTAATTTCTTTTTTATATTCTTCTATTGCATTTTCGGAAAATATATTGACTTGAGTGCTTTCATTACATGTCTAGCATTTCAATTACAGTTTAACTATTCATGGATTATGTTATTAATTACCCACAAGATTGGAAGTAGAAATGAAAGCACACGATATTGAAAGCAAAGGAATAGTTCCAGATGCAGGCAATCTTTCTTTCATAGTCGGTACATCATCAGGAGTGTTCGAAAAACTTGTCTAAAAAGTATTATGTTAATAAAAGCTATTTTTTAAATACATTTTAGAAATTACTGTATGTAATGTAGGCACCGCATTACATTTTAATAACATTCGACCAGAAGATCTGTCTGTATAGCAATTTCAAAGTGTAGATTACAGATAACAGCACTTACGGGTATTTTTGTATCTGTAATAAATTAAAATTATATGTTAACTATGCTGCCTCTCTCTACTGTACATGCACTAAATTACATATACTTTTTAAAATGTATAATAAAATGTATATAATAGAATAAATGAACATTTTATTAAAGTACGTAATTTTTTTATTCTACCAGGAGGAATACGTAAACCTTCAATCCACTTATTTCGCAAGCTAAGACACGAAGGAAATTCGTGGAAACTTTTTGCAGTTTTATAATTTCTGCATGTTACCACATAGCATTTTTTATGAGTTGACATTTTTCAGTAAAACTACTACTGCTCTTAAACTATTCTTATACCACAAATTTATGAAACAAAATCAAACACACTAAATTCGTGATAAAATATTTGTCAACAACCTTCAAAAAAGTCCGGGCTTTATTTTGAACGCACTCGTTGAATGTGTGAACTTACATTGAACGCGTCCATTCCCCGGTACGCAGCGCCAAGCGGAGAACGCCGAAAACGTATAAGACGTCAAACGTCGAAATCGAGGAGGTCGTGGTTAAAACATCAATTTGTAAAAACATTAGAAAGTTAGACTCCGTTATGCCGCTACTTGATATTTTATATTCACGTGCAAATCTCCACAATATCAAAACTATTTTCTATAATCTCGATTTCCATTTGTGCGGCAAATTTGACGAAACAATTTGGTTTTATGCCGTCTCATTGCAATGGAGCTAGATCGAACGATAGGCAATTACACTTTTTCAAGTGAAAAATAACCTTATTAGGTTGATTATAAAGTTGTAACAAAAACTCCATCAATCCTATGCAGTGGATTTACAATTAACTAATAGCTAAGTTAAGTAATTAAGTAAGAATTATACCATTTTAAACATGGATGTAACCAAAACTATTTTGAGTTTATCAATCGACCTTTAGGGAGCTACATATTGCAGTGTTATATCCAGTATTGCATGAACGTACATCTTTAAACATAAGTTACTACTTGTTGATTACCTACTGATAGTCATAACATTGAGCTTAAGAGCGTACTTCTTAAATATATTCGATCGAATAAAATTAAACTGTGTATACAAGAATTAACATCAATGGTATTAGATTCATAAAGTTCTTATGTCGGAGATAAAAGTAAATTTTAATACTGTTATTTTTTCCTGATTGTGATACCTTAAATATTGATACAATGAATAACGATGAACTAACAGCAATCAAAGAAGAATTGGAGATCAAAATCGAACCACAAATAATGAAAGATTCTAATACTATGGATGAAATTGACACATATTCTAAGAGAGTTGAAAATCTGTTCCATAACTCCAGTACTCCTCAAGAACCCACACAAACCATTGGTGGTAGTAAAAAAAGACGTAAGAAAGTGTTTGAGTGTAATTTGTGTGATTACAAGTCTTTCAAAAGTAGTCGTCTTCATGGACACATGCGAACGCACACTGGTGAGAAACCATTTGAGTGTAATTTATGTAAATTCAAAAGCTCTCACAATGGAGCTCTTAAAAGACACATGCGTTTACACAATGGTGAGAAACCATTTGAGTGTAAGTTATGCGAATATAAATGTTATGAAAGAGGTAGTCTTAAAAAACATGCGAGTTCACACAGGCGAGAAACCATTTAAGTGTAATTTATGTGACTACAAATGTTCTCAAAGAGGTGGTCTTAAAACGCACATGCTAACTCATACTGGTGAGAAATCATTTCAGTGTAATTTATGTGATTACAAATGTTCTCGTAATGATAAGCTTAAAGGCCACATGCAAACTCATACTGGTGAGAAACCATTCCAGTGTAATTACTGTGAATACAAATGCTCAAATAGTGGTATTCTTAAAATACATATGCGAACTCACACTGGTGAGAAACCATTTGAGTGTAATTTGTGTGACTACAAATGTTCTCAAGGAGGTGGTATTAAAACACATGCAAACTCACACTGGCGAGAAACCATTGAGTGTAATTTATGTGACTACAAATGTTCTCGTAGTGGTAGTCTTAAAATACACATGCAAACTCACACTGGTGAGAAACCAATTGAGTGTAAGTTATGTGAATATAAATGTTCTGAAAGAGGCAGTCTTAAAAAACATGCGAGTTCACACTGGTGAGAAACCATTTGAGTGTAATTTATGTGAATTCAAAAGTTCTCGTAGTGGTAATCTGAAAACACACATGCAAACTCACACTGGTGAGAAACCATTTCAGTGTAATTTGTATGATTACAAATGTTCTCGTAATGCTAATCTGAAAAGACACATGCGAACTTAGATTGGTCAGAAACCATTTAAATGAAATTTGTGTACCTACAAATGTTCTCAAAGTGGTAGTCTTAAAACACACATGCAATATCACATTGATAAGAAACCATTTGAGTGTAATTTGTGTTACTACAAATCTTACCAGTGGTATTCTTAAAACATACATGTGGACTCTCATTTCATTATAGTTGTGATCATAAACACTACTGAGAAGCCATCTGAGTTAAATGAGCCACGGCTGACTACTACAAATGTTCACTAAGTCATTATCTTAAAAGACAAAAAAATTTTTAGTTTGTAACAAGGTTTAACACGATTTCCACTATTCTGTTCTGTTGCATTAAGATATAAGCTGGTGGAATTATAATTGAAAAATTGTATATTGTTAAAGAATTTATAAATAAATATTTTGTATAAATTTAGCTGCATTTCTGATTTTTAATAATAAACAACCTTTTACTACATTCTGGCTACATCGCTCTGGCAATTTAAGACATACACTGACCAGCAATAAATATGCACCATATGTTTGTTCTCTCACCCTGCAATTATGGTATATGGAGTAAGTTAAAAAACTGCAATCATACCAAGTGTAAACTGCCCTTAAATTGAAGAATTGTAGAAAATGTTAAACCTATTTGTAATAATATTTTATGTTCAAGAGTTAAATCGAGTTTACTCTGGAAAGTACTGTAGCGAGAGTTAACACTGAGGTGGAGTGTTAGGGCTACTTTTATTAATTCTTGTAGAAGGAAATAAAACGCAAGTTTACTTCTATGAATTATTTATTTGACTACTAGTTTATTGATTCGCGTTGCCTAGTACAATTTCGTATCTATGCAAAAAATATATGAGTTGTGAGTCGTTCACAACATTACCCCGCCCGGTCTGAAACGTGGGTAATACGTACATGAAAAAGAAAAAAATACGGAATGGTATTTTGGAGAAAAAATGGAGTATTTTAAAGGAACTTGAACAAAGTTGTAAAATGCTCCAGCTACAAAAACTCCACTAGGTAGTATAGGTAGGTACAATAAAAAAAAACTTAAGCTAACTAACAATACGGAACTTGCGACGGCAACTCTTGGAACCTGTAAACAGAAAGAAAAAACAGAAAAGTGTTCAAATTTTCAAAGTCAACAGGTAAAAGGTTTTCAAAAGATGCCTTCGCGTAGCATTTGAAATCAGTTCATTGTTGGCTTAACATTATAAAGTAACTAATCTAAAAAATATGCAGGCTTTAGCCTATCTAAAAAAATCACGTGTGTGCAGTTGGTCAAGTCGCTGGGGACGAAGGACTGACCGGAATACGTTTTTGTAAAAAAATGCTTCTGCTTCCTCATACGACGTTTGAGATTGGCTATGAAACATGTCGTTAGCCAGTTGTTCTTCTTCAAAGAAATCTCCAGGTAGTCGTAACGGGGTAGCATACAGGATTTCTGCAGGAGAAACATTAACTTGCGATTTCAGGGTTGCACGTAAGCTCAAGAGAATCCAAGGGAGATTCGTTAACCAGGAGGAAGTTCCTGTAGTTTGAATGGATTGCTTGAGTGTCCGATTAAAACGTTCGATAACGCCCTGACTAATCGGATGGAAGGCCGTACATTTGACGTGTTTAATTCCTAACATGGCCATGAAGTTGATCCATGCATGAGAAAGGAATATTCTTGCATTGTCCGTGGTGAGATACTTGGGAATTCCAAAGCGGGACACCCACGTGTCGACAAATGCAGTGATTACTGACTCCACGGAAGAATCCTTCAGAGGAATTGCTTCCGGCCACCGGCTGTAGCGGTCAATAATGGTAAGGAGGAATTTATAACCTCCCAAAGAAGGAAGGTGTACTAGTTCGAGATGGACCTTAGTAAAACGTTCATCTGGTCCTACAATAGATTGTAGAGGGGTTTTCGTATGACGCCGAACACAGGTAGCAGTTGGTTTTAGACGTGTGGTCCCTTTTATTAATGCTCTTAAATCCATGTATGTTCAATAAATATACATTACAGTGAAGCTCGCTAATTCGGACTAATTAAAACAGGGCCAATCCGAATCATCGCGGTTTTCGGATTACCACGTCTGAAGAGTTACAATGTTTTATTTGTAAGTAAATGGAATTAAAACATTCTGCAAAAACATTTATTTAAAAATAAATAAAACTACAAAAATATTTAACGCAAAACAGTTTTAAAAACGTAAAAATAATGTTCCGCATTAATATGTCGTTAATCAAAAACGGCGGCGATTTTGTTTTTGTTTCGTGTTTTTTAAACTTAATACCTTACACTGAGAAAAGCGTTTAGTTTGAACAATTACATTTATTCAATTCAACTAAATAGATAGTTAAAATCTGTTAAATCAAATTAAATTTAGTTTATTTAACTAAATATTTAGTTGAATTAAATACATTTAATTGGTCCTACTAAATGCTTTTCTCAGTGTAGATACGATTTTTCTTTTGAATCTTCCAGCATCACAATTTCAATTTTTCTACCGCCCATTGCAAAGCCACGCTAATCGCTTTGCAACTGTTTTTAATGGACCTTGCTGCTTGCGAATGATTGAATAGCTTTTCCCTCGAGATTTTTAACAGACATAAATTGTGTCTTTTTAAAATTAAGTAACCAATCTTTACTTGCCCTGAAGTCATCCTTTTTGAAAACATCTTTGATAAAGTTACAGCAGCATGCGGTGCATACGAAACAATGCAGTTGCGATACGACGTATGCGCTATCGGACTCGTACATATCGCGTGCGAGCGTGACAGCGCATACGTCGCATCGCGATTGCTTCACTGTTTCCTATGCAGCACTGCACGCTTCTGGATAAAAATGCTTTGCCTTTTCGGTCAAAATTTCGGAAGTTCGGATTATCAAAACTTTTAAATCCGGATTACCATAGAATCAATGTAAATAAATTACTGATCCGGATTGTCGTGGTATTCGGATTAACGCAGATTCGGATCAACGAGGCTTCACTGTATTTTGTTTCATTATTCGAATTGAATTTTTAAAATTTTCAATTTCTTTTTTGTGCGTAAATTAATTAAAAAAAATAAGCTGCAAAACAATATCGGGATTTGAACCGATGTGTCTGATGCACAAAGAGACGGTATTTTGCCATTGAGCTACACCCGCTTTGCCTTTATGATCGTCTTACCTATCTATTCTTATAATTACATCTTGTGTTTTTCGGTTTTTCATATTAATAAATAAAATTAGGATCTTATTTAATTAAAAACATTTTTTGTTATAGAATCACCTATAAAGCTGCAAACTTAACAAGGAAAATTTAACTTTCCGCATTTTACGGATTTAATTTGAAAAGAAGTAATCTAAAGGTATAACATTAGGTAGAGATTATTTCTATAATAGTTAGCGTCATTATAGTGATTTTTTTATAATTTGAATATTTGTATGACTAATTCTTGTTGCTAATGCAAATAAAACCGGCGAATTTGATGAAATTCTAAAATAAATTGTATCAGAAATATTTCAGTTTAAGTTCGGTCCTGATATATTTAGGCAACCAAACAATCACCTGTGCGCGCAGCTAATTTTCTAAGTACCTATACGAGTCTCATTTAATTTGTCTTTCAGCTTACATCCCTCTATTTTATTCTGACTCCAGTTAACTTTTTCAATGGGGTCGGAAAAAGCATAGATTTCTCTGGTTGGATGCAGTATTTAGGGAATCAACCACGGTCACTTTCTTATCTAAAAGTACTTCAAAATTGTTTACTTCACTCTCATGTACCCATCTACTAATAAAACTTTGTTAGTATTGGAGAATGCGTATAGTTTTAAATAAGTAATATAATTTTAAGACTTATTTAAGAATAAAAGTCTTATTTTTGACAAAATAATAAATTAACTTATAGAATATCCAAGTATGTATGATTAATAAGTTTATCAAAACTGCATTTTTAATTTGAATAAATTAAATTTCCTTTTCGTCCAACCTCACAAATATTTCGATTTTCTTCTCGATTTTGGGCCGGGTTCTTTTATTGCTAAATTGTTGTTTAATATATTGGAAAAGCTTACTATTGTCCTTGTTATTTTCTTCCAGTGTTTGCACTTGCTCGTCGATCCATGCTGATTTTTTCTTCGTAAACAACTTCGTCGCTTCTTGTTTTATTCTTTTATATATTCAATTCTCTCTTCTGCTCGCGTTTGTAGCCATTTTCTTCTTCTTTTTCTTCACTTCTGTTTTGGTATTATTTGTTGAACCACTCGTTTGGTTTGATGTTTTTCATGGGTCCTAATATTTCATCTGTTGTTTCTAGTATTACTGTCTTTATGTTATTCCACTCTGCGTCTACCTCCGCCACTCCTTTTCATTCTAGTTTGTTTTCTATTGCTCTGCTAAACTCTTTCTTTGTTTCTTTATCAAACTTACTAAATTGTCACCTAACCTCCGATGCCTAGCGTTTCCTTTACGCCGTTGGTCTTTCTTTTTCTTTTCCCGGCCGCTGTCATTTTCTCAGTCTGTGTTAGATCTATCAAACTTACTAGCTCATAACCTAATCTCCGCTGTATAACGTTTTCTTTACGTCGTTGATGTTTTGCTTTTTTCCCCGCCCTATGTATTCTCCTCAGTCTCTGTTAGATCTATCAAACTTATTAACTTACAGCCTAATCTCCGCTGCATAGCGTGTCTTTTATGCCGTGGTCTCATTTCTTTCTCCGTCCTATGTGTTTTCCTTGGTCTCTGTTAGATCTATCAAACTTACTAACTTATAGGCTAACCTCCGCTGCATAGCGTATCTCTTAAGCTGTTGGCATTTCGCTCTCTTTCCCCGCCCTATGTATTCTCATCTGTCTCTGTTAGATTTATCAAAGTTACTAACTTATAATTACTACTTCATAATGCACGAATGCATTCTCGGTGTTTGTTATTCTCCGTAGTATCTATTCTCGGCTTTGGTTTTTTTGGTTGTGGTTTCTCGGCTGTAAGTGCGGTTAGGGGTGCGCCGGGGTTGTCTCGGTATTTGAAAGGGGCCCGCTTACGTAGTGGCGCTTGTGTGGTTTTCGGTGATCTCGGTATCAGCGGTAACTCTCGGGTGCCAGTTATTTTAACGTGGTATGCTCCACGGAACCGGGTAACTGCTAGTGGAAAAAGGATAATCCAGGGAACTGCTGGGGTTGCTGAGGTCGGCCCTGTCTGGATCACTCCACGGTCTACACCTATTTCTACTAAGACACTTAGAAAAGGTAAAGGGGTTATCAGCAAATAAAAGACAATCAGAATACCAAAAAGCAAGTAATTTATTCTTATTACTAGTTCCTACAAACCTTACCGCTAGCCTAATAAGCTTACGGTTAATAACGGAATTCCAGGCAAGCGGGGTGCAACAATACAGCGTAGCAAAAGCGAACCAAGCATGCGGGTACGGTGCTAGAATACAGGGCCGGATAACGGGGTGTCGGATGGTAACGGACGTACCGGTTAAGGAATGCAAGGAACGGGGCCCCCGGAATACCCGCACTGGGGTCTCGGACAGGTTGCAAGGGATGAGACTTCACGGAATACTCGCAGTGAAGTCTCAGACAGGATGTAAGGGTTGAACGGACAAGAGCAGGCGGAAAGAGAATCGGAAAGCCGGTAAGAGTACTTACTCTTATATTCTCCGGGAACGGTCCGGTCTGCTGGGCTGGCTGGTTGGTCGGCTGGGCTGGCTGGTCCTGCTGGGAGTCCTGAACGCGGACTCAATAAATCGTCGCTCCGCGTCTGTTTATATAGGCGCTCTCGGAGCGTGGGGGAAAAAGGTAAGAGTAAAACGGAGCGGCGCACGCCAAATATGGGTTAGGGAAGGGACGCGTGCACTCGCTTGAGTCGGCCGCTTATCCGAACGGTTTGAGATTAAACGGAAGATACGGATTTTAATTCTTACACCCAAAGTAAATAACCAAAATTAAGTAACTTCGTTACACTGTTATGACTTCTCGGTAGTTGTCTTTCTCGGTGATGACCGGATAGGTTTTTTCAGCCCGATTGACTGGAGTACGTTATAAGATTGTTTAAATAAATTTAAAGTCTAAAATCTTGTTGGTACTTTAGTCTTTTAAGTAGAAGAAATGTGACTTTATTTTCCATTTGTTGTTTGTTTGTTCGCTCTATGCTAGTACGCTGCAATAATACGCTGCTTGTAACTTCCATAGATCAAAAATGTATAGATTTTCGAATTTTATAATAATATAATAGTTATGAAGTCAAATATAAGTTTTAAGTTAAGTGTAAAACGATTTTGAAATATTTCAAAAATAATGCTACAATTCTCAAAAATATGTTTAATGGTTAATTTATCCAGACCTTTAGATAGAAACAACAAAAATTTTTGTAGGGGCGGCCACTTTAATTTTGCACCTGGACGCAAAGCACCTCAGGAACGGCATTGATTAGAGGCACGTAATTCTTACATGATATCTATTCCAGCGCTACTTGGGTTATTTGAAACTTATTTCGCACCAACTGCTTATGCTTTTCACCACGAAAACGTTGTTCATTGTTCTCAAAAAGCCTCATTTTTACAATTTCCAAGCAGGTATTTGCAATAAACGTTGTCATCGTTTTCCTTTCTTGTGTATTTAAATATTATAATTCTACCGAGTAACGTACGTTTATAATCACACTATAGATAAGATCATATTACATTTCATGATAAGGTTATATTATCTTTCATGAGAACTGCTTTATTATTAACTCTCTCATGAGAATTGTGTAGGCAGATAAGATTCTATCACTGTATAAATACCTCTATTTTAATCTTAAGAAACTCAGTCTTTTACGAAACTTCGACGTAGAGCCTTCTTCAAGCCTTCTATAACTCATCTAGGAGTGGACTTCAAAATTGTCCTACTAGAAAAACTTAAAGACTCATTCGAGTATTAATTAATTGTGTTTTGTTTAATATCATTTAAATGTGAATTCTAAAATTGTTCTGTCAAATCTAATTATTTAAACTCATCTTAACTCATTTAAATAATTACTGACAAACTATATTTTATCCACATTTGTATTGTGAATGTAAAAAGAGAAAAAGTGTTTTCTACATTATAAATAATAAATTATATTCTACGACTGCAGACGAAATATATAAATTTGTTTTATTATATTAAATAAATAAAGTTTTTAAAGAACCTTCGGCCACAGAATATAATAAAACTACCGTCGCCGGTTTGGGTTAGTCAAGCTTCGTTAAAATGATATATATTGCGGTGATCTATGAATAAATAAAATAAAATAAAATACAATTTCCACCGTTCCAAATATAAACATAAATTATATACGGTGAATTAAATTAAGAAAACACCACAGATATTCTTTATTCCTCTCAGCTAGCTCAGGTTTGCTCAGTAAAGCATAAATTATTTTAATTGCGAGACTCTTATTTACTTTTATGCCTGGAAAAAAGGAAACACTTATATCGTAAGCACTAAAGCTCCTGCAAACTGGACAACTGATGCTAAACTCAATAACATAAAATAAATTTTATGAAAAGAAAATTAAAATTGTTTTATTTAACTGAAAACAAATAAATTCTAAAAAGAACTTAACAAACTAAACCAAATAATTTAATATTTAAGGATGAACTTTATCAATTAATTATTTATAAACTCAACCAATAGTCATTTATTTTTAAACCAACCTGGTACGTTATAAAATAGTTCCCTTTTATATAAAAAATCCTTTTAGTGGTAACACTGCAATAAAATCAAACAGCTGACTTCTTTGTTTATAAAATCGATACGAAATCGATCTCAAAAAATAGATTCACTTGAATTTATTTGAACAAACACGTTCACTTTATTTATTGTTGCACAATAACTAAATCTTCTTATAATCCTATAAAAAACGTTCAGGTAACACTTATAGCTTAATTTAAAACTTTATTTATTCAATGACATTTGCGTCAAAACATATGGTTAACTATCTAACCTCAAATTTATTACAGATATTTTATCCGGAGTCGAGCATAGGTTCTGCCTTCAATGTCTTATCGACTAATTTTGTTCCAAATTACCCCAGCTTATATAGTTTCTGCCATAACAAATGAAGACTATGACACTTTTTCCAAAACAAAAGAAATTCGAGCAACGCTCGTGACGTCACTAATCCGACAGCTGATTCTTAATTGTCACTAATCCTAAATCTATTATAATAGGATTGTAGGGCTTAATACCAGGATCAAAAAAGTATTATACATCTATGGTCCTAAAATGTATCGTAACGAAGATAATCAAGAAAAACGTTTGACAATGTACAAAACTCGTTACGATCTAATTACATATACAAATTAGCAAATCAAGGTTCATCCTTTACAAAATAGCTACAGGAATACATGATATAGGTGATACAATTAATCTATTCATGAGAACATCTTTACAATTTAATATAAACATGATTTTTACAGAGTACGAACTACAATGAATACCAATTGATGCTTATACAAATGCCAGCTTAAATATCAAGTCAATGTTAATCAAATTATGCATAAAATGTCCAGCATACACTGCTCTAAGCACTTACATAAAAACAATGGTGAGGAAAAGCAGGATAAAAGCCTATAAGAGTCAGTTAACACGAAACGAGAGGATTCATACCTTCTTTAAATGAAGTAACCAGATATCTTGTAAACAAATTCAAAGATTAATTGTAATGTATCAGTCATAATAATATTGACCTAATTAATCTATTTTTAGATAATTGGCAACATAAACTTGAGCTGGTTTCGTGGAATATAGAAAAATCTATTTGACGCTAAAGATCGTAAAGTATAAATTTCTAATATGGAAAATTACTTCCTCCTAACAAGTGGAAACCATCCCAACTGTAACATGGGTTGCATAAACATGATTATAGCCAAGCAATGTAACTAACTTATATCCTTTTTCTAAAATTAAAACCTATTATTATTATACATGAAAAAGCTAGGTTATGCTTGCATGTAGTCTTTATTTTTAAGTTTTTAATTTAAGTATTAATGAACCTAACTGTGGTCCTATCTATACCCTTTATATTAATTATGCCCATGACATAACATGTCCCTCATTTAATTTAAACCCGATATAAAATGTTTGTTTTTACGTTGACGTTAGTAAAATTTTCAAATCGGTGAAATGATTACACCGCAATATATATACATATATATATATATATATATATATATATATATATATATATATATATATATATATATATATATATATATATATATATATATATATATATATATATATAATATATATATATATATATATATATATTGCAGTGATATTGGTTAATTAAAAATAATAAATTATTTTTAAAAATTTTATTATATATTTTGAAACTGTGAATAATTGCCGTTTGATCGTAGATAATTACTTTATAATTAAAGTGATTTTTTAAAATGACTGTGAACTTTGGAAATGCTTTTTAACTTCCTTCTTTATAATATCTAATATGATTTGAAAATACCTTTTAATAGATTTAATAATGCAATGGTTATATAAATTAGTGTTACGTTAGTTCTTGACTAACTCAAGTTTACGTAAGAGAGTTGGGCGCCAGTTAATAACTTAAATTAACAGAATTATATTTAATAAAGACTCATCTCAGGGTGAATGTGGTTTCTTGTGGTATTAAAATTATACAAATTGAAATTTAAAATCACTTTTAAATTGAAATCTTAATTAATTTTAACTATTACTAAATTGTTCAAATCACTTTACTACACTTTACAAACGATAGCCTTTCTTCAGCAAATGCCAATACAAAAAGGAAATAACTTCCTACCTTTTTATAATACTTCTTTTTTTCTTTTAGTATAGATGTCCTCTTTCCCAAACCATTGGCAGTGTAGATCACTTTATGTTGACCCAGGGCTGGCTTCCAATTCAGGGTTGACTTTCTTCCTTTTTTGCATGGATTTTCCATATAAAATCATCCACACACTTGATTTTGGAACTCACTTTTGTTTATTAACTGCGGGTTCAATTTCCCTTTTTCGTAAGATACTTATAGTTGTTTTTGTGTTTAATTAAATAAAACACCCGTTTATGGTTTTAACGTTGATTTATTATCTTGCCTAACTTTAGCAAGTAATTTATCTTAAAGGTGGTTCTTTATAATCATATACACTTTTATAATTTATACTTATTACACCTTCGCCGTATTCAAATCACCAACTAACTTAACTTGTCTATTTAATTCTAGACTATTTAAATTTTTACAATATTATCAGCCACGAATTTACTTTGTCGCTTGATTTACTATAATATCTTTACTCTTTCGTCGTTTAACAGTAAGTGTCTTTTATCTTACACGACTTTACTCCGTCGCTTTCTATCCGTAAGTGTCTATTTACATATTTACTATATTCTCTTACACGACTTTACTGCGTCGCTTTATGTCAGGAAGTCTTTAAAATTATTATTTTCTAAGCTTATATACTATTGACTATTTACATAATTATATTACACAATTTGACGTCACCTTATCATCTAATACAATGACCACACTATTTACAACATATAATACATAATAGCAGATTAATACTCTTTATCAAAGTGACACATCTATTATACAACACTTTTACGCAATAATAACGATCTATTTACATTAACAAAACCTTAAAGAATCACATAACCCGTCGATAATGCTCATTTGAAATTATACATAATTGAATTACATCATAACAAAAACTTGCGAACAACTGGATGTTACGTACACTTAAGTAATCGGTGAGTAAGCTATTTGATAATAAATAAAGAAACATGTATTATTTAACCTTATTAAAAAGTATACACATTGATTGTATAATCATTGACACACCATAAAATAACTTAAAATTATTTTTAACAGGAAAAGTTAATAAAATATTCCTAAAGTGTTAGTTTTCAGCGAAGATTTTCAAATTTTACAATAATTTCCAAAATTACCAAAATTTTGACACTAAAATCCACAGCAATATACATATATATATATATATATATATATATATATATATATATATATATATATATATATATATATATATACAGTGTGTTTTTTGTAAACGATAATATAGAAAATCCAATGGAAGTTTATCATTTTCCTCAAGTTTGTACCCTTGCAAATGTAAGTAGAAACTTTGGTTTCAATCGAAAGAAGAATTCATTTTACGTCAAAAAAATATTAAGCTTTATGAAGAAAACCAACATCTATTTAGAAAAATGCTTAAAAAGCTTATTGATTTACTGCTTTTAGTAATAAGGTATTAAAAAAAGCTGGAAGCTGTACGCTGATTGGTGTAGCGGTTAACGCTTCAGATTCCTAATCAGAAATCGCGGGTTCAAGCCCCATCTTCGTATACTTTTTTTTTTAAATTGAATTGCTTACTAATTATTACTTTTAGAACTTTATTACAATGATTACTAGTTTCATGCCCTTTTTTCATTTGCCTTTCTGATAGGTAGTTAAAATTGTACAAAAAGTAACGGTAAACCCCCGTAGCAAAAATATCGAATAAAAAAAAAATTAATAATAATTGTAATAATGTTCTGTAAATCTGTAATATGTATATATAAATCTGAAGCGTTAACCGCTACACCAATCGGCGTTCAGCTTCCAGCTTTTTTTTAATAGCTTATTACTAAAATCAATAAATCAATAAGCTTTTTTAAGTACTTTTCTAAATAGTTTTTGGTTTTCTTCATGAAGTTTAATATGTGTTTGACGTAAAATGAATTCTTCTTTCGATTGATAACAAAATTTCTACTTACATTTGCAATATTATCGTTTACAAAAAACAGACTGTATATATATATATATATATATATATATATATATATATATATATATATAAATGATTAGAAGTAATAATGCGCGTAGAGATATACAAGAAAGTGTTATAATAATGGGATATCGCGCAACAGAGAAGAAAGAAAACATAAGTTGCAACCGTCTACACGTGTTTCACACTTATTATTGATCATCAGGACGGCATGGCAGATGGAATAAATATAAAAGCAACTAACTCAGAAAGATGTAACAACAATGCAAAGGTAGTGGCTTTAGCTGCCTCCGTAGTGACGTTTGTTGTTGCACTGAAAACTCAGTGTCTTCAGGCCGATACTGCAAATGTGCGGTTGGCTGCTATCAGTGAAACCTTGTGTTGTTACATCTTTCTGAGTTAGTTGCTTTTATATTTATTCCATCTGCTATGCCGTCCTGATGATCACTAATAAGTGTAGACGGTTGCAACTTATGTTTTTTTTCTTTCTTCTCTGTTGCGCGATATCCCATTATTATAACACTTTCTTGTGTATATATATAACGGGTGTTTTTTTAAATTTGGCGTCAGAGCAAGCAATGAGAGTTCGATTGTGAACGCACCTTTGAATGTCGCCACGCCGCAGTGTATCTAAACCTAACCTCACTTTTAAGTTTTGACATTTTGACATTTGAAAAATAGTGGTCTATTCACAACAAACTCATAGTCATAGCTAACTAGGACGCCAAATTTAAAAAAACACCCGTTATATATATATATATATATATATATATATATATATATATATATATATACAAGAAAGTGTTATAATAATGGGATATCGCGCAACAGAGAAGAAAGAAATCATAAGTTGCAGCCGTCCTGATGATCACTAATAAGTGTGAAACACGTGTAGACGGCTGCAACTTATGATTTCTTTCTTCTCTGTTGCGCGATATCCCATTATTATAACACTTTCTTGTATATCTCTACGCGCATTATTACTTCTAATCATTTATATATATATATATATATATATATATATATATATATATATATATATATATATATATATATATATATATATTTACATCTCACATGTTTAGGGCGTCCTTTCATAGCAATTGTTTATGGCGTCCGCTTACCAAATCTCAGCTATAAGTTTTTTTCACCGTGAATATTTGATCAATTCTTGGAAAGCGGTGTTAATCTTGGCTAAAGGTATACTTTCTATAAGATTTGGAAGTTTTAAGTTTTCATTGCATCGACAACGCGGCGTCCTTTCAGCCGTGTATCATTAAGGCTTCCTCGATATTCATTCTGATTTTCATTTAATCGCTTTTCAGGCGTCCCCGGCATGCATGTGTTTTTATTTCATAGATATTAGAGCGCCCTGCCATGTTGCCACGAGTTCTTGCAGTAAAAAGGTTACACATGAGAAGTTATTAGATTAGAACTAGTTAGCTGGGTTTATTTCGTTTGAGCAATTTTCGCGCGTAAATTAAACCTATACTGGAGAAAGTAAACCAATTTACATTTTATAAAGACGTAACGTACTTTTATATTTCTTATAATTGTATCTATTTATTCCTTGTTTATTGTATATCCTCTGTAATATTTTTAATGGTCTCCTTTCTCAAAAGATTATTGGGCGTTTTTTATCACTGCATCTATCCATCAATTAGAAAAATATTTGCTACCTCTTATTTTTGTAAAAAAAAGTGTATAATTCAAACTGATATTGTTGGTTATATTTTTTATTTTTGATTGATTTATTTTCATTATTTCCACACCACTAGAATATTTCTATATACTACACCAATGGGATTTTTTAGAGAGCTAGAATCTAATTATACTTGTTATAATGTTCATGAGTTTACGTATTTTAGGTATTCGTTTTCAGTTATGATTGTTGATAATAATTTCTTAACCTTTAAAGAATTTCCTCAGTTCCGCTAAAAAACTGGAATTAGTTTACATTTTGTTAAAAAGTCTTAAGAATAAATAAGTATAAGTAAAGGTAAATAAATATAAGTAAATAAAGATAATACGTATTTATAGTATATTTTTAACCTTCTATTTATGCTTCTGTTTTAGTCACTTTTTTAATTATTCCTAAGTTCCTAAATATTTATCAATTTCTCCATGGAATTACAGTTATATTTCCAGTGTAATTCAAAATTTTCTTTTTTAGTTAATTTTTTAGCTATGTTTTTTTAATCTTTAAACACATAGCGACGTCTCTTACCTACCTCATATGATCTCAGCTGCAAGATCTAAGACCAAAGGGGGAGATTACAATTTACAACGCTAATTTATATTAGCTTAAATTTTATTTACTATTTTAATTTTATAATTATTCTTGATAAACAAAATCAGAAATCGATGCTTTAAGACATATTGTTTGTACGTATAATTGATAATTGCAAAAAATACTCCAACCATTCCTACTTCATAACATAACACATAACCTAACGCGTAACCTTCTCTGTAACCTAACCTATACCCTAACCCAGAACCAAAACCACATTCTAATTCATAACATAACTTATAACCGAATCCAAATCTAACCTATAACCTAACCATTAACCTAAACTTTAACCCGTAACCTAACCCATAACCAAACCAATAACCACTAAACTAGTCCACAAACAAACCCACAGTCTAGCCCGCACCCTAACCCATAACTTAACCAATAACCTAACCCATAGCCTAACGCATAACATATCCCATGACCTAACTAACCCATAATCTAAAGTAGAACATGAGCCCCAACCTAAGCCGCAACCTAACCCACAAACTAACCTACAACATAACATACAACCTAACTTACAACCTAACTCACAAGCTAACCTCTAACTTAACCCATAACCTAACCCACAAGCTAACTTACAACGTAACCAACAACCTAATCCATAACCAAACCAATAACCACTAAAGTGGCCCACAAACAAACCCACAGTCTAGCCCACATCCTAACCCATATCCTAACCAATGACCTAACCCATAACCTAACGCATAACATATCCCATGACCTAACTAACCAATTCACTAACTAGAACCTAATTCACAACCTAACCCACAAGCTAACCTCTAACTTAACCCATAACCTAACCCACAAGCTAACTTACAACGTAACCAGCAACCTAACCCAAAACGAAACCCCGTTCTTTTTAAATATTAAAAATAACATCCTTTATGTTTTACATATTAACCCACAACCTAACTCCTTACCTATCCCACAACCTTAGCAACAACCTAACCCACAGCCTAACCTCTAACCCAGCCCCTAACCTAACTTGCAAGCTAAACCAGAACTTAAACTGCAACCTAATTCGCACTCGAACCCACAACCTAAGGTACAAATTAACCCACAGCCGTGCCTACAACCTAACCATCAACCTAATCCACAACCTATTCCAAAACCTTACCTACAAGCTTACCGACAACCAATGCCCACAGCCTAATCTACAACCTCAGCCATAACCTATCACATAACCTACCCTTTAACTTAACCAAGAAACTAAACAACAACATCACCAACAACCTAACCCATAACGTAATGTACAACCTAACTCACAACCTAGCCTACAACCTAACACATAACCCAATCTAAGCTATAATCTAACTCATTTCCTAAACCACAACCTAACCCACCAACTAACCTGCAACCTAATTTACAATCTAACCTACAACCTAACTTATAACTTATCCCATAACCTATTCTATAACCTAATCCATAACCGAAAACACAACCTAATCTGCAACCTAACCCACAAGCTAACTTACGACCTAATCCACAACCGAACTCCTAACCTAACTTACAACCTATCCTATAACCTAACCTACAGCCTAACTTACAACTTAACCTACAACCTAACCCACAACCTAACATACAACCTAACCCACAACCTAACATACAACCTATACATTAAACTTTCCAATAACCTAAATCAAAACCTAAACCACAACGTAAATTAAATCCTAGCCCACAAAGTAATCCGCAACCTAACCCATAACCTAGGTCTTAAGCTAACCCCTAATCTAAACTACATCCTAATTCAGAACCTAACCTACAACTTAACCCACAACCTAACTCACAACCTAACATACAACCTAACCCAAAACCTATCCCACAACCTATCCTATAACCTAAACCTTAATATAAATCACAATCTAACTCGCAACCTATCCCGCAACCTAACCCACGACCTAACCTACAAATTAACCCACAGCCGTGCCTACAACCTAACCATCAACCTAATCCACAACCTATTCCAAAACCTTACCTACAAGCTTACCGACAACCAATGCCCACAGCCTAATCTACAACCTCAGCCATAACCTATCACATAACCTACCCTTTAACTTAAACCGGAAACTAAACCTCAAAACAATCCACAACCAAATCTGCAACCTAACCCACAACCTAACCCACAGCCTAAACAACGACATCACCTACAACCTAACCCATAACGTAATGTACAACCTAACTCACAACCTAGCCTACAACCTAACACATAACCCAATCTAAGCTATAATCTAACCCACTTCCTAAACCACAACCTAACCCACCAACTAACCTGCAAGCTAATTTACAATCTAATCTACAACCTAACTTATAACTTATCCCATAACCTATTCTATAACCTAAAGCATAACCGAAACCACAACCTAATCTGCAACCTAACCAACAAGCTAACTCACGACCTAATCCACAACCGAACTCCTAACCTAACTTACAACCTATCCTATAACCTAACCTACAGCCTAACTTACAACTTAACCTACAACCTAACATACAACCTAACCCACAACCTAATATACAACCTAACCCATAACCTAACATACAACCTATACATTAAACTTTCCAATAACCTAAATCAAAACCTAAACCACAACGTAAATTAAATCCTAGCCCACAAAGTAATACGCAACCTAACCCATAACCTAGGTTAAGACCTAAAAGCTAGGTTAAGCTAACCCCTAATCTAAACTACATCCTAATTCAGAACCTAACCTACAACTTAACCCACAACCTAACTCACAACCTAACATACAACCTAACCCAAAACCTATCCCACAACCTATCCTATAACCTAAACCTTAATATAAATCGCAACCTAACCCACGACCTAATTCTTAAGCTAACTCCTAATCTAACTCATAACATATCTCACAACCTAACCTATAACCTAACCTACATTATAAACCACAACCTAATCTACTGCCTAACTTACAACTTTAGCTAGAACTTAACACCCAACCCTAACCCCTAACTCACAACCTAATATAAAAGATAACCCACAACCTAACCCCTAACATTACCCTTAACCAAACCACAATCTAACTTTTAACCTGACCCACAAGCTAACCGAGCACCTAACCTAAAACCTAATAAACAACCTAATCCACGAGCTAACCGACCAACTAACCTATAAAACCTACCCCCTAACTTAATTCACAACCTAACCTACAATCCAACCTACAAGTTAACCTACAACCTAACTTAGAATCTAACATACAACTTAACCAAAAAGCTATCCCATAACCTTACTAATCCCCTAACCTTATTAGTTTTGGCTTGATATTTCTTCGTCGCAGACTTTCCCATATCTTTTTCTGTGGAACTCTGTCAAAAGCCTTTTCTAGGTCCAGGAATGCTAAATACAGTTCTGTGTTTCTTGCCCTGGTATTCTGTATCATCTGTTTAATGGTAAATATATGATCTTGTACGCTATGTCCTTTCCTAAAGCCACTTTGCACCTCTGTCAATTGCCCTTCCACAGCGCACTTGAGTCTTTTTTCTAGTATACGTTCGTATAGCTTGGAAACAACACTAAGTAGAGTGATACCCCTATAATTACCACTCTGCGCTATCGCCCTTTTTGAATATTGGTAGTATTATTCCAATTTTCCAGTCGTTGAGCACCGTCCCTGAGTTCCAAGCTTTATTAAACAGTTTTGTAATAATTTCTATGCTTTGTTGGTCTAGGTTCTTTAGCATTTCTGGTGTAATGGCATCGTGTCCTGCTGATTTTCCTTTTTTCATATAGTTACTTGCCTCAGCAACTTCCTCTGTTTCTATATTTTCATCGTCTTCCTCTGGAGCAATGTGTATTGTTGCCTCTGTGTGTATCTTGTCTAGATCTTCCGTGTTTAATAGTTCCTTGAAGTATTCTCTCCACCTCCCCATTATCTTTACTTCATTTGTGATTATGCTCTTATCTTTTGTTTTTATTTGTTTTAAGTTTTTATTGCTTTCTATTTCTTGGGTTTTTTATTACCTTGTAGAACAGCTTCTGGTTTGTATGTCTGTCTTTTTCCATTTTCTTTCCGAAATCTTCCCATGTTTGCTGTTTTGTCTGGAAGACCATTTCTTTCACTTTTACCCGTTGCTCTTTATATTTTGCATAGTTGGTTGCTGATCTATTTCTTAGATATTGTTGCCATAGTTTTTTCTTAGTTTTTACTTCAAGCTGTATTTCTCGGTTCCACCTTCGGGTTTGTTTCTTGTTGTAGTTTACTACTGTGGTACCACACACTTCCGTTGCTGTTGAAATGGTTCATGCTCTCCCACACGTTTTTCGATACTTCTATTCTTTCTTCTACTGTTTCCCTGAACTCTTTTGCTTTGCTTGTGTCTTGTAATTTATATGTTCTTATGACTTTGTCAGATTTTATATATTTTTCCTTTGTTTTCTGTTCTTCATTTCCTCTTTCTATCTTAATTTTTCCCGATAGCATGTAGTGATCGCTATAGATTTCTGGGTTTCGATTTACTTTGACATCTAAGATTTCTTTCCTGTATGTTCTGTTGATAAGTATATAATCAATTATTGATTTTTTGTTTCGGCTTTTAACCTTTCTGGTATACTTATGCATGTCCTTATGTGCATAGAATGTATTTGTTACTATTAGGTTATTCTCTATACAAAAATGTATTAATCTATTTCCGTTGTTGTTTATATGATTCTCTCCGTGGGTGCATATAACATCAACTACATGACTGGTTCTTTTCCCTACTCAACTATTAAAGTCTCCTAGTATTATTGGTCTACCTCTTATATTTCCGATCGTGTCTGTTGATTGTTCCCAGAACGCGTGTTTCTTTATTGTTAATTCATTTTCATCAGGTACATATACTATTATTATTGTTGTGCTGTTTTTCTGTTCAAGTTGTATTTCTATTTTTAGTATCCGTTCCGAAACAAACTCCCATTTCCTGGTGTTATTTGCATGTTCCTCTTTCATTATGCACCCAACGCCTTCTGCTGCTCTTTTTTCTGCTGGTACCCCACTATACCATAATATATGTCTGTCCATTTTTATCATTCCTTGTCCTTTTTTCTTTGTTTCGGTTATGGCTAGTACGTCTAATTGTGCTTGGTCGAATTCTTGTACGAGCTCATGTTCTTTCCCGTTTATACTTATTATGTTCCATGTAGCTACTTTTATTATCGGTTTTGTATTACTTTTGTTTTTGTTTTCCGTTTTCTCCTTCCCTTTTTTTGGTGTTTTTCTTTCTGTCTGTGAACTTTCCTCTGCTTTTTGCTTTAACATTCCGTTTTCTATAACCTTATTCTTTGCTTGTTTCGTCATCGTGTTACGGTCCTTCATTTGGGTTATTAGTTTTTTGGGGTTGTATTAGTTTCTCTTTTTTCTAGTTCTCTTATGTCCTTGTTCCATATCCATTCAGTGTTGTCTACTATTACTTTGCTATATCCAATTTTAAGTGTTTTTCCTTTTCTTTTCTCAGCTTGTGCTAGCTTCCTAATTTTCTAATGTTTTTCTCTTTCGGCTTTTGTTTGGTCATTGTTTATGTATATCTTATCTGGTTCCATATTCTTTAATTTTGCTTTGTTCTGCATTATTTTCCTCTTATCTGCCTCATTTCCTAGTTCAATTACACACGTATTTTCATTTATCTTGGTTGCCTTCTTAACTTTAATGTCTATCTCCAAGTGTTGCTGTATAAAGTTTTCCGTAGTTTGTTTCAATGTTTCCGGTTCACTTGTATTTATCTTTCTTCCTGTCAGCACTACATTGTTTTTCCACCTTTCTTTCTCTATAATTTCTATATTACTTTTGATTTCCCTCAGTTCCTTTTTGATTTCGGAGTTTACTTGTTTTATCTTTTTATTCTCTTCTCTCAGGCTTGTTTTCCTCTTTTACTCCACTATGAAATCCTTGTGATTTTATTCATCTGTTGTATTTCACTTTTTACATCATTCACCTCCTTCCTTAAATTGCTCATCATTTCTATTAAGGTATCAAGTTTTTCTTCTTTCCCTTCTTTTGTCTTAGTTGTGTCTCTTGGTGTTTCCGTTGGGATCCTTGGAGGTCTCTTGCTCCTATCGAGCCCTTCTTTATCCTCTTTCTCAGTCTTCCTCTTTCTTGCATTTTTGTCTATTGAATATTCGTCACTATCCATTGTTTCGTATTACTTACTTTATTTTCCTGGACTTTGTTGTACTTTAATTTTGTTTATTGCTGCCTGCGTAAATAGGCGACCCGAATCGACTTCTCGGAGGTAGGCCTATTATCAGTTCAGCTAAAATTTCTTTAGTATTTGTACTTATATTGTGGTTAATTATCCTATATTTATGCAGCCCGCTGTTCTTCTAGGTATATTGGGTTGCCTATCCTATTGTGGACTTGTTGGGGATTTTATAGTTGTAAAATTTTTGTTTATCACTTACTTATCACTACTATAGCCACAGTATAAATAACATACAGTAACGTGACTATCGCAAATAGTTCCCATCCACCACACAACATGCTGCCATGTGCCGGCAGTACATAGAAAGCAGTTATACTTCATACACTCGACCGAGCACATCAAATTTGCCAGTCCCGTATAACTCGAGTTGTGCAGTGCGAGAGTCCCTATTACGAAATTAATAAACACAGAATCAGGAAACGATGCAGAGATAGTTTTAATTGACAAAGATTACCAAACTTCTGATAAATTAAAAAAAATTTTATTCGATATATATGCGGTTATTTGATAAAAAATGTTTATCGGTACATACATGTGAAACATGAGTTTTATTTAATTTATTTTATCTATGAAAATACTTTTTCAACAACACTTCCAAGATATTTGTGTAAATGGAAATGTGGTCAAACGCTTTTATCCATCTTCAAATCATTAATATTTCTACATTCGTGCAATAATTTTAAGTATAATAATAATATAGTATATCATTTACACGCTCGACTGCGAGTGTATTACACTTTAAAAGACGTTTACAGAAATTTTAAATCGTCCAAAACTAGTAAAAAGATAATTATATTGAAACATTTTCGTTTTCTAAATGAATATTCAATTATGTACGTTAATTTAAGTTCAGTTAATAACAAACTAATTGTTCAAAGGCGTCAATTAGTTTTGTTGATTCAAACAATTCTATTTCGTATTTTATTGAATACGTTACTGGATAGTATCTGCAGGCGATGCCGACCGATGAACGTCGGTGCACTGCTTCGTTTATAGGCGTGATATTCGAAGGTGGATTAAAAACATCAATGGTGCCCCATACAAGTAAACCTACTAATTGTTATATATACTGTGCTATAGCATGCAAAATTGTGTCTTATTGCTATTATTCATAATCCATACTAATTTTGTATCTAAATTAATTTTTACTCACAATTTCATTAAAAGAACGTATTCTCTTACTTCCACTTCTTCCTATAAGAGTCCTCTTACTATTGTATCCTTTCCTTATAAATATATTCTCTCGATATGGTCCAAAATTGGGATTGAATATCGTAGTTGTATAGTATTATATCTCTTTTATTTCTTTAAAATTTAGCTAAATTTATATAAAACATTTATTTATAACTTCTTTGACCATATACAATTTTTCAACTACGATTCCACCAGCTTATATCTTAATGCAACATAACAGAATGGTGGAAATCATGTTAAACCTTCTTAGAAATTAGTACTTTTTTGCAGTGGCGTGCGGTCCATGGAAGCAATGGAAGCAATGCTAGCCTTGAGAATTTATTAAAAATAAAAACAATGCTAACAAAAATACTTTTGTAAAATTATGGTTATCGTTTATTTAAATTGAAATATTTATCAAATTAAAGCTCAATATCAACTCTGTACAGCAAAAAGTATAATTATTTAGAGTACTATTTTAAATTAGGCTCATTAAACTTGCACGGAAAGGTAATACCGATTCAAATGTGATACATACACTTCATATAAGCACTGTTTACAAATGCTCTTCTCTTAACCTTGGCGTGAATCAGCGAGCGTGGGGTGTTATAGTGTACGGATGCTGTTAACATTGTTTGGGCGTTATTTTTATTGTGCTTCGTTCCCAAATGTTTATTTATTATAATTTGGTTATTTGTTCGATTTAGTGTTACTTAAGTAATGTAAATCTGCGAATGAGACTGTATTTTGTCGCATTTTATTATTTTAATTTATAAGTTGGATTTTTTTAAAGACAAATAGTTCTATTTAGTTTGCCTATATGCAAATTTAAAATTGCATTATCGTCACGACTGCAAATTCAACTGTTTCGGTGAAAGGTTCGAGTACCTTCGATATAACCGAATCAGGACGATTTTTTGTTCAGTTTGTAAATTATTAATAAGGAGTTTTTCGCATACAGTTTTGGAGAGAAATTACAAATTATTAAGAAAGGCAGATCAGAACCAGATCTTTCAAATTGAACAACAAAGATTAAAACCTGTACCGGTATTTTGCTAACAAAGACCGGAAAATTGATACGTAGTAGTAGTTTTTTTTTTAAATAAAGAATGATAGTCAACAAATTCCATAAATATAAAGTGTAAAAGTGCTTCTTTGAAAAACTTTTAAGCTTAATAATTATAACACTGTTTTTTATTGTACCTAGCAGGGGCGGATCCAGAGAAGTATTTTGAGGGGGAAATCTTTGGAAAAATAATTGTTTTAATAAATAATAATTAAACAAACATTATTTGTTTCTATTCTATGTAAACTTATTTCTAAATTGGGGGGGGGGATTATTCCCTCCCCGTTAATCTGCGCCTGTACCTAGGTGTATTATAATTAAAATCGTGGTTGCTTCCCTAGCCTAAATTCTCACCGCACGCCACTGCTTTTTTGTCTCTTAAGATAATTACTTACTGAACATTTGCAATCAGTCAGCCATGGCTTGTACGTGGTCTTTGGACTTGCAAGGTGGCCACGAACCAATCAGTTAATACCACCTCTGCTAATAAATTATATAATATATTGTTAATATAGCTCTCATAAATTACACTCAAATGGTTTCTCACCAGAGTGAGTTCGCATGTGTGTTTTAAGACTACCACTTTGAGAACATTTGTAGTCACATAAATTGCACTAAAATGGTTTCTCACCAGTGTGAGTTTGCATGTTTTTTGAGAATACTACTATTTGAGCCTTTGTAGTCAAATAAATTACACTTAAATGATTTCTCAGCAGTGTGAGATTGCATGTGTGTTTTAAGACTACCATTTTGGGAACATTTGTAGTCACATAAATCACACTCAAATGGTTTCTCACCAGTGTGAGACTGCATGTGTGTTTTAAGATTACCACTATGAGAACATTTGTAATCACATAAATAACACTCAAATGGTTTCACACGAGTGTGAATTCGCATGTGTGTTTTAAGACTACCACTACGAGAACATTTGTAATCACATAAATTACACGCAAATGGTTTCTCACCAGTGTGAGTTTGCATGTGTGTTTTAAGACCACCAGTTTGAGAACTTTTAGAGCCACACAAATTACACTCAAATGGTTTCTCACCAGTGTGAGTTCGCATGTGTGTTTTCAGACTACCATTTTGGGAACATTTGTAGTCACATAAATCACACTCAAATGGTTTCTCGCCAGTGTGACACTGCATGTGTGTTTTAAGATTACCACTATGAGAACATTTGTAATCACATAAATTACACTCAAATGGTTTCTCACGAGTGTGAATTCGCATGTGTGTTTTAAGACTACCACTACGAGAACATTTGTAATAACATAAATTACACGCAAATGGTTTCTCACCAGTGTGAGTTTGCATGTGTGTTTTAAGACCACCAGTTTGAGAACATTTATAGCCACACAAATTACACTCGAATGGTTTCTCACCAGAGTGAGTTCGCGTGTGTGTTTTAAGACTACCATTTTGAGAACATTTGTAGTCACATAGATTACACTCAAATGGTTTCTCACCAGTGTGAGTTCGCATATGTGTTTTAAGATCACCATTTCGAGAACTTTTGAATTCACACAAATGACACTCAAATAGTTTCTCACCATTGTGAGTTCGCATGTGTGTTTTAAGACTACCACTTTGAGAACATTTGTAGTCACATAAATTGCACTAAAATGGTTTCTCACCAGTGTGAGTTTGCATGTTTTTTAAGAATACTACTATTTGAGCCTTTGTAGTCAAATAAATTACACTTAAAGCATGTGTGTTTTAAGACTACCATTTTGGGAACATTTGTAGTCACATAAATCACACTCAAATGGTTTCTCACCAGTGTGAGACTGCATGTGTGTTTTAAGATTACCACTATGAGAACATTTGTAATCACATAAATTACACTCAAATGGTTTCACACGAGTGTGAATTCGCATGTGTGTTTTAAGACTACCACTACGAGAACATTTGTAATCACATAAATTACACGCAAATGGTTTCTCACCAGTGTGAGTTTGCATGTGTGTTTTAAGACCACCAGTTTGAGAACTTTTATAGCCACACAAATTACACTCAAATGGTTTCTCACCAGTGTGAGTTCGCATGTGTGTTTTCAGACTACCATTTTGGGAACATTTGTAGTCACATAAATCACACTCAAATGGTTTCTCGCCAGTGTGACACTGCATGTGTGTTTTAAGATTACCACTATGAGAACATTTGTAATCACATAAATTACACTCAAATGGTTTCTCACGAGTGTGAATTCGCATGTGTGTTTTAAGACTACCACTACGAGAACATTTGTAATAACATAAATTACACGCAAATGGTTTCTCACCAGTGTGAGTTTGCATGTGTGTTTTAAGACCACCAGTTTGAGAACATTTATAGCCACACAAATTACACTCGAATGGTTTCTCACCAGAGTGAGTTCGCGTGTGTGTTTTAAGACTACCATTTTGAGAACATTTGTAGTCACATAGATTACACTCAAATGGTTTCTCACCAGTGTGAGTTCGCATATGTGTTTTAAGATCACCATTTCGAGAACTTTTGAATTCACACAAATGACACTCAAATAGTTTCTCACCATTGTGAGTTCGCATGTGTGTTTTAAGATCACCATTTCGAGAGCTTTTGAATTCACACAACCGACACTCAAATAGTTTCTCACCGGTGTGAGTTCGCATATGTCTTTTAAGACCACCATTTTGAGAACTTTTGAATTCACACAAACGACACTCAAATGGTTTCTCACCAGTGTGAGTTTGCATATGTGTTTTAAGATTACCATTTCGAGTACTTTTGAATTCACACAAATGACACTCATATGATTTCTCAGCAGTGTGAGTTCGCATGTGTGTTTTATGATTACTACTATAGGAAAACTTGTAATTAGACAAATTACACTCAAACACTTTCTCACCACTGTAAGTTAACATGCGTCTTTTTTTACCATCACCAATGGCTTGTGTGGGTTCTTGTGGAGTACTGAAGTTATAAAACAGATTTTCAACGCTCTTAGAATCTGTGTCAATCTCATCCATGGTATTAAAATATTTCCTTATTTGTGGTTCGATTTTGATCTCCAATTCTTCTTTGATTGCTGTTGATTCATCGTCATCCATTGTATCAATATTTGTATTATCACAATCTGCAGCAAAAAAAATAACATTAAAATTGACCTCACTTTTATCTGACATAATAAACTTTCTGAATCTGATACCATCAATGTTATGTATAACCAGTTTAACTTTATTAGATTGAAATATTTAAAGCTCTTAAACTCAATGTTATGACTATCAGTAGGTAATCAACAAGTATCATTCACAAGCAACTTACGTTTAAAGAAGACGTTCATACAATTCTAAATATACCACTATAATACATACCTCCAAGGAAGTTTACCTCCCTAAAGTTCGATTGAAAAACAAATTCTATCAAATCAGATTGTATCAAATGTTTATCGAATAGTGATTTAAAAACACAATTATAATATACTATGTATTACTACGTAATTGCATGCTTAATTGTAAATTCACTGTATAGGATTGATGGATTTTACAACTTCATAATCAACATTAATGCGTTTTAAGAATATTTTCACTCGAACATTAACACAGAGTATTTTAAACGTTTACATGTGTAAAAAAAATATAATTGCCAGACCTGATGGGCTGTGGGACAGAAACCTCAGGTAGATAGTGCGTGACGTATACCCGCAATGTTTGTTTAGTCAAATACTTTAATATTATTAATACCGGAAACTCCATATACTTTACCATATGAAAATAGGCGACATTTTTGTGGCGCCATCTTCGCAGATTGGTGTTCAACTATCAAATGGTTTTTCGGTGAGAATCCTGCATCTAATTAAAAAATAGCACTATTTCTGTTAAACGATGGTTTATTACTGTTATGCTAAAGTATATAAAAATTTTTAATTTATCTAAACTATTCAATCTTTCATTACAATGACGATTTTTTAATTACTTTCCCAATATTTGAGAAATGTCAGGTTTATTTGCACACCACAACGCAAGGGGCGCTATTAAATTTTGTCTCCCATTTTTCGAAATAAGTTTCCGGTATTAATAATATTAAAGTATTTGGTTTAGTGTTACCAGTCGCCATTACTTTGGAGGCAAACATTGAGTTTAGGTGGCGAAGTCATTTTGTGTTTTACAATATAGTTATTTATATATTAAGGGCATAAGGAAGCTTTTATGGCCAGAACCGTTATTTCTCTAGGAAAAGGCTGTAGGGCCAAAAAAGCAAGTTATGCCCGCTATACATACACTATTTTATGCACAGATTAAGTTTTTATCTCAAATCTTTATTGTGTAAGAAATAGAATTAAATGAGTACGTAGGTACATCAAGTAGTAGAGTCAATTTTTGCAAAAGACATGCCTAAGTTCTTATTTTTTACTATCTTAAGATAGAGACTTGAAATCTTTTGTAATGCCTTGAGTACTGGACCAATATAAAATGTAATATGTTTAAAATGGGGGCACGCCCCCTCGGGGGGTTAAAACCCCCATTTTACACTCTCAATTTACTAACTCGGGAAATTTTCCATCAACTTGAGCGAAATTCATGTTGGAGAGTTTTTGGGGTTCCTGATTATGAATTCAATGAGAAAATTAAGAAATACAAAATGGCAAACCCAAAATGGCGGTCTTTGAGATTGGAAATGCGATTTACGCCGTTTCTATTAATTTTAGAGAAAAATTCAGAGAGTCTAAAAGTGTTTAGAATGGGATTTTGCAAAGGAACGTACTATTTTGGTTACCTTATCATGTAACCCCCTTCACTCTTCTTCTCAGTAGGGGAGAGTGAAGGGGTTACATAATAGGCTAATCGGAATTATGGATTCCTATGCAGAATCACATTCTAAACACTTTCTGGCTTTTTGCATTTTTCTCTAAAATCAATAGAAACGGCGTAAATCACATCTTTAGTCTAAAATACCGCCATCTTGGGTCCGCCATTTTGAATTTTTTGATGTTCTCATTTGATTCATAATCAGCGACCTCAAATCTTCCTCCAACATAGTTTTTGCTCAACTTGGTTGAAAACTTCCCGAGTTATTAAATTGGGAGTTTAAAATGGGGGTTTCAACCCCCTGAGGAGGCGTTTCCCCATTTTAAGCATATTACATTTTATATTGCTCCAGTACTAAAGGCATTACAAAAGATTTCAAGTCTCTATCTTTAGATAGTAAAAAATAAGAACTTAATGCAAAAATTGACTCAACTACTAGGGCAGAGCGAAGTGGTTATACAATAAGGTAACCAAAATAATGTATTCCTTTGCAAAATAACATTTTAAACACTTTTTGACTGTTTGAGTTTTTTCTAAAATCAATAGAAACGGCGTAAATCGTATTCTCAATCTCAAATGCCGTTATTTTAGGACCGCCATTTTGAATTTTTCAATTTTCTCATTGGATTCATAATCAGTGAACCCAAGAACCCTCCCAACATAAATTTCGCTCAATTTGGTTGCGTTATTAAATTAGGAGTGCAAAATGGGGGTTTCAACTCCCCGACGGGGCGTGTCCCCATTTTAAACATAACATTTTATATTGGTCCAGTACTGAAGGCATTACAAAAGATTTCAAGTCTTTATCTTTAAATAGTAAAAAATAAGACCTTAATGCAAAAATTAACTCTACTAAAGCCTCTGTGCGTATACTTATATGCTTATACGAAGTACGTTACTATAGTTACTATTCCAAAATATTTAATTTCAGCTTATTTTCATTGGTGATAAGTTTACAAATTATATTAAGAACCAATCAAGTTCTACAAAAAACTTCTGACATTTAATTGACGTTTCGTTATTGCCCGTCTGACCGTAAAGAGGGCTTTGGGCTAAAAAGAGACGGTTATGTTTAGATGAGTGTAGTCTAATTATAATGTATCTGTGCATAAAATACATTATTTATATAACAAGCAAACTAAACATTCAGTATGGTAAATTGCTGTGCCTGTAAATTCAGTGTTCAAGCAGAAGTGAAATGAACGTACAGGAAATTAGTTTTCAGAGGTAAAATAGAAATACATCGTTATGCATGAGTATCAAAATTAGATTATATTTTATTAGTGCGTTATCGTAATTAACTCTTATTAATCTATGAGTAGTTTAAACATTAATAAGCTTTAATTACATTTACCTTGGAACACGTTAGTTAAAATCGTATTTCAAATAAACTCACGTAAAAGCAGAACTGTCAGAATTATAAATTCGATAAATTTATAATGCTGATAATAACCAGATGGAATATTTCATAAATGACCACGTATGCGAACCAAAAAACTAATTATTTATAAACGTAACAAAACTATGAAGAGATGTAAAACGTCACCAAAATTGCAAAAATAAACGCAATCGAATTTTACAAATTGCGTTCGATTGCTAATGACTAAGCTATATATATGCACATTTGAAATAGTATGCAAAGCTTCAAACAGCTTTTGCAAACTTCCAAAGTTTTAGGCGCAGTAGATTTATAAAACCTTGTTAAACAAAAAGTTTTGCATACCTGGCATACGGGTTTTGAGTGCTTATTGTACATAATTTAAACTATACTTAGCGTAAGTCTCATCAATATTGGTTGACTATTTAAATTTTTATGGCAACTTAAAAAGCATACGCGATTTTCGCAGTTTCTTCGATTTTGCAACTTAATTATTTTAGTTATAACAATCAAACCGGCGCCATTTTGTAGCTATTTTTATTATAAACAAATCATACCTGATGAGCTACGGAATAAAAACACCTTGAAAACGGTTGATGGCGTCTTAATTTGTTAATAACTTTTTTGCTGTCACTACGATTTAGTACGCAACTACATATATTGCTCTACCCACTACTCTAAATATGTTTGTGCAATAAAATAGCAGTTAACACTAAAGAACCAAAAACAGAGACTTTTGGTTCCCTGCCGACTGGAGTATCAAAAATGTCAACTGTATCGGGCTGTGAATAGTATTTATTGTGATTATTAGTAATTAAATATCAATACTTCGGAAGAAAATCAGTCTAACGTGTGTCACACTTTACGACATCATTCCTCTGGCAAGTATTACTGCATAATTTTCAACATAAAAACTAAAAAAACTGCTTCAAGATTAAGCTACCTTCTATGCATGTGTCCCATTAGAAATTTGGAGATTAGAAATTCTGAATTGGCGCTTTTAACATCTTTAAATGTAATAAACGTCATTCCTCTGGCCATCATTCCTCTGGTCATTATTTCTCTGCCTTTTACGATCCAGAGGAATTCTGTTAACTATACTAACCAAAACCAACAAAACTAGCCAAATTGTTTTTAGTACAGATCCTTACGACTAGAACATCACACAACAGAGTAGAGAAGAGAAGCTGAAGAAGAAACGGGAAGCTGAGAAATGAAGATACTACAGGTTGAAAAAAGATTCTACAGGAAGAGGGCAACTGAAACAGAAGGAAAGGAAGCAGTATTTAAAGAAAAAACGTTACTTTATATTTACTTCGAAATTGCCTTAAAGGGATTAAATATTACCTTATGGCTGTTGAGGCTATTGAGGAAATGGCAGCTACCCTTGAAAATAGTGGAAAAAACAACATATTTTCATTTCCAGGGACAATGAAAGTTCACCAAGTAAAGGGAAATCTACTTAATGGTTCTCTACACCTTTATTGACTCAGTACTTTTGAAGAAAAATATTCATCAGAATATTTTCTTGGTTTACTGCAGTACCAAACTCTAGTTTTAGCTATTATTTAAATAAATATTATCTTTATTTTTTAATTAATTTTTCTTGACTCTATTATTACTATAACATTTGCCAAATTAAAAAGCTTTGAGTAATTCCTCGGGTTATAAAATCATTCCTCTGGCGCTAGTATTGAAAATATGTCTAAATTTCTTAAAAACATGAAAATTAATATGATTTTCTATACTAAACAATGTATTGTAACGTTCTTTTTAAAATAATAACAAAAGTGCCGTTTAAATCGTCTATTAATAAGAAATATTTATTTACAAACACTAATGAATACACTATAAATTAACGCTATGATTATAAACCATTAAAACTATTATTTACAGACTATGAATTTATAATACAACATTTATCTTCACATTTACTATTTATTTCGTGATATACAGTTAATGACTCTCTGTTGACTGCCCCTTTTTATCCGCGAAGTCGATTTTATACCCTCCTACGAATCTTCTAGAAGTCGCTCGAACATACCGGTATATTGCTAGAATAACCGCGTCTCTTTCACAGGCCTCGTGCGATGAGTAATGCTCTGGTGCGATGCGTCATTCTCTCGAATGCTGTAGAATATTCCATTTGTTGAAAGAAGAAGAGGTTCTTTTTTTTCTCTCTTGTTACAGTATTATTATACAACTAACTGAGATTGTTGGCGGAAACTGGTTTCTAACAATTTAAGTTTTTCTCAAAATTGCAGATCTAAAATAGGTAGTTAATAAAAAGTCACCCATATCGAAGTATTCCGTAAAAAATGGAATTAAATACAATTAATTTAATGGAATTATGTTGTAAAATAACGTTTTTCTGACAGCGTCAGTAAAGTAATCAATTTTACGCGATTTTGTGCAAGTTGTCTGCTCTAAATTACAGAAATCTTTATGTTGTAAAAGATGCATATCGGCATTGCTTGGCAAGTGCTCAAATTTTTTCGATTCATTAATCTCAAAAAACACATGGAGGTTTAACGTACTCATCAGATAATGTCATACTAATTTACAAAAGGGCTGAAGAATATTTGAGGGCAAGCCAAAATTGTTTACATGAAAAAAAATTATTTCATAACTTATTATTGAAATTATTTTGTAATTTGAACAAATACATTTTTGTAATAACAAACGCAAATTAGACATTTTAGAAGCCTTTGAGATATACAAACACAAACTCAGGGTACCTTTAATGAATGAACAACTTGAGCTCAGTAATTCTCCGTTACTGGAAGTATTAGATGTTTAATTATGATTTTTATTATTAATTTTTATTATTATTATTATTTTATCTAGTTACCTATTTTGTATCTACCTTAGCGACGTGTTTGTTTATAATTATATTACCTTTGATAATGACAGCATAGCTGTCGAAACAATATTGCAGGTATATTTTAATAAAACTGTGAAACTTTTAATAATCTTTATTTATTTCATAAATATATTTCTGTCAATCTAAATTTTCATGTGTTAGAAACAAACAAATCTTAGGCCGCAGTCTCACTGCAACCACTACCACCCACCACCATCAACTACCATCGACCACCACCAATTAAAATAAGTCCGTGCGGTCCCACTGAAGCAAGTAGTGACCACCAGTATCATGTAAAATTTTAAATCTCGCGCTTGTTTTATGTTTATCTCTGAAGTAAACATATTGCCAACTTAGCAAGCACTGTTATTATTATAATTTCCTATTAAATGAGGTTATGTGCATTGTTTGTTTACTATTGTTGCGTTGTATTTAAAGAAATAATAAACCAAATTATTGCAAAAATATGACATTATTAGATGAATCAGATAGCGAGGAAGTTATAACTATGTGCTATGGTACATGTGGAACAAAATATAAAAAAATCACGAAATATGTGGATACGGGAAATCTTTCTTCATAGGGTGCAGTTGGGAGAATATTATCAAAAAATAATTAGTGCCCCAGCGGCCCAGCCCCAGCTTATAAACAAACGAAGAAAAACTTTATTTTGAAAAGTTTTCACTACCAATTTACCAAAAACGAAAAACCTATAAACAGGAAATTCAAATTTTTAGTGTCTATTTTCATCATGTCCACTAGCGCGTGCGCATTGTCAACCACCGATGACCACCAACCACCAAAATTCGAACACGTCGGAAATTTCAAACTGGTGGTCACCGTTTGATGGTAGTAGGTGGCTAACAGTGGCTTAGTGAGACCAGTACCATTAATTATTGCATGTTTAAAATTTAGTTGGTGGCGGTGGGTGGTTGACGGTGGCTCAGTGAGACTGCAGCCTTATATACTTATTTCCTAATTAAAGCAATTTGTAAAAAATATTTAGACATACAATTACATTTTATTTGCAAAATCAAGCACATCTGGAATCAACTAACGAAACTGATTTTATTTCAAAGACAATAATAATAAATTAGTAAATATCTTTTTAGTTTTGAACATTTTGTTTTAAGTAGAATTAAAGATTTTAATAAAAATGCGACTTTTATTATAAACCCTATTACCCCATTTACAAGACCCCATGGTGTGTTCGCTTTGGAGGCACCTGAGACGTGTTTTTTTGGGTTCGGTTCAAGTCCCGGTAGGTCAAACCACTAACCAACCGTGTTCTATAGATCACTTTCATTTAGATGGCGCTGTAGTCGATGTTTGGTATAAAAACGTAACCTTACCTTTTCTGACTATTTAATTCCGTAGGATTATTACTGTAAAATGTCTTATAATTATTGTGTGCCTCAGTGTTTAGCTATTAGTGGTAAAGATAGAACTGTTACATTCCATAGATTTCTAAAAGATAAAGAGTTACTTAGAAAATGGTTGATTGCCACAAAATCGGGAAAACACCAACAAAGCACACAAAAATTTATTCCGAGCATTTTCTACCAAAAGATTATAAAATTACCAGCATGGGTAAGTTTTACTTTGTAATTTATTTTAGATTTATTTAAGCTTGCATATTTTATTTTTAGGAGAATGCAAGATTTTTAATTACAGAACTGCAGTTCCCTCTCAATGTTTACCTGTAAGAAAATTTTGCAAGGATCACATCAGAGAACGATTTAAGACTATCAAATACGAAATTAATTGAAAGACAAAACAGTAGCAACGAAAAAGCTGCAGTTATCGATTGGGACATTGCTAGAAATATCAAAATTGATAATTCCTACTGAACTTTCCAAACAAGAAAAACAAACATATTTCTGTTCAAACTGTGGTTTCCTGTAGTAGGTCTCTGTAGCATAATAATTGAAAATTTAATAGGACAAGAAAAATTAAATTCTATGCGATCGAATGTCTAAACATACGTATGTGATACATCGCCAATGAAATAATCTTGTAATTGCTTTGTTACAAAATTTCAAAAATTCTATCGTCACTTGATTTTCTGTAAAATCTGTACATGTAAATAAAAAATGTGTATGTATTGTATAATAAAATATTTTTTATTTATTTACGGTTTCCCATTCCAAAACATAACAAATAATGATATCTGCTAATACTATTTTTACTGTTTATTAAATGAAGCAAACGAATTATTAAAAAAATTGAATAATAAATAATTCAATAATTAAAAAAAATTATAATAGTCTCTACCTTATGTAGCAGTTGATATATCCTTAAATCCTAAAACACTTCTTATAAACAAAACAATACTAATATACAAAAACAGCTCATCGTCAACATTAATAGTTATCCTTGGTTTCTTTGTAATGTAAACAGATGACACGTAGCTCTACAGCTTCTACAGCTCTCTAGAGATCCTTGATAATAATTAAGATAAGAGATGAGACATGATGAACCAGAAACCAAGGCCCACCCGACTTGTCAAACCATTATTATTATTTTGACATCGTGCTAGCTTGGTATCATGTTACAATTTTGTTATTATTCAATTCAAAATTGAATAATTATTCAAATTTTGAAAGAAAAAGAATAACCAAAACTTTATTCTACTACATTAGCATTATGCATAAATAATCATTTAACATAAATCAATATATAAATATAAATATTTAACCTAAATAGGGGAGAGTGGTGCACGTTCAGACATTTATCTTCGCACATGATTTAATATACTATACTAAGGGAATAATACTTAAGGGAAGACAAATCCTTCAGGCCCTTTCTTCCTCATGAATTTGACATAGTAGGCTGGCACCATATCCTCAGTAATCACCTTTTGAATTACCCCCACTAGGTATTTACAGGTTTTCTTCGTTGCTAATCTTACAAGTATATAATTTCCTATGGCTTTCAAGCTTTCATCATCTAGGATATCCTGTAAGGGACCACTTTTTTCATTAGTCTTTATCAAAAAAACTTCCATATCAGAATCGTCAGAAATGTCGAACTTACTTTTCTTCTGTGTGATAGGTTGTTCTAAATTAGAGGAATCAGTCGACTATACATTCATTGGATCCACTTTAATTTTCAGAAAGTCGAATATTTTATACAAAATGTTACTTTAGAATTTTAGATTTTGCATTCTTCTGTTCAACGTGCTAATTGAAGGAAAGGGTAAATGTAGCTGAAGTAAAGTGTTATAACCACTTGTTCCACAAGCAAATTTAAGTTGTAATGCAGCAGAAACTGTTTTATTTGACCAGGGTACAAAGTGATTACTATTACGTTGCATTCTATCAATTTGGTCTGCACTAAAAATTATAGGTTAAAAAAAGTTTAAACAAAAAATTCAGTTTGATTTCGAGTTAAATTAAAAAGTCCATGGATTCTGGTTCCAACCAATCAGAACGGGCGTCCAACATGTCTCATCTCTTATCTAAATTATTTATCAAGGATCTCTAAGCTCTTCCAGGTTTTCATTTGTTCCAAACAACTGGCTGCGAAGTGCATGAAACATATTCTCGCACTTTGCCTATAGCAATCTTTAAATTTTGTGTATCAACAAAATAAAGAAAACTGCTTATATGTCAATGTAAAATATTCAAGAGAATAACACAACGCTCCAATATCTTTATATGCTGCTGACCAGCCTGTAGCGACAGGGCAAGAACAAGTACAGTTAAGTACTTATTTCAAATTGCTTTGATTTTTTCAATAGAATCATTGTAACTTTATATTGGAAAGTTTTTTTGGCTCTGTTGCCTTCAAAATATGTTTTTGTGGTGTTTTCCGTCGTTTACCGTTTTCAATGGTTTAAAATAAGCATCAATAGGAAAACTTCTTACTTCTTCAACTGAAACCACTTTCGCGTCTAATAAGAGAGTTTTGTGTAATTGTTTTCCTTCCAAATGGACAATCTACAATTTGTGGGTTATAGTTCAGAATAAAACTTAAACTAAAATATTAACTTGCCGACGCTTTCAAACCTCTTTGGAACCTGTTGTTTTTGCTCCTAGCTTTTTTAATTCGTTACGTAAAAAATCTAAACCCATTTTTAGACTTTTAATAAACTCTTAATCACTTAAAACTGACGACATACATAAACAGAATGTTACTGTCAAACTTTTAATACCAAACTTCGACTGTGCGCACCTAGTGGTGATTTGATTAACGAAACTAGTTCAATTGATTTATTAGAAAACTATGACGTCATATACGACCGGGTTTCAATTTTAATTGCTTTTGGTCTGTCAAATTCAGAACCTGCTGGGAGCAGGTTACAAATACAGGTAAGTTTTGGTCCTTAGCCAACGACCACTTCAAGATGGCCACAATTTTGAAAATCAAAGTTTTGCGACTTGTTTACATTATTCTAACCTCGCATTTAGAAAAAGTTTAGTGATTTTATACTGTTTTGTTTTAGAAGTTATTACGTTGAGGACCTTTTATAACCCTGTAAATAAACTTATAAAATTTATCCATTTTCTTAATATAATTAGTACTTTATGAGAACATTAATAGATTAATACGTAATTGATCCTCTTCTACCTTGCGCTCTTTACGATGAGCATTAATTTAGCAATTTATTATTATTAACCAATAGTTTATATATTTTTTGTTATTGTTTTAAGTATGTCGTGTTCTGAACTGGCAGATTTAATCCTGAAGGTATTTTCTTTCGTATGTAAGTATATACTATGTGCAATATATGAGTTGAACAATTGTTAATCTAACTCATAATTAAGTATACTACATTCCCTCATGAAGAATTAGTAAACCCATGGATAAGTGTTTTTGGTAAAGATAGTAAAACTTGGATTTGGTCAAAAAATAAATTGGTATGCTCGCAGCACTTTAATCCAGAGGATTTTATTAAAAAGAGTGATCGTAACATCTAAAAGCCTAATGCAGTGAGTGCCCCATATGTCACATGGGTTGCAGCATTAGTGAGAACATCACAAACTAGTCAACCAAATTTGTCACAAAGCACACACACACACTTTCATCTTTAAGTTCAGTAAGTTTAGCTCGGGATATCATTAGAGAAGGTGGTAGTGAACCACAATAGTAGATAGGCAACAAGAGTTCTGGGACAAAATCCCATGTTGTTTTAAAGGGGCCTCAAAGTTAGCGAAAATACCACAAATCCAAGACGGCGGCGGCTCGCGACAGCGTATAACGTGTAAGCATATATCATCGTTAACTTCAGGTCCCTTTTAGAAATACATGGGATTTTGCTATGCATATTTACATTAACAACGAATTAAAAAAAATTCACATACACGTGTCAACTTTAAATTACAGTCGACAAGAATCGATATCAGAACCAACTAGTATTTCCCTTTTTGCTGTTAAATTTATATATTATCGGAGACCCATTCGTAAAATAAAGGGAGTCCATTCATGCGTCAGCCTGTTCTCGTACATTCCAGATGAATGAACGCTTTTAAAAGCACATTTCAGAGAATAATTATCATTTCTAACAAAATAATTTAATTAACAGCCTTTCGAGGTCGAGTCGGAAGCCCCTAACAGCTTTTTTTCCCTATAGCTGACAAGAAAAAGAATCAAGACTAGTTTTGTACATATTACATCATACGCATACTATTAAAAGGGTATCATTCCCTTATATTATACTCGTTTAATAAATCTATGGGATAATAACAAAGAAGGAGTCGACACAGCTGCAATATATTCAATAATGTATTCTGTAGGTCTATCCATCCGTTAAGTTAGATAGGATCGGTGCACATGCATCACCCCAGGGCATCCGCACCCTCTTTTGTTGTTTTTATTACTTTCGCATATTCCAGTTCCAACACATCATAAGCGTGGGGAAAGTGTTTCAACTATAAATACGTTGCATTATGTTCTTACGTGACTGTTAGTCGTCATACGTCATCATGAACACAATAGATCTCTTCGGTAGAGCCATGACAAGCATGACGTCGTCAGATGACCCAGAACGTTTTAGAGGTCCACGAGGGTATGGTTTCAGGCTAACGCCTGAGGGTAATTTCGACTTTGATCAGATAGTCATGAAGGTGTAATTCATGTTAAGAAAAGAAGACTAGCACATGTTAATCAGCCGATAGAAGAATTTGTAATATAGGGGAACCTCTATCGGATAAAGATGTAATTTCTAGACAGTATTTTAACACGCGAGCTATGGATACAAACGAACAACTGCAGTTTATTGCTGACGGTAAACGCATTGTTTCAGTAAGTTATCCCATAGATGATACTGATGCCTCTTTTAAAATCTACGTAGATACTCAATTCGACTCTACAGCACAAACTTTTATTACAATGACTACCGACACTCAGAACATTATTAAAAATCTAAAGCAAAATGTAACAAAGGTTGACATTGAAACTAGTAAACTTAGCACTTTACTAACAACGTTGGAAAATGAAACAAATAGAAATCTCTTAGTAACAAATAACGAAGCGGAAACTAATCATTCCAGCATACTGTGAAAGCTGGAAGAAACGAATAATACACTAGATAAGAATTATAAAGGTTTATTAAATAAAATACAGTTGCTCGTGGACATTCAGAAACTTATGTAGAAAACGGTTGATGTGTTAGCTGTAGAAGCTGTAATGCGTACGAACTCTTACAGCATAAAGAGAGTGTATAATACCAACGAATAACGGAATTTACAACCAGCTGAGAATATATAATCATATTGATATGGACACTATTTTTAATCTAGTTTTAAGTGTATTATATCAAATACTTGATTAGCGCAGATAGGAAATGCGGTGGACCTTACAGAAGTGCTGCGCAGATACGTAGTATGTTCATATCTGCGCTAATCAGTTATTTTTTACTCAGTCTAAATGTATCGTTGAAGAAATAAAGAAAATGTATTTAAACAATGTTTTAGTTTTACTATTGTATATACCTACCCAACCATAGCACTATTTACATGTAAGCAGCACTAGTAACACATCAGTATGCTAAAGAAAGTAAGTTTCGCCGATGAAAGCATGAACAATGTACTTGACATGATAGCATGGGAATACGCATACAGACAGGCGAGAAAGGGAGACTGGGAAACAATAGCACTGGACAGACACCGTTTTCAAAGAAGAATACATGATGTTGAAAAGCAGCTGTGTAAAATTCTACAAGCTGATCATAGAGCCTTATCTATGTACAGAGATTTCAAAATGTAGATTAGTCACTGCGCCGTCGGCGACTGAGTATAAATACAGGTGCACGCAGTCTCATGTTTACGTACCAAATGTTAATTCACCAGGGTAACGGTGTTGTTAACAAGCTCATCGACAACCTGCCGATTGAATGCAATTATCTAAAAGATTACAACGCGGCGACAAAGGAATAAACCCTTTGGACCAGGCGTGTATGCAGCACGACATTTCGTACGCTCAAAGCTCCGATTTGGACAGTAGACACCAGGCAGATCGTGTATTAGAAGAAGCTGCTTGGAAGCGTGTTAAGGCTAAAGACTCTAAATTAGGGGGGAAAGCATCAGCTCTATTTGTAACCGGTATAATGAAGGCTAAAAGAAAGTTGGGAATGGGCGTAAAGACAAAGAAGCCGTCAGCGAAAAAGGGTCTCGCTACAAAGACGAAGAAGAAACTTGTTACTTTCAAAGGTGGCGTTTTAAAGAAGCTTCTAGGTATAGTGAATCATGCAAGCAAGAGACTCACGGGTAAAGATTTAATACATCATGCCTTGAGCTCTGCCAAAAGAATCATTAAAAACGTGGGTGGTCGAAAAAACGTTAAAGTACCCCGAATTATTCCGGTGCCTACAACTACAGGGGGAATTTTACCGCTCATACCAATCTTTGCGGGCCTCCCAGCTCTTGGAGCAATCATTGGGGGCGCCTCGGGCATAGCAAAAACTGTTAACACCGCTAATAGTAATAAGAGACAGCTAGAAGAAACGACACGGCATAATAAAAGCATGGGAGCTATCGCTTTAGGCGGTAAGAACGGGAACACCCTTTACCTGAAACCGTATAGAGTAAATGACGCTGCATTATACTTAAAACAATACGCCTGATCAAAAAACTAAATAACGTGCCATTTTAGAGGTGTCTATATGAGAACAGGTCTACTCTCAACGAAACCTCGACAATTTGAAAGAGCTATTGTTAATCTTGACGACGCTGGAGGACCGGTACGCATTGGGTTGCTTATAGAAAGGATCGAAACATCGTTTTGTACTATGACCCATTCGGAGACCTAAGACCACCAGCTGAACTTGTGAAATATTTCGGGCCTCGCTATCGCATCGTATACTACAATGTTGCGCAAGACAAAGGTTTAACACATACAACTGTGGACATCTGTGTCTGAGGTTTTTTGTATAAAAGAGACGTGAAATTGTAAATCGGGTAAGTATGGCTATGACCATCACCGTGTACGGTACAGGGAACAGTCCTTCTACGGATCATATTTATCCACCTATAACACTAGATCACGTGCGTTACGAATACTCACTAGGATTAGTCGGTTTATATACAGGTCACATGATACGGAATATATACCCAATCAAAAATAAATTTTATTACGGAGAACGGGTAATAACTATTGAATCGGGTAGCTACGAACTGTCTGAAATCGCTAACTATATAAAGAATCAAATCAGTGGTGATCCAGAAGGGGAGATCTGCTACTACAAATCAAAGCTAATACTAATACGGGAAAGTGTGAGATTGAATCCCCTACCGAGTTTATCGATTTTACCAAACTTGATAGCATAGGATCCCTACTAGGATTTAACAAGCGCGTATTAGTATCCGGTAGTAGACACGTATCAGATTAAAATGTCGATATACTTTTAACTCCAAACATCTTTGTAGATACGAATATTACAGGCGGCTCATATAGAAACAATCAACCTGGACATATAATATTCGAATTCGGTATTTGCGTACCACCTGGCTATCTGATTGAAAAGGAGCCATCACATGTGATTTACTTTCCCATCACTGTCACCGAGATCGATAACATTACCATTAGATTAGTAGACGCGAGAGCACAGTTGATAAATTTGTCTGAAGATACTTTCACGAGCATTCGGCTAGAACTTAAACGTGAAAAATGGGAATAAACTTTAGCTATAAAAGCATCAGCATATGTCCATCAAAGGTCATTCACCGTCGAACGTCAACCCGTGCAGACCTCCGATTAAAACTAACGAAAGGTCGTCGCTCGTTTCTTGAATCTTTAGGCTTTAAAGTACGATAACAACAGTATGTCTAAATGAAGTAAAATGCATATGAACACCGACGCGACGCATTTGCAATTGATAAAATAAACATATTTGGGAAGCCTCGTGCCGATACAGATATAATAAAAGAGGACTTTTACACCTATTTGCCGTTCACGTTAACCGCCAACCATTCCGATACCATTAGAATCAGCATAAAAAAATTCCGATAATGTTTTAGCTTTGTACGGCAGATACATCCTTGTTAAAGGCACCATGACTAGAAAAGCCAACGTGCAATTCCTTCCGGTAAACAATTTCGCCTACTTTCTGTTTGATGAAATTCAACTAATATTAGGCGCGAATCAACTCATCGATGTATGTAAACAGCCGAGCATTACAAGCACTATCAAAGGTCTCGTTTCACACGACGCCGAAGACAGAGCTTTATCCTGTAATGCGTGGAACATTGGGATTACTAGCGATAATGATTTGCTACATAACAAAGGGAATGACGTCTTGCATTTCACGTGTAGAATAACATTAAAAGATATCTTTGAATTTGCAGATGATTACAAGAAGGTGATCCCTCATATGAGCTGTCAGCTAGTTTTGATACGCGCCAAGAACGATTTTAATTGCTATAGGAGCGATGCTGGTGACGCAGGTACCGATGTAGATATCAAGACTGATAGGCTTTTGTGGGAAGTTCCACATATACTGTTATCAGATGAAAGCAAAGTGAACCTCGTGGAGAGTTTAATAGTTAATTCTTCTATTATCGCTCCGTTTAGACGTTGGGAATTACACGAACTACCCTCGCTGGGAACTACTAAAAATCAGGTTTGGCGCATAAATAATTCCAATGATCTGGAAAAACCGCAATGGGTGTTTGTAGTTTTACAAGATGAGCGTCAGCTGGGTATAAGAACGGGTAACCCGACTACATTTACTCATTCGGACTTAGTCGACGTTAAGTTGTATTTAAATTCGCAAGTGTTCCCGCATCAGCGTTTAAATCTCGATTTCAGTCGTAAGGACTACATTCCTGCGTATTTGAATTATATTCGTTTTAGTGAGAACTACTACGACAGTGCATATAGGTAGAGGTGCGGCTGAGAGTTGTTTACTCAGCTACAAATCGTTTGAAACGTATCCAGTTTTTGTTATCGACTGCTCAAGATGGGTAGAGAATTTTAAGGATTCCACTGTCGATATTAGACTAGAACTCGAGTCTTCTGCTGCATTTACGAACACAACTAAGGCGTATTGTTTGATCCTTCACGACGCGTTGATCGAGTATAATCCGTTTAACGAGACCGTGACAGGTTGTTAAACAAAAGAAGTCGCTAAACATATATAACCTAGACGGTGATGATGTATCTCTACAAGAACGATCTGGTGAGGATGTTAGGAAACATGGTGACTTGTTACCTCGATCATGTCGAGCAATTTTGAGCCGTCCAACTTTCTGCGGTAAAACTAATGCTATGTTAGGTTTACTTATTAGCGAAAACGGTTTAAAATTTAAAAACATCTACGTATGGGTATACGCCAAGTCTTTATTTCAGCCTAAATATGAATTCTTAAGACGTGTTATGAAACCCTTACATATATGAGGTGTAATATAGGTTAATATTATAAATGTATATTTGTAATATGTGTTGCCTATCTAACATTGCTGTCTATTTTGTATTCTGTAATACCGATCACAGATAAAAATAAAGAGTAGTTGTTTGACGTTCAGAGTAGTGGTTGTGTTTTCAGTTACGCTTCCTTCAAACAGAAGATAATATGGGGTATCATGAATTTAGCGAAAACTATGACGTATTAAGTCCCGGTGATGTCAAAGCTAATCGATGTTCATTTTTGACGATATAATTTGCAGCAAACAGGAAAAGATTAGAGAATATTTTAGCATGGGTAGACATAACGGTGTTGACTCTTTTTATCTAGCTCAAACGTATGTCAAGATACCGAAACATTTGATTAGGGACAACGCAAACCTAATTATTCTCTTGAAACAAGACGAGTTAAACTTAAAACACGTGTTTAGCGACCATGTTGTAGGAGACGGTGTTAGCTATAACCAGTTCAAAACCATTTCCTCTCTGTGTCGGAAGGAGGAGGATTTCCTGGTAATTAATAAAGATTGTTCTCTAGACAAGGGTAGATATCGGAAGAGCTTTGATTCATATATAAGTTTATAATTAGAGTCGATTCGTTTAGTAGTCCCTGTATCGCCGACATGTCGAACACGTATGATCTGAGTTTAAAGCGTAAGATAATACACGCTCGTAATGCTATACGCAAGAAATTTGCATACTTTCGTCGTGATAGAGCAGAAGCGGAACGTATTTATCGCGTCATGCACAATCCAGTTATATCGCAGCTGGAAACCCTTGCTTAATCAGTTAAGACCTCTAACGTACCCCCATTGAAAGTCAAAACTCAACCAGTTACTACTACTACTACTAGTTGCATTCCCCTGTTGAAAGTTAAAGAACAACCTGCATCAGCATCATCATCGGAAGCAGACGAAGAAGAAGAATCTAATAAAACTCACAATCTTCCTACTCTTTACGGTATGTTAATAGCTGACGCTGTCGGAAACAAAAATATAGATAGAACTAGATTCGGTATTAGACATAAAATTGATCGAGACGCGTAGACATTTGCATCTTCCCCTGTGACTATGCGTGATACAAACATCGTAATTAAAAACAACGTTTTCGAAGCAACACCCGGTCTGTTTGACTTACTCACGTTTAGAGAATTAGAGTCTACACCAACGCAAGACGATATCAATAATTACATGCAGATAATAGCTCTTACTAACGCTCATAAGAAATCTTCTAGTATTACTGTCTTTATGTTATTCCACTCTGTGTCTATCTCCGCCTCTCCTTTTTATTCTAGTTTGTTTTCTATTGCTCTGCTAAACTCTTTCTTTGTTTTTTATTTCTCAAACTTACTAAATTATCACCTAACCTCCGATCCATAGCGTTTCCTTTACGCCGTTGGTCTTGCTTTTCCTTTTCCCGCCCTCTGTAATTTCGACAGTCTGTGTTAAGTCGATCAAACTTACTAGCTTATTATAATCTAACCTCCGCTGTATAGCGTTTTTTACGTCGTTGGTGTTTCGCTTTCTTTCCCCGCCCTATGTATTCTCCTCGGTCTCTGCTAGATCTATCATACTTATTAACTTACAACCTAATCTCCGCTACATAGCGTGTCCTGTTAAAGTTAATCTCTCTCTCAGTCGCCACGTTAACTATTGGAGTCTGTCCCTGTTAGACCTATCAAACTTACTAACTTATAACTTAACCTCCGCTGCATAGCGTCTTTTATGCCGTGGTCCTTTCTATTTCTTTCCCCGTCCTATGTATTTTCCTTGGTCTCTGTTAGATCTATCAAACTTACTAACTTATAGGCTAACCTCCGCTGCGTAGCGTATCCATTAAGCTGTTGGAATTTCTCTCTCTTTCCCCGCCCTATGTATTCTCATCTGTCTCTGTTAAATTTATCAAAGTTACTAACTTATAATTACTACTTCATAATGCACGGATGCATTCTCGGTGTTTGTAATACTCGGTAGTATCTATTCTCGGCTTTGGTTTTTTCGGTTGTGGTTTCTCAGTTATGGTTTCTCGGTTGTGGTTTCTCGGTAGTTGTCTTTCTCGGTGTTGTCTTTTTCGGTGATGACCGGATACTTACGTGACGGATATGACGGATAGAGTACGTTATAAGATTGTTTAAATAAATTTAAAAAGTCTAAAATTTTGTTGGTACTTTAGTCTTTTAAGTAGAAGAAATGTAACTTTATTTTCCATTTGTTCTTTATTTGTTCGTTCTATGCTAGTACGCTACAATAATACACTGCTTGTTACTTACAAAAGTGTGATTTTGAAATATTTCAAAAATAATGCTAACATTTTCAAAATATGTTTAATGTTTAACTTAAATATACCTTTAGATAGAAACAACAAAAAGTTTTGCAGGGGCGACCACTTTAATTTTGCATCTTAATTACAGCACCCCAGGAACGGCCTGGATTAGAGGCACGTAATTTTTACATGAATATCTATTCCAGCGCTACTTGGGTTATTTGGTAGATATCATTTGTAGCTGCAACTGGTTATTTGACACTTATTTCGCACCAACTGCTTATGCTTTTCACCACGAAAACGTTGTTCATTGTTCTCAAAAAGTCTCATTTTTACAATTTTCAAGCAGGCATTTGCAATAAATGTTGTCATCGTTTTCCTTTCTTGTGTATTTAAATATTATAATTCTGCTGTCGCCGGTTTGGGTTAGTCAAGCTTCGTTAGAATGATATTTATATATATTGAACATTTATGGCTTGCCCAGTTTTTTAAATACAGGTAATTGCTCCAGCTTGAATACAGCGTCTGATAAAAAGTATGCACCATATGGGACTTTTTTATTTTCGAGTTCTGGAAAAAATCTATGTTTGATCAAAGTAAACTATTTTTAAACTAAAAAATACCAAAGAATTTTATTTAAAAAACTTATAATGATATTTTATTCTCAAATTCCAATTATCAAGGTCTGACTTTGAAAAGGATTTTTTTAATTTTGTAACGAAGTTGCTGAATTTTATTAATTATTTTGGGTATAAGAATGAATATGCTTAACGGCTATTGCAACCAGTCGCCGTTCGGATAAGCCTCCGACCCAAGCGAGAGCACGCATTCCTTCCCTAACCGTTTATTTGGCGTGCGCTGCTCCATCTTATTCCTACTATTTCCCCCACGCTCCGAGAGCACTTATATAAGGAAGTGTACTGTCTTTTCTGTGGAAGTGTCTTAGTCAGTTCCTTCGCGGAACTCCAATCCACCAGCAGGACCAGCCAGCCGACTCAGAAGGAGCAGCCAACCGAGCCGCAAAGATTATTAGAGTAAGGACTCTTGACTGTATTTCCCTAATCTCTTTCCACCCGGTCTCATCCGTTCATATCTTACCGTACCTTGTCCAAGACCTGACTGTGCGTGTGCCTGGGGGTCTCATGCTGCTTCCACCCTCTTTTACCGTACCTTGTCCGAGACCTCACTGTGCGTATGCCTGGGGGACTCATCCTGCTTCTACCGTCTTTTTCCGTACCTTGTCAGAGACCTCACTGTACGTGTGACTGGGGGTTCATCCTGCATCCACCCTCGTTTATCGACCTTGTCCGAGACCTGACTGTGCGTGTGCCTGGGGGGTCTCATCATAACTTCCGCCCTTTACCGTGAACTAGAAACCTCTCCTATTACCCGCTATTCTACCCTACCGAACCCGCACGTTTGCTTGATACCGTACGCCGTATTGCACCCCGCTTGCTGTGGCTACCGTAGATAACCATAGGTTTTTAGATTTAGAGATTGACGCTTACTGGAGTGGAGTTTTGGTAACAATAAAAGTATTATTAGGTTTGGTAATTGTGTTTTATTTGTTTTCTGAAAGCTTTAGACAGGTAAAGTGATCCAGACTGGGCCGAAATCAGCTACCCCAGCAGTTCCCTGGATTATATATTTCTCCACTAGTAGTTACCCATAACTGGCGCCCGAGAGTTACCGCCGATCACCAAGAACATAAGCGCCCTTCGTAATAGAGTTGTTGTCCAGGGTAGAGACAGCTATAAATTGGCATCCGAACGGAGACGCCTCCCGTGACAAAACCCCGGGGCAAGCAAACCCCCCTTATAATTTTTATAGTTTTTGAATTTAACTGCTACATAGAATATATCAAATAATCCGAAACCTAAATTAAAAAAAATGTTGCACTACATTAAATGCTATATCATAATTGTAGGGTTATTTTAATTAACATTTTCTAATGTTCTAGAAGAAGCAGGCACATTTGTCAAAATAGGGTCGTTGCATGGAATTTAAATTTTGACATAACTTGTATATTTATTAGTATAACAGTTATCTAATGAACAGGTCCACATAAAATCGATAAATGTATTACGATAACTTAATAATACAAATTTAAAGTTTAAATATTTTCTGTCCTTTTCTATACCGCTGAAGTCATCGTACTATTCAAAATGGAACGCGATTTGCATTCGTAACATCGGCAATACTGGAAGTCTTTGATAGCGACGAACACATAAACCGAACGTGAGACGCGACGGGACCCGATCAAATCGGCTGCGGTACTTTAAACAAAGCGTGCGTGTTTTCTCTTAAAAAAAGGGATTATGAAGACCGTCTTTAGTCAAACTACAAGTAAAAACACGCACGAAATAAATTATATAAGCGTTCAGATAATATACTGTACTGTACCAGAATTGCATAATAAAATGTCAGTTCTTCCAACGCCCAACCACCACGTTTTTTATAGTTTCCGATCCCGGTAAAAAATTAAAAAGAATTAAAATAAAATAAAACTTTAGTACTGTTCAAAGACGCGTTTGTATACGACAACATGAAATACTTCTTGAAAACCATATTAAATATTAATAAAACTGTAATAAAACATGCTAACTTGTTTAATCATCTACGTATATTAATAAAATTGTCATTCGCTTTTCCGCTAATTAATAAATACGGCCGTCGCATTACTTGTTTTACTGAACACGTAAAATAAAACAACAGCTGATTCAAACCTATCAAGTTATCAACACATGCACGTAAATATAAACACAACACAGCTGTCAAAGGATTTCGTATTGCCAACTTACATATTTGCTTTTAATACAACGCCTACGAGGACGATGACGTTGTTGTACCAAAGAGTAGTATATTATAAGAGGCTAAACTCCGCGTGGCGTCTTTGATCTCTCGTCATCAGTTTCGATGATCTTGGAACGCTTGGCCCTTTAACTTGGATCAGCAGAAATGCGCGCCAAATTTAAATATTTACCACGCCTGAACTCAACCAGCTAACGTCCAGGGTTGTTAACTTCGTATGTATACTAGTTGGGCAGTATATAAGGCATGATTTTAATAAAACTATACACCAATTGTTGTCTTTATTCAATTTAATTCAAATCTTTATTGTATATAAAGTTTTACAAACATAAAAAGCTTATTACAAGTGATTGGTAGATACATATATGGTATTCTCTCGCAACAATATAAAATATTAACATTTTGAGTAACTTTTGAAAACATTTGTAGTCACACAAATTACACTCAAATGGTTTCACGCCACTATGAGTTAACAGGTGTGTTTTAAGATTAGATTACTTTTTTTTATTTATTTATTTAAATCCAAACAGGCAAATCTGCCTAATTACATGAATTCAGTACAATGTGTTAGGATACATATATACAGATCAATTCAATACATTATTATTATATAATATGTTATAGACACACCAAGGGCTCAACCAGATTAAGATGATTCATTCATTCATTTTATAATAGTCGATCACACTGCATCTAAATTTAACATATGTAATATGAAAAATGTCAATTCTTAAATGCAAATGTACATAATTAAGTAATTTTAACATTTTAATCAACGGTTTACTATGGGTTATTACTTTAAAAGGTATATGAAATAAGCTAGTTGTTCTGACACTTCTTCTGGGTACTTTCAAAGGACACATTGCTAAAAGTTCGTTACAGTCGATGGCATTATTGACAATCTTAAATCCAAAGGACAGCATAGAACACTCGCGTCTGTCATGTAGTGACGGTAAATTGAAATTATTCCGTAAGTCCACTGTTCTTATTGTTCTGTAGTCAGGGTAATAACCAAACTTTTTAAAGTATAGGAAGCGTAGGAATCTATTTTGAATTTTTTCTATTATCAGATTTTGATTTATACTAGTTGGATTCCAGATTATAGACCCGTATTCTAATTTTGCACGTACAAATGAATTATAAAGTTTAATTATGGTAGCAGATTGTTTAAAGTAAACAGAGTTTCTAATAACAAATCCAAGAACTCTACGTGATTCTCTTACAATGTTGTCAATATGCTTTTTGAAACTAAGTGTTTGATCGAGTAAAATTCCCAGATCCGAGGTAGACGATACCCTTTCTAAACACAAACTTTGCATTTTATATTTGAATTTTAGAAACTCTGTTCTTCGTACAAAAGTTAGAACATGGCATTTTTTTAAATTAAATAATAGTTTATTATCCAGACTCCATTGAATTATTCTATCTATATCATTTTGAAGATCAAGTGCATCTTTGACAGTGTGAACTTCACGGAATAGTCTCATGTCGTCTGCAAACAACAGACATTTAGAATTTTGTACGACATCAGGTAAGTCATTAATAATTACATCTATTTTTGAGGTTAAAAATTAAAAAAAAATAAATTAAACTAATACGCTACTTAAATAACACAATACTTCGTCTTTAGGAAATCGAAAAAGTGAATGTCGTTATCCAAATAAAATGTATTCCTACAGTTCTTGTAAACCGCGGTATTTACGTTTTTCTCCATTCATGTTGTTAAGGCTCAAGCTAAGTAGCCGTAGAGTTTTGGTTTTTGTTATTATTATATTTTAAAATTTACGTTAGTTACGTCAATAACTTTCTTATCCTTTTTTGTATTGATACTTTGTAAAAGTTGTTAATACAAGTTTATTACGATCATTACGCTGTCGTCTACAATAATTATTCTTACATACTCCAGCACTTATGGAAATACAACTATTTTTATATTGATTGGTCCTTCGAAGCTTTTTACCCACATTTGGCGTTGTCCATATGTTTGGCACCTTCGGCCGGATTTACTTTTGAAAACTTACTTTGCAGTGACTCACATTTGACTCCTGTACCTGATCTTATACCTGAGATAATTAATTAGCCCCTGAGAACGGATGGTATGGTCATTACTAGTATACTGCCACCTATATCCAGTACCCCATGCATGGAAATGAGTCCTACGTAGAGTGAGGTTTCTCCACTTCTGCATTAATGCAATGATTAATTTTTCGGGTAATATTTACTTTATTATTAAATACGTCATAAGGTATTTTGACATTCTTGACTTTTACTAGAATCTTTATAAAATATAAACACCTATTTACTACGTATATTTCCTTTTTGATAACGTTATTATTACTAGATGTACATTTTATGATTTTGCCCTACTAACTAATCTTCAATCTTGTTTAGCTTATGTATTGCAATTGTGCCTTGCTAACTTTAGATTTAATAAATTTCTTTTAAGCAATAATTGGTTCTGCTCAGCACCGTGTAAAATGCCTCCAAAGAAAGAAACTAAACTGTTATTAGCCAAAGCAAGACGTATTATCTCCCAATATGAACATTTTCAAGAGGTTATACATTCAGTTAAAGACGAAGTCAATATTCCTAGCTTAACTATTAAACAAATTCAAATAGAATTTGATCTTTTTAAACCCCTTTTGGGCGAATATATGTTAATTTCAGAAGAATTTTCCGCTAGGAATATTGAAGTCGATGAATTTCCCTCTCTTCATCAATTTCAGAGCAAATACGTGCTTCTCTCAGCTACCACTGAAGAAATATTAGCTAACCAAAATACTTTAAAGTCTAAGCAATTTAGTGGGTCATCTGAAAGCATAAATAGTAATGGTTCACGAAAACCCCGTGATAACGTAAAATTACCTACTATTTCTTTACCACACTATGATGGTTCCTATCAGAATTTTAGAAGCTTTTTAGAAACCTTTCAAGCTTTGGTTGGTTCTAACCATGATTTATCTCAAACTGAAAAGTTTCTGTATCTCAAAAACTGTTTAAAAGGTTCCGCTAGGCAAATTGTTGACGAGTTAAAGTCTACTGAATCGAATTACGATTTAGCTATCGAATTACTAAAAGAACGATACGATAATCGAAAACTACTTATTTTTAGTCATTTTGACTCTTTATTTGAAGCTACTAAACTTACGAAAGATTCCGACTTGCGTGAGTTTTATGATAATTTGATTAAACACCTAAGAGCAGTCTCCAACGAAAACTTGTCTGAAAAAGAATACAAAGATGCCGTTGTCGCTTATGTTGTTAAAAACAAAACCGACGGTCGTACTGCTTTAGAATTTGCCAAAAGCTTTCCTAAAAGGATTCCGACAGTTGATGAAATTTTACAATTTTTGTCAAATCGTTGTAATGTCATTGATGACATTAGTAATATTACCAAGCTCACTTTAAATAATTTAAATCAAAATAAAGGGTTTAATAAAAAATCGAATTTCAAAGATACCTACACTTTATCCCAGACCACACGTACCTGTGTTCTGTGCCAAGGTGAGCATTTCCTCAATAATTGCCCTAAGTTTTTAGATATGTCCACTAGGATGCGTTTTAATAAAGTGAGATCTTTAAAATTTTGTACCGTTTGCCTTAGACACGATAATAAGTCGAAATGCGTTTCCATTTTAAACTGTAAATTTTGTCAAAAAAGACATAATCATCTACTTTGCCTTCAGACTAATGCTAATTCTAATAACTCCATTCAAAAGATCACCAATAATAATCAACAATCATCTAGCAGTTCCTCCTCGAATAATGATTCGAATTCTCAGTCTCAGACGGGACCAAACACATCTGAAATTTCAAACCAATCTGTTTGCAACCTTTCTGGTTCTTCAGAGGTGTTATTGTCTACAGCTCAAATTAAAGCAATTAATGGTGATAAATGTCTCACAATACGAGCCCTTCTTGATAGTGGTTCTCAAAATAATCTTATTACTGAAAACCTTTGTCATAAATTAAATTTACGTTGCTCTTCTGTAAATTTGACTCTTAAAGGTGTTAATTGTTCCACATCCACTTGTTCCAAGTATACAAAGCTAAAGATTTGTTCCATGACAGGCAGGTATGAATCTGAAATTACTTGTCTAGTCATCCCTCGGATTACAGAGAAGTTACCTAGGGTCTCCTTTCACAAAAATATTCTTAATATTCCTATTAACGTTCGCTTAGCGGATAACTCATTTAATACATCAAGTAACATAGATATTCTAATCGGTGCATCAACCTTTTTCAAGTTGATGCTTCCGCAAAAAATCTCTTTGGGTTCTACAATGCCCACTTTACAGAAAACCCTATTAGGTTGGATAATTTCAGGAGATTTGCCAATTTATCGTATCGTACCCTCAGATTCAAGTATTTCTCACTTGAACGCTGTTAGCTGCCATTCCGCGATTCAAAGAAACGAATCTGATATAGAACTTCATCGGTTCTTGACTAGATTTTGGGAATTAGGTAATACTAAGCCCATTTCTAAATTATCTTTACTTTCTCCAGAGGAAAGTTTCTGCGAGAAGCGTTTCGTTGATACGATTCAACGGGATGAGACAGGTCGCCTTACTGTTACCATACCTTTCAATTCGAAGTTACCCCTTTTAGGCGAATCCATGCAGATTGCTAAAACTCGCTTTCTTCATTTAGAAAAGCGTCTGCATAAGAATCCTGAGTTACTTCATCAATATTCCAAATTTATGTTCGAGTATGAACAGATGGGCCATATGACTAAAATTTCAGAAATTGAAAGCTCATATCCCAACAATTTCTGCTCTGTTTCCACATACAATGGTTCGGTAGATATTGCAGATATTCCTCCGCAGTTTTTCCCTCATCATGCTGTCATCAAGAGCTCTTCTCTTACTACAAAGTTACGCGTGGTCTTTGATGCCAGCGCAAAATCTTCTTCAAATATTTCTGTAAATGATACCCAGGTAGTTGGTCCTCAAGTTCAGGACAATTTGTTTGATATTTTGCTGCGTTTTCGCACTCATAAAGTAGCTCTCTGCGGAGATATCGCTAAAATGTATCGTATGATCAATATTCATCCCGCTGAGAGAAAATTCCAGCACATTCTTTGGAGGGAAGATCCCCAAAAACCACTTCAGATTTTCCGTCTCAATACCGTAACCTATGGTACGGCTTCTGCTAGCTACTTGGCTACAAGATGTTTGCTTTATCTTTCCGAGATAAATAAAGATTCGTTTCCCGAAGCCTCCGATGTCATCGCGAATGATTTTTATATGGATGATCTTCTTTTCTGTGCCGATTCTGTAAAACAGGCTCTAAAAATTAAGAGCGAGGTATTATCAATACTTGCTTCGGCAGGTTTTATTATACCTAAGTTTCTCTCTAACAAGATAGAAGTTCTTAAAGATTCATCTACTGTTAACGACGTTGAATTTGCCACAGTTCCCATTGGTGAACGCTGCGATTCTAAAACTTTGGGTCTTCATTGGGACTCGAATGGTGATTTTTTATTTTGCAAAATCGATCTATCAGATGAGGATTCTTTGTTCACTAAAAGGAATCAGAATTTTGTTATTATAAGAAGTTTCCTTTATTACTTCCGAAAAATCATAAATTCACTGAACTTTTAATTATTAAATATCACAGAGAACTACTACATTGTGGTCCTCAGCAGTTACTCTCGGTTATGAGAGAAAATTATTGGCTCATTGATGGCCGAAATGCAATTAAGAAGCATATTCGCAATTGTATTAAATGCATTAGAGCAAAACCAATTATCAAGCATCCTCTTATGGGTAATTTGCCTAAAACACGTTTAACTCCAGTTTATCCATTTTTCAACGTTGGTTTAGATTTTGCTGGGCCAATTGCTATCAAAGACAAACGAACAAGAGGTTCACGCCTTTCAAAAGCTTATATTTGCGTTTTTGTTTGTATGGTTACTAGAGCAATACATCTTGAACTAGTAACTTCTTTATCTATTGATGCTTTTATCAGCACACTAAAACGTTTTGTTTCCCGAAGAGGCAAACCGTATTGTATATCTAGTGATAATGCCACCACTTTTCGTGGCGCTAAAAACAAATTAGATTCATTATATAATATTTTACACACTAAAGATTCTCAAGACAAAATTATCTCTTATGTAACTTCTAATTCAATCAAATGGGAATTTATAAATCCTAGATCTCCACATGAAGGAGGAATCTGGGAAGGTGCAGTTAAGTCTGTCAAATACCACTTAAGACGTATTCTCGGGAATGCAAATTTAGTTTTTGAAGATTTGTATACGACTCTGACTTTGATAGAATCGATATTAAATTCTCGACCTATATCGTACATATCATCTGATCCTGGGGACCCCACTCCTCTCACGCCCGGCCACTTCCTCATAGGACGCCCTTTATTTTCCGTTCCTGAAAATGACCTAACTGAAACCTTCAGCAACCGACTTTCTATGTACCAACGTGCTCAGCAATTATCGCAACATTTTTGGAAGCGTTGGAGCAGAGAAGTCGTTCCAGAGCTTCAAAAGCGACATAAATGGTACCAGCATTTACCAGATCTACTACAAATAAATTCCATCGTCCTTCTTTATGAAGATAATTTACCTCCACTGCAATGGCGTCTTGCACGCGTTGTGGAACTCCATCGAGGAGCTGACAAGATTCTCCGTGCGGCGTCATACGACTTTCTAATGGAAACGTGGTGAAACGTTCTATACATCGCCTCTGTGTGTTACCGAGTAGTGACAATCCATAGTGTTTATTGCCTTATCCAATTGCGTGTTTTTGTGCCCGAATTTCTTGGACTTATGTTATTTGGATTATATATTTGTGAACTACTTTGATGTTAATTAATATTTGCTACATTTATATTTGCTACATTTATTATTGTTAAATATTTGTTTCACATAATGTTTTTTATACCTGATATATGTTGAAACCACCTCCAGTTGTTTCAAGGTGGGGAGTGTTAAGGCTCAAGCTAAGTAGCCGTAGAGTTTTGGTTTTTGTTATTATTATATTTTAAAATTTACGTTAGTTACGTCAATAACTTTCTTATCCTTTTTTGTATTGATACTTTGTAAAAGTTGTTAATACAAGTTTATTACGATCATTACGCTGTCGTCTACAATAATTATTCTTACATACTCCAGCACTTATGGAAATACAACTATTTTTATATTGATTGGTCCTTCGAAGCTTTTTACCCACATTTGGCGTTGTCCACATGTTTTGGTTCAACTATGAAAGTTCAATTATTTGTTTATTTAACTCTCATAATCACCAAAAAAACACACTACACATTAACTGTTTGTCGCAATATAGGTACACTTTCACAGAACACATACAGAATAACAAATTGACTTGACAGGTATAAAAGAATAAAAATAAGCATCCATCTTTGGCATTTCTGTGCTCCCGTCCAATGGCATCGCAACAAATTAAGAGCGAGCCGAAAGTAACCGAGAATCGGCGATGGGCCCTTTAAAGTGGTTTTGCTATTCTATCTCTCTCGGAATTGAGGTTTCTCTACCAACTTTCGCCTCTTATAATATCTACTCTTTGGTTGTACTAGAAAAGGACAAACAAATTTAAAATTGTAAATTGAATATCTCGCTAACGGCTGCGCTAGAAATTTGGAAAAAAATACCTAGAGTTATTACTAATGATATAGAATGTAAAAACGTTAAGTTTCAAAATTGTGAAACGACCCTATTGGGATTTTTTCAAAAATGGAAAACAAAAATATGGTGCATACTTTTTGCCAGTCGCTGTACATCTGTATATCAAACAAAAGGTTGTTTATGATTATAAATCAATAATGCAGCTAAATTGCTAAATTTATATAAAACATTTATTTATAACTTCTTTGACAATATACAATTTTTCAACTACGATTCCACCAGCTTATATTTTAATGCAACAGGACAGAATAGTGGAAATCGTGTTAAACTTTGTTACAAATGAATACTTTTTTATCTCTTAAGATAATGGCTCAGTGAACATTTGCAATCAGTCAGCCATGGCTTGTACGTGGCCTTTGGACTTCGCTAAGTGGCCACGAAGCAATCAGTTAATATCACCGCTGCTAGTCTCATAAATTACACTCAAATGGTTTCTCACCAGAGTGAGTTCGCATGTGTTTTTTAAGAATACCACTATTTGAGCCTTTGTAGTCACATAAATTACACTTAAATGGTTTCTCACCAGTGTGAGATTGCATGTGTGTTTTAAGATTACCACTACGAGAACATTTGTAGTCACATAAATTGCACTTAAATGATTTCTCACCAGTGTGAATTAGCACGTGTGTTTTAATGTTACCACTACGAGAACATTTGTAATCACATAAATTGCACTTAAATGGTTTCTCACCTGTGTGGATTCGCATGTGTGTTTTAAGATCACAACTTTTAGAACATTTATAGTGACATAAATTGCACGCAAATGGTTTCTCACCAGTGTGAGATTGCATGTGTGCTTTAAGACTATCATTACGAGAATAATTGTAATCACATACATTACACGCAAATGGTTTTTCACCAGTGTGAGTTCGCATGTGTCTTTTAAGATCACCACTTTGAGAACATTTGTAGTCACATAAATTGCAAGTAAATGGTTTCACACCAGTGTGAGATTGCATGTGTATTTTAAGACTACCACTTTGAGAACATTTGTAGTCACATAAATTGCACGCAAACGGTTTCTCAACAGTGTGAGATTGCATGTGTGTTTTAAGACCACTATTTTGAGAACATCTATAGCCACACAAATTACACTCGAATAGTTTCTCACCAGTGTGAGTTCGCATGTGTGTTTTAAGACTACAACTACGAGAACATTTGTAATCACAGAAATTACACTCAAATGGTTTCTCACCAGTGTGAGTTTGCATGTGTGTTTTAAGACTACCATTTTGAGAACATTTATAACCACACAAATTACACTCAAATGGTTTCTCACCAGTGTGAGTTCGCGTGTGTGTTTGAAGACTACTATTTCGAGAACTTTTGAATTCACACAAGTTACACTGAAATGGTTTCTCACCAGAGTGAGTCATCAAGTGTGTTTTAAGATCACCATTTTGAGAACATTTGTAGCCACATAAATTACACTCAAATGGTTTCTCACCAGTGTGAATTAGCATGTGTTTTTTAAGACCACCATTTTGAGAACTTTTGAATTTACACAAATTACACTCGAATGGTTTCTCACCAGTGTGAGTTCGCATGTGTGTTTTAAGACAACCATTTCGAAAACTTTTGAATTCACACAAGTTACACTCAAATGGTTTCTCACCAGAGTGAGTCATCATGTGTGTTTTTAGATCACCATTGTGAGAACATTTGTAGTCACATAAATTACACTCAAATGGTTTCTCACCAGTGTGAGTTCGCATGTGTGTTTTAAGACAACCACTTCGAGAACTTTTGAATTCACACAAATGACATTCAAATGGTTTCTCACCAGTGTGAGTTCGCATGTGTGTTTTAATATCACCATTTCGAGAACTTTTGAATTCACACAAATTACACTCAAATGGTTTCTCAGCAGTGTGAGTTCACATGTGTCTTTTAAGATTACTGCTATAGGAAAACTGGTAATTACACAAATTACACTCAAACACTTTCTTACCACTGTAACTTAACATGCGTCTTTTTTTATTATCACTAATGGCTTGTGTAGGTTCTTGTGGAGTACTGAAGTTATGAAACAGATTTTCAACTCTCTTAGAATATGTGTCAATCTCATCTATGGTATTAAAATATTTACTTATTTGTGGTTCGATTTTGATCTCCAATTCTTCTTTGATTGCTGTTGGTTCATCGTCATCCATTGTATCAATCTTTAAGGTACTATCACAATCTGCAGCAAAAAATAACAGTAGTAAAATTGAGCTTTTACTTTTATCTGACATAATAAACCTTCTGTATTTGATAGCATCGATGTTATGTATAACCAGTTTAACTTTATTAGATTGATTATATTTAAAGCTCTTAAACTCAATGACTATCAGTAGGTAATCAACAAGTATCTTTCACAAGCAACTTACGTTTAAGGAAGACGTTCATACAATTCTAAATATACCACTAAAATAACGGGAGATCAAGATTCAATGTCCTGATCCTACACTACTTTCCACGAGCTTGATATCAATATTTACATCCATCACCTGAGAGTCAGGACAAAAGCAGTGGCGTGCGGATGACATTCAAAAAAACTAACCTCCAAAGTAATGTACAAAAATTTAGAAACACTTTGGTTTGTATGGAATTAAAAACATGAAAAACAATTTCGTTTTTAATTAAAAAATATATTGAAATGGTTATAAGCATTGTTTATTTTCTCTCATTTGAACTATGCAAAAGTTTATCCTTTTCATACAAAATAAACATTAAGAATTTAAAAGAATTACTGAATGCTAATTGAAATATTTTACTGTTTTATGTGTTACCATTGATAACAGAAATAACAAGACGTGTTAATTTCTCTTGCCACAGTATTGGTAACCAATACTATTATTATCAATTATTATATTTAAGATCAATTACGATCAAAAATAAGAAGTAAATACAAAAGATTTCATTTAATAAACAATTAAAATTACACAAATTAACACAATTTACAATTAAAATTATTGCAATAGATTTATAGTATGTGTTCAAAATGACCTCCATGTACAGCCAAACAAGCATCTACTCGTTTTTTCATATTTTCGAATAATTTTGTAAATTAATGTATCCGGACAAATGAAACCACGATTCATCGGAAAAGAATGTGAGATCCAATAAATCATCATTTCGAAGATTTGCATTCATTAAACCAGTTACATATTGAATTCGTCTTTCATAATCAGGGGGAAGTAACTCTTGCACGACAGTAACTTTATATGGATGGAAGTATAGTATTTTCTTTATTGCCTTGTGAGCTGTACCATATGATAAACCTACAATAATTTTCATTTAATATTTCAAAGTTATTTTCATATAACTGTTACGATTACCTGTTTGTTGAGCAAGTTGGCGTAATGGTTTGTTTGGACTACGTTCTACACGAGTACGCACATCTGCAACAACATTTTCCTTAAGTACAGTACCACGACCACTTGACTTCCTCTTACTAACACACTCCCTGTTTCATGAAAACGGTGCACAATCCGGTGTATATGTCGAATTAAAGTTTCTTCATCAATTTCCATATCAGGGAAGCGATTTATCCATTCTTCTGCACAAAGCGTTGGAGAATATTTCCATTCTGCATTACCATCTCGTTCACCATTGCGAAAATAAGCTTCTATAATAAATTTCTCTTGTTCAAGAGAAAAGGGCATTTTGATAGAGGTTATTGACCTGTAACCTGCAATTCACAATTTCTACATATAATAACTTTATAACAATAAAAATATTTTTTATTTACCTTGCACTCAATACAATCCTTCAGTGGTAGTCTTGAAAAAGACTTTTATGTATAGAAATAATTAAACAACGAAAATAATAAAGAAATAAACGGAATTAACAACGCACGGCAATGAGTTAACAACAAAAACAATTTTGACAGATTGACATTTAGGGACATCTAATAAATTCCCCAGAATTCTTTATATCACTAGTTTTATTTATAAATTGGATGTAAATATTGATATCAAGGTGATGGAAAGTAGTGTAGGAGCAGGACAATCAATCTTGATCTCACTGTATATACCTCCCTAAAGTTCGATTGAAAAAAAATTGTATCAAATCAGATCGTATCAAATATTTATCGAATAGTGATTTAAAAAAAACAATTATTACATACTATGTATTACTATGTAATTGCATGCTTAATTTTAAATCCACTGTATAGGATTAATGGATTTTACAACTTCATAATCAACATCAATGCATTTTAAGGATATTTTCACTTTAGCGTTAACACAGAGTATTTCAAACGTTTACTTGTGTAAAAAAAAATGTAATTGCTAGATCACATGGGCTGTGGACAGAAACTACTGGTAGGAGAGAGGATAGCGCGTGACGTATACTAGGAATGCTTGTTTAGTGTTACCAGTCGCCATTACTTTGGAGGCAAACATTGAGTTTAGGTGGCGAAGTTATTTTGTGTTTTACAATAAATACATTTTTAATAGGCAAACATTAAACATTCAATATGGTAAATTGCTGTGCCTGTAAATTAAGTGTTCCAGCAGAAGTAAAAAGGACGTACAGGAAATTAGTTTTCAGAGGTAAAATAGAAAAACGTTGTTATGCATGAGTATCTAAATTAGATTATATTTTATTAGTGCGTTATCGTAATTAATTCTGCTCTTAATATGATGTAGTTTATACATTAAACTTTAATTACATTTACCTTAGAACACGTTAGTTATAATCGTATTTCAAATAAACTCACTTAAAAGCGGAACTGTCAGAATTATTATATATATTGTAATGATATTTTGACCAAGTTCTAGTTAATAAAAGTTCATTATTGTTTTAAAATTGCTTGATGAACAGAGATGAGGTAATTGTGATGTTGAACATTCATAACATTGACTTTCATATAAAATCATTAATGAAACAGAGTTCAAGTTTAAATTTATCTATTTAGTTTATTGTTGTTACATAAAAGAAGTATTTGGGCTATATAGGTTATCACATCTGAAGCTCAAACCTGAAAAGAAAATTGTTATTAGAAATAAGGAAAAATTGTAAAATAGCTTTTAGTACATTTAAAAATAGTCAAAACATAGCATTCCATTTTAAATATCAATCAAAATTTATCCATAACAACCATTCTTCAATAATAATGCATGGTTGCAATGGAAATATATAAATAATGAGATACTAAATAATCATCTTTAGAAAAGTTAATTTTGTATTTTAAATTATGAAACAAAGAAAGAAAAATATGAAGGTAATAAGAATGGTGGTTTCTAGGGAGGTTGTTAGAAAAAACATTTGGTTAAAAAGATATAATAATTCTTGTAAAGGGAAGATGTAATAATTTTTGTTAATGAAAAATAAAGATTAAAAACCAGTTTAAAAATATAGTAAAGGTGTTATTTATTTAACCAACAAATACCAGAAGCAGTTTACAGAAAAAGAAGTTTTAAAACATGGAAAAATACTTACTACCAAAAGATGTCCGAACAGAATACAGGCGCAAGACCTTCAAAGTTTTACTTTGATCCTAGAAGAAGAGAATAGTTATTTCAATTATAAAGGTAACGACAAACAGGTACTCTTGACCTACAACATTTTTAGCAGTCTGGAAATCTCTACGTATCCTGAGTTACTCAAGTTCCTGAATCCAGGGCAGTTCGAGAGAGAGAGCGGCGTGCCGGTTCCTGAGAAAGGGCTACAAGAAGGGAGAAGCATTATTAACTACATAAAAAAAAAAGGTTTGTGAAAGTGTGATTATAAAGCAGAGCATTAGTGACAAGAGGTTTGAAGTGTGATTTTATAAGTTAATTCGGAGGTAAAATCAACGTACCATTATTATTGTAAAAAGGCTTCAAGCAAAGGATGCCCATAACCTATAAAGTAATAAAGAATTTAATTATAATATTTAACTAAAATATTGATCAAACTTACCTCATTTCATAAAATTGCAGTTCATAAGTGTGGTTATGACGAAACGTCAGAATATTAATTTTTCAAGGTTAAGCAAAGTTTCCCATTAAATAAAATTCTCAATAGTTAAAGGTTATTTAAAATTCCATTGTTCTATAATATTTTTAGTTAAAGTTTTAAAGATTTTCAAGGAAATGAACCCATACTTGAAAATTCAATTATAAGTATTTTAGTCTCATTGTGTAGAGAAAATATAGTAAAGGCAAATAAAAATTAGTAAAGGCGACCCTGAGAGATAACAATCTAGCGAGTGCAGTTCACAATTAAATTAAAACATAAAGGCATTCTATTTGCATAGCTGCATAACATCGCAATATATACCTGGGATCAGTAGCGTAGCTAGTAATTTTAATAAAAAACTCACATATAACAATAATTATGCTGTAAAATAACGTTTTTCTGACAGCTTCAGTAAAGTAATCCATTTTACGCGATTTTGTGCACGGTGTCATACTAATTTTCAAGGTCTGAAGAATATTTGAGGGCAAACCAAAACTGTTTACATGCAAAAGAAATTATTTCATAACTTATTATTGAAATTATTTTGTAATTTGATCAAATATATTTGTGTCAATCTAAATTTTCATGTGTTAGAAACAAACAAATCTTATATACTTATTTCCTAATTAAAGCAATTTGTAAAAAATATTTAGACATAGGATTACAATTTTATTTGCAAAATCAAGCATATCTGGAATCAACTAACGAAACTGATTTTATTTCAAAGACAGTAATAATAAATTAGTAAGTACTTTTTTAGTTTTGAACATTTTGTTTTAAGTAGAATTAAAGATTTTATCCAACACCTCTATATAAATACCATGTTTACTATGGTCATTTTAAATAAGGAAAGTGATTGTTTACTCTTATGTTACATTATAACCTACGTTGCCCCTAGCAACGTGGGTTATTTTTAAAAAACTCACTCCTTCAAACATAACAACCAATCACCGGCTTGCGTTACTTAATATTATTAAAATCCAGTCATCGTGCTAGAGTATTACCGTCAAAACTAGAGACTAACTATACATTGCAAATTCGATGTTTAAACTTGAATAAAGAGGTGTTGCATAAAATTTTGTATGCCACGCGTGAGTTAAGGTTATTATCCACTCAGAAAAATTAAATTTTTCGTTCGTGGATAATATCTTACTTAACTCACTTGTACCATAAATAACTATAATGTGACTTTTATTATAAACCCTATTACCCCATTGACAAGACGCCTATGGTGTGTTCGCTTCGAGGCACCTGAGACGTGTTTTTTTGGTTCTAGTCCCGGTAGATCAAACCACTAACTAACCGTGTGCTATTGGAAAACTACGACGTCATTTACGACCGGGTTTCAATTTTAATTGCTTTTGGTCTGTCAAATTCAGAACCTGCTCTGGGAGCAGGTTGCAAATACAGGTAAGTTTTGCCTTAGCCAACGACCACTTCAAGGTGGCCACCATTTTGAAAATCATCTAACACATTACATTGTTCTAGTTTACATTATTCTAACCTCGCATTTAGAAAAAGATTAGTGATTTTATACTGTTTTGTTTTAGAAGTTATTACGTTGAGGACCTTTTATAACCCTGTAAATAAACTTATAAAATTCATCCATTTTCTTAGTATAATTAGTACTTTATGAGAACATTAATAGATTAATACATAATTGATCCTCTTCTACCTTACGCCCTTTACGATGAGCATTAATTTAGCAATTTATTATTATTAACCAGTAATTTATATATTTTTTTGTTATTATTTTAAGTATGTCGTGTTCTGACCTGGAAGATTTAATCCTGAAGGTATTTTCTTTCATATGTAAGTATATACACTGTGTGCAATATACGAGTTGAACAATTGTTAATCTAACTAATAATTACACTAGATTTCTTCGTGGAGAATTAGTAAATCCATGGATAAGTGTTTTGTGTAAAGATTGTAAAACTTGGAGTTGGTCAAAAAATAAATTGGTTTGCTTGCAGCACTTTAATCCAGAGGATTCTATTAAAAAGAATGATCGTAACATCTTAAAGCCCAATGCGGTGCCCCATATGTCACATGGGTTGCAGCATTAGTGAGAACATCACAAACTAGTCAACCAGATTTGTCACAAAGCACTAACACACACACTTTCATCTTTAAGTTCAGTAAGTTTATCTTTGGATAGGTATCATTAGAGAAGGTGGTAGTGAACCACAACCTTTAAACAGGAAATTAAGGTTTGTAATTCTTTATTTAAATTAACATAATATACATCGAGTATTTGTTGTTACAGCAAAACAAGAAAGCCTTCTAAAAGACATCACATTGCCACCAGCACCGATACAGATAGTTCAATAGCTAAAGGACAAAATTGATTTTGTAAAAAGAATGCACAAATATAGGTAAGAGTTGAGCTTTAAACTTTACTAGAATTAATAGTAATAATTTGCTGTTTACAATAGGTGTGTCTTCTGGTAAAGTGAAAAAGCAGAATTTGCAATTAAAAACAAAACAAATCAAGGAGGAACAACACGCCTCGGAGCGATTCTCTACGATATTGTTTGAAAAAGTATAACTCTGCCGTGCTTAGCAAGAAAGCAGTATCTGCCAGAACTGCTGTGTAGAAATATACTGCGTGGTATACTAATGAATGCTAATAAAAAACATGGTACATTTCTTAAATTGCTACTGTGGAGATACTGCTTTCTAGCTAAGCACGGCAGAACTGTTTACATACATACAAATTATATGTTATAAATATTTTGGATGATGTTATCTCTTACAATCGTTTGTAGCAGTATTATTGTTCTGAGCACCACCTTCTAGATTTCACGAGACGAAGTCTCTTATCCGGCCTGCGCACTCAATTACTTCAAGTGTTTCTCCGCTGGCGCCACCAAACACGTAAAAGGCGGAAACGGATATATAACACGTAAACGCCAATTTCAAACTACACTAACTTCGCGCGCTTTTATATTTTTGTCGGTTTTGCGCTTATCGTCAATAAATTATATTTTCCTAATCTTCTAAGGCAGTTTTCTTTACTTTTTAATATAATTACGTTATTTCCATGTTATTTGTTTAAATCTTCGTAGTTTTGTTGCTGTTTTTTCGTTCACTTTAGTAATGGAAAGCACTAGCAGAAAAAAGTATAAATGCAGCATTGCAATGTGTAATAGTAGGAAGTGATCCTACTCTATCATTTCATGAATTTTCTTCAAATTTTACCTTACGATAAAAATGGTTTAAAATCTTACATTGGGGTTATGGACACCAACACTCAACAGCAAAATAATATACTTCCTTATTTCGACAGATCAACAATTACAGATACCTGAAAGAATAAATTTCAACATCGAACTTCCTAAAAATATAACAAAATTAATAAAAGAACTTCAAACCTTATCTATGCATCTCGATTGCGGAATTCTTTCAGCATCTGTAGCCCTTCTGGCAGGATTTATTGCAAAAAAACTGAAGAAAGGATTGAATGTCAATAGCCTGTTAGATTCTCTGTTAGCTGCCTCCTGTTCAAATTCACTGATAAGATTTGTAAATCTTCAAGACAGAGGTGCTTTAAAATACTCGACTAGAAGATTTACACTTTTATTCAACCAAATAATCGAACTTGTAATACAGATTGTAGAACATTTACCTGGAGAATGTAATCCGTCTCATATTCTAACATCACTAGGTACTTCTAACTCCAATTGCTTCTTCACAGTTCTTTGTTTGCCAGGACCACAAGGAGGAACTTAGTAATATAATTCTTTAAAAATTGCTAAAACCTTGTTTGGCAAACAGAAACATCGCAAAAACGTGAACAGATAATGTACTTACTGCTAACTTTCTCTATATCCTAAACGCAGCTCACGGAAAGTTATAAAATTGTAATTTCAATAATGTTATTAAACCACTTACCAACTTGTAAATTAATTTTAATAACATATTTAATTTAATTATATAAATTTATTTAATTAATTCCCAAAATATTTACGTAAACATGCAACGGTTGACATTTGTAAGGGTTACCTAACCTATACATCATCAAGTGACAAATAAACATCAGCGTGTCAGCTAGCGCCAAAACGGCGAAATTTTGCGTTTTTTCAGAAACAAAGTTTATATGGGAAATCGTAAAAGTGCCCAGGCCGGATAAGAGACGTTGTTTCGTGAAATCTAGAAGGTCGTGGTTCTGAGTATGCATTTATGTATAAGTGTGTGAATTATATTACATTGTTATGAACTAACTTGTTGCTTGTTTTAAAAAATAGTTTTATTACTTTTTTTCCATTGGAATGTTAACATTTACAATTTATTTAATTTAATTGGTACTTAAATCTATGTACACTACATGTCATGTGTTTTTAATAGAACAACATATATTGTATATGCAACAGAAATAAATAAATCAATAAAATAATAGGTTAAAAGTAGTAGGAATTTCATTTCATGAATATTTGCAATCACCGTTGATATGGTCAGAAAACTAATTGTTTATCTAATACCAATTAATTATATTCTATAATAATATATAATGGACTGGTAGATTAGTTAAGTGATAAGGTAAAATGTAATTTTTAAAGTAAGAGTGTTTTTTAATTTGTATTATATATAAAATACTTTGTAATAGCTAAAAGCACAAAAGATGAATAAACATTTTAATGATTGCTGAGGTCTGTCTAAATACAGATATATAAAATGTTATTGATAACTATACTACTGACGTTGCTTATAATCTTAATTTTTGTACATATTATTTGTATTGCAAAACAAATCTAAGACCTTCTTGAACTTATTGAAATATCTAACATAACCTCAAGATCTTTTTATATGTGAGATAATTATTTTACATTTTTAAATATAATTAATAATCATAGCTGCATAATAGATAATGAGTTAATAGTTACAAATATTGAAACATATTGAATAATTTACTTTTACAAAGATATGTGCATAATCCATTCTCCTTTTTACGGCAGTGCAATGGGGCTACTATAACAAGTACATTATGCTCCATCACACCCTATAATTTACACAACTTCCACACCGTAACTATTTAGCTCAAATATGATTGTACTGAATTTTTAAGAATCCAGCCCCAATTGAGATTTGGATCCGTTCCTTGGATTGAGAGACAAGCTCTCTAGCACTTACTCAGGGAGGGCCTTACCTTTGGAAAAAATAACGTATTACTGCACAAATGGTTATAGAACATCTAATAGAAATAACAACTCTAATATTTAATAAAGTTTAGTACAGTACATTCTTAGGATAAAAGTTGTACATTTAATAGAACATAATGTATAATGTCACGTATAAAACCCTACCAAACCAGTGCATTTTTATTGCCGTAGTAATATTAAAATTATTCCCAAGTACAAAGATTTCTCCACGGCCACTATGGTATTTACTGAGTTAATATTCTAACTCTTGTTGTTAATTAAATATTCTAAAACACTAGCCATTATGTATTTTGCATGTATTTCATTCCATCACTACATATGGAATGAATATTAGTACTTATTATACACTATTATAGAATGGGTATAAAATCCCAATATCTTGTACTACAATGGATGCATATTTTTTAACTAAACCAAGTCAGTGTATGGTATATAAATATAAAATGTTACACATGAGTAATTAATGTTAACAATGAACCTAATATACGTAAATATACAGTGGATAAGTACATTAATTAACTACAACTAGATAATGAACATAAGTCCAATCTTTTTCACGAAATGTTTTGTCTCGATTACAGTCTCTTCTTCAATGCGTAGAACTTTTTAGCCCTACTAGTAAAACAACTAATTTGTTTCTAGTAGGTTATCATGATTTAATTATCTGTGAGCAGCTGGGTCTGTTTACAACAGCTGCTTGAAAATGATTTGGTTCATAATTAAATAGTTGTTGCCTGCAACAAGAAAATACAATTGTTTTCTCCAGATGTTTCTAATCTTGGTACACAAATAACTATAGACATGTATTACAGCTATCAGTACTACATACACATTCTATAATTAGGTTTTTCTTCAACAACCCTGTTGAATAATTCTTCTGTAATATCTCTAATCGTTGTAGTATTTTCAACCCATGTTTGTTTGTACTAAGGTAAGATATTGCCCTCATTAATTCTTTGCTGTTTCACTTATCTGTTCCATTTATCGTTTGGATTTGAAGTTCCTTCTACTTTGCACGTACCTCAACGGCAGTGTAGTCGGCATATGGTAAACCAACAGACCTAAAATAGTTTTATATAATTGTTATCCAATTATGTGCATAACAGTATGAAAAAACCTACCATAATCATAGTTTACCTTTCTGTTGCAGTGACGCCTAAGACATGTAATATGACACCTTTTATGGGGACGTCTTTCTTTAATGATAAAGAAATACATTATGATAGACTTATTGTCAAGTATGCATTTGGAATTCAAAAGCTACGTAATAACACATGATTAATAAATACAAGTTATTGTTATTAATAAAGGTTAGAATACTGTGTGTAAACAATGAACCGTTCGATTGAGTTGAGTGCTTTCGAACCAAACAGACCCGAAGAGCAACCGCTGCCAAATACGTCACCGCGATGAACCGAGACCAAAACCAATTGCGAAAAACACGTCTCACTGGTAATACGTGAATACAAGTGATTAATAAGCACTACCAACAAGGTACACATCTACCCCAAGGTCCGTAGATGACTAAGCAGGCTTAGAAAGATAGGTCATCTCATACACTTCCACTATGCAGTAGCGCGAAAATGGCGGAACATGGTAATTAACATGAAAACAGGAATAATCGACAACTCGACTTGTTTTCAGTTGGGTACTAAGCGTTAATTCAACGTTTTAGAACGTAATGCGCCTTATATGACGAGCGTGTCGGCTTCGATAGCAGCCATATTGCAACTTTTACTGAGCGCGAAAATGCCGACATTGCGATGACCTGTATTTCAAAGCTTGCTTTGCATCTACGGACCTTGCCTCTCCCCTACTGAGCCGAGAGCAAAGAGTAGATACTACTCTTTGCCGAGAGTTCGAAATGTGGCAGCTGTTACACGAAATATGCACTTGTGTTTTTTTAGCACAAGGTCGAAGAGCTCGTGCTGTAGTTAGTGCATCAGCTGATTTTTGTTATGATCGTTTATTTAGAAGTTTTTGACATCGTTTCATGTGTATTTAAAAAAATGGACTTAACATGAATTAAATATAATATAATTAGGGTTGCCAACTGACCTTTCTTCGGAAGGACAGTCCTTCTTTCTACGAGTGTGTCCTTCGTCCTTTCTTGTTATAGAAAAGGACGGGTTTTGTCCTTATTTAAAACAATCGACGAAAATGATTTAATATTTTAATTAAAATTTTAAATTTTATTTTAATCACTGAAATTATATTTCGAGAATTAAGAATTATAAATTGTAGATATTTACTAAATATCTAATAAACTTCAACTAACACATAACTTAACAACTAATCTACGGCATATTAATTATTAATGGCTGATTAATATTAATTATTGATTAATTAATCTTAATCAAATAATAAGTTCTGTAATTAGTAATTGTAAGAAATCATCAAAAAGTAATTAACAATCAAGTAAATAATAATAAAACGCAAACAAAAAAGGAGATAAATGATATTCATTAAAAAAGTAAAAGACATGAACAGACAGTATGGCCCACGGAAGACGCGCTGGATTTACGATTTCAAACTATTTTTTAGAATTATATTGATCATAAAAAGAAATGCTTACAGTTACATACTAATATGGTATGCATAATCATTTAGTTTTATTTTTATAGTTTAAACGACTACATAATTAAGGAATAATTTTATTAATTATTCTTTTTTATAAATATTATAATTATAAAAGAAATGTTTATTTATGAAATATATTATAGTATATTATTATACGAGTTGTATAAGACGGTCTATTGTAGCATGAGTTGTTTGGGACACGACGAGAAGAGCGAGGAGTGTTCCAAAGGAACGAGTGCTACAATACGTCTTATAAAACAAGTATAATATACTATTTTTTGTACTTTGCGTCATTAATTTTATAGAAATTGTAAATTCAAGCTATTAAAAGCATTGCATTACAATCTAGTGATTTTTGCGTTTAACATGTGGTAACACTATAAAATGAATTTTCGCGTTTTGTGAGGTTAGAATGTGTCAAGATTAAATGTGTTTATATGTAATATAAAACAAATGTTACCAATCTTACAAAACAAATAGTCTCCAAAAACGATGTTATGATAGCCTCTATTATGAAATCGTTTTCGGTGTCACAATGAGCCCATTGTGAACGCAAAGTACAAAAAATATTTTATTAAACGAACCGGGAGTAGACCCGGGTTTTGTAGTTGTAAATCCAGCGCTCCTTCCAGTCGCCCATGCTGTCTGTTCACGTCATTTTCTACTTTAATGTATGCAATTTTTCATCCTTTTTCGTTTGTTTCTTTAATGAATTGTTTATTTTACAAATAATTTTTTTATAAATCTAATATTTATAAAAAAGCATAATAATTATATAAAATTATCTCTTAATTTTATAGTAGTTGTTTAAACTATGTATTATTATATTAAAAAAAATAAATTATAAAAATAATTTCCGTTTATAAACCTTATAATTATAAACAAATTGTTTATTTATGAAATATAGTAAATACTGTATTACAAAGAAATACCCCAACAGGGTATAGACCGGGGGTTTTTAAATTGTAAATCCAGCGCTCCTTCCAGTCGGTCATGCTGTCTGTTCATGTCTTTCGCTTCATTATTGTTTTTTTGCTTTAATTGCTTTGTTTCATTTACGATCCTTATTTCTTTGCTTCTTTTTTATAATTAATTACTTTTTGATGATTTTTTACAATTACAGTAATGTCTACTGACAGTACGTATTAATTGATTACAGTGCTTAAAATAGTAAGTATATTTACAATGACGCCACAAAGTAAGTTGCCTGGAAAATCGCTAATTCAGATTTTCGAAAATCTGTAATGCCGCGTAGACTGAGAAAAAAATATATTTGTGGAAACTAAATTTTATTAACTCAACGAAACATTTAGTCAGCAAAACTAAAATGTTATTAGTTGAATTAAATAATAAATATCAACTGGGTCAACCAAACTTTTTTCAGTGTAGTATCGGCTGTTCAATTATTTTGATAATATTATTTACAATAACTAACAAAACTCGATGTAGCACGATTCTGTAAATAATTCGAAAAAACTTTGGCTTCTATAAACAATTTTTTATTACTAAAGGTAAACTCTTATGTAGGTTAAGAGAACCGCTTCGCTAGCAATAGAGCCCTTAACGACCTTGACGACTCGTTTTCATTTAAATAACATTGGAAAATCTTTATTATTGTAAATGCATATAAGAAATCACGTTACTGGAAATTCTTAACTGTCCTTACTTCATACTTTCAAAAGTTGGCAACCCTAAATATAATAGAGTAAAACAGTGTGTCAAATATTTATTGTACAATAAAACAGCTCAGAGCACGTGTTGTTTCACATAGTTGAGGTTAGGCTGTTTTGTTTATTGACACGCGCACGGTCGATTTATAGGTCGTTTTTATATGCTCGGTGTTCGTGCTAATTTGCACTGTTTCAGAATTTGTTCTGTGCCAGGGCAATATTAGTGCGTATAAATCGAAAACGCTATAAGTAGTATTACATAGTATGTTATAATTGTCTTTTTTTAAATCACTATTCGATAAAGATTTGACAGGATCTGATTTTCTATTTTGAGTTTTCCAATCGAACTTTAGGGAGGTATATATTATAGTGGTATGTAGAATGGTATGAACGTACTTCTTTAAAAGTAAGTTGTTTGTGAAAGATACTTGTTGATTACCTACTGATAGTCATAACATTGAGTTTAAGAGCTTTTTAGATATATTCATGGCCAGTTTCACAAAGCTCGATTAAGTTCTGATTAACTTATTTGTCATTCGAAATTTAGAAATTTCATTGGCTGAGATTTAACTTGCCTTGAATTTTATTCAATTATATTTCTAGATTCCAAATTTAATCATGATTAAGTTAATGAGAGTTTAATCAAGCTGTGTGAAACCGGCCATCAATCTAATAAAGTTAAACTGGTTATACAAAATGTAACATCTATGCTGGTATCAAATTCAGAAAGTTTATTATGTCAGATAAAAGTGAAAGGTCAATTTTAATGTTATTTTTTTTGCTGCAGATTGTGATAACACAAATATTGATACAATGGATGACGATGAACCAACAGCAATCAAAGAAGAATTGGAGATCAAAATCGAATCACAAATAAGGAAAGATTTTAATACCATGGATGACATTGACACACATTCTAAGAAAGTTGAAAATTTGTTCCATAACTTCAATACTCCACAAGCCATTGATGATAGTAAAAAGAGACGCATGTTAAGTTCCAGTGGTGAGAAAGTGTTTGAGTGTAATTTGTGTAATTACAAGTCTTCCTATAGTGGTAATCTTAAAACACACATGCGAATTCACACTGGTGAGAAACCATTTGAGTGTAATTTGTGTGAATTCAAAAGTTCTCGAAATGGTAGTCTTAAAATGCACATGTTTAGACACACTGGTGAGAAACCATTCGAGTGTAATTTATGTGACTACAAATGTTCTCGAAATGGTGATCTTAATACACACAAACAAACTCACACTGGTGAGAAACCATTTGCATGTAATTTGTGTGACAACAAATTTTCTAAAAGTGGTGGTTTTAAAATACACATGCGAACTCACACTGGAGAAAAACCATTTGTGTGTAATGTATGTGATTACAAATGTTCTTCTAATAGTAGACTTAAAGCACACACGCAATCTCACACTGGTGAGAAACCATTTGAATGTTATTTGTGTGAGTATAAATGTTCTCATAGTCGTGTTCTTAAAACACACATGCGAATTCACACTGGTGAGAAACCATTTTAGTGCAATTTATTTGACTACAAATATTCTCAAAGTGGTAGTCTTAAAAGACACATGCAAACTCACACAGATGAGTAACCATGGGAGTGTAATTTATGTGACTACTTAAGTAGTCATTTACCAAAGTGGTATTCTTAAAATACATGTGGACTCACACTGATGAACAGCCAATAAAGTGTAATTTCTGTGACTACAAATGTTCTCAAAGTTATGATCTTAAAGCACACATGCGAATTCACACTGGTGAAAAACCATTCAAATGTAATTTATGTGATTACAGATCTTACTGAACTGGTATACTTAAAAGACACATGCGAACTCACACTGGTGAGAAATTATTTGAGTGAAATTTGTTTGATTACAAATGTTCTCAAAGTGGTAGTCTTAAAACTCATATTCGAACTCACACCGGTGAAAAACCATTTTTGTGTGCTGTATGTGATTACAAATGTTCACCAAGTTCTACTCTTAAAACACACATGCACTCACACTAGTGAGAAACCATTTGAGTATAATTTATGAGATTAGCAGCGGTGGTATTAATTGATTGCTTCGTGGCCTCATAGCAAAGTTCATCTTAAAATACAAAAAATATTAATTTCTAACAAGGTTTAACATGATCTTCACTATTCTGTTCTGTTGCATTAAGATATAAGCTGGTGGAATCGGGTAATTGAAAACTTGTATATTGTCAAAGAAGTTTTAAATAAATTTTTTGTATAAATTTTGCAGAATTATTGATTTATAATCATAAACAATCTTTTATTTGATATACAGATATACAGTGACCAGCAAAAAGTATGCATCATATTTTTGTTTTTCATTTTTGAAAAAATTCCTGTCTTGACAAATGTCTTCTAGAACATTAGAAAATGTTACATAAAATCACCCTACAATTGTGGTATAACATTTAAAGTAGTGCTACAAGTTTTTTAATTTATGTTTCGGATTATGTGGTTGATTCTATGCAGTAGTTAAATTAAAAAACTATTAAACAAAAAAATTCCTTTTCAAAGTCAAACCTTGATAATTTGAATGTGAGAATAAAAGATCATTATAAGTCAGTTTTTTTAATAACATTTTTTGGTATTTCTTAATTCAAGGGTAGTTTACTCTTGGAGCGATTTCAGTTTTTTGAATTTATCTCGTATACCAACATCGTGGGATGAGATTTTTTGTCATTTTCCATTCTTCTAGACTTCTAGAGGAAGCAAAAACTTTGATCAAAAATAGATTTTTTCCAGAACTCGAAAATAGAAAAGTCCCATATGGTGCGTACTTTTTACCAGACATACAAGCTGGAGCAAATTACATATTAGTTAGGAAACAACAAAATTGTTGTACAGCATTATAATGCAAAAGCCCACTAAAACTAATGAATGTGTGAAAACCACGAACGGCACTTCGAGACTCGAGTTTCGAGCTTCTTAGCTCTCATCAGTCGAAGATTTCACACATTCGTTAGTTTTAGTGGGCTTTTGCATTATAATGCTGTACAACAATTTTGTTGTTTCCTAACTCGTATTGCCCACTATTGGTGAAACTTTTAAACAAGATACTTTTATCTTGCTTTTTAAACTTTTACAAATTACATATATTTAAAAAATTGGGCAATCCTTAAATGTTCAATATATATCCATATACATAATTATGATTTTAACAAAGCTTGACTAACCCAAACCGGCGACAGCAGAATCATAATATTTAAATACACAAAAAGGAAAACTATGGCAACATTTATTTCACATAATTTTTTCCACCAATAAAGTTAGATTTAATTGAATTACTTTTTTTTCAAATTTGCTAACTAAACATTTTTAATTTATTTTTATTACACTAATTATAGAAATATGAACCCTTTTAATATATTTATAGACGATGACACATGTTTTTCAAAGTACTGGGAATCCCCGATGGCTAACAGCGAAGTGCATCGAAAATACACAAGCAATTTTATCGAATGTTTATTCAGATTTTTACGTGAGTGATTATCAAGTGCCTCTTTAGTAATAAATAACTAATAAGTGTGAAGCGTTTTTCTTAATAACACTAGTTTACACGGTTTTTCCTCCAAGTAAATGAAAATCAGTTTCTAATGTATTTTTGTCTGCTGAATCTAGATCTGATTTTAGAAAAAAATTATCACGTCAGGATTTTAAGATATTAAGGAAAAACAAAACCGAGTTTAATGTAATAATAATAATTTTAATAAGAAAATTTTCAGTACAAATAAAATATAAATGTAAATTTCAGTACAAATAAAAATAATAATTTTAATTGTTAATGTTAATTTTATGTAAATAAATTAATTTATGTAATTAGAAATGTAAAAAAATGTCTAAATAACACTTTAACAACAAATGTGTGCTTTTTTAGATATGATGTAGTGTTAAAAAAATAACCAACATTGTTAAATAACAAAATACGAAAGCTACCAAGCTCATATAATCATGGAAATCAGTGCCTGGAATATTCGGCAACCCTTGCCTTACCCATACAAACAAGTGCAAGGCATTTTAAATAAAATTAAATGAATCTTCCAGAAAGGAATATCCGAACATATACACATAACCTATAGGCTAGCTTTTTTATTTGATTATTAATGATGTTCATTGCTCTAATGAAGGAACTTAATAGGTAAAAAATAATAGCAATTACAAGACCAATATAAATATTTATTCTTCATTAAAAAGAAAAGAATATAATAGAATGATATACATACTAGACAAAAGATTAATACATTCCGAACAAATTATAACAACACTTAATCATAAAATTATTCTGAAATCAACAAGTAAGAGTTTACATGTTTACTGATTTCTTTTAAGGAGGTTACAGCGGATCTTTGCGGGGTGAAGGGCAAGGGGATATCTCCTATGCTTTTACATAGGCTCTAACAAGAAATACCAATCGATAAAAAATAAATTAACATTCTTAAAACTGAACAAAATCATTTTATTATGAATGCCTATAATGCATTTATTAATTATTTGTATATATTAAAATAATTTAAGTCGATTGTAGTGCATTTGTTTAATTGTTGAAAGTGTAAATATAAATGTAAATAGGTTAAGAATCGTGGCAACACCTCAAAGAAATCAATCGATTTCGTTGGTATTTTCGTTGAGTTGACATCCTAACCTCCAAATGTCAAACCCAAAATATAAGTGGAAATATGTTTGGAATATGTGGAATGTTTTGTAATTTTGTATGCATAATTACAGATGGGAATATTCTATCTTTTAACTTTTGTATAGTCTAAAGATTACAATCTGCTAAGCAGATACAAGAAATATATAAAAAGTTGTTGAGGTTTAATACATATATTTTTAAAATTAGTGTGTTTGTATTACTGATTTAGTGGATATTCTGATTGTGATGATAAATTGTATTCATCACATTGCAAAAGGTAATTTTACATTTTGCAATATTTCCGTCGAATTAACATTTGTATTCTGATATTATTAACGCAGAGACTGAATTGTTCGACTGTAATTACACGAGAGGTCTTTTTTTGTCCGGATAAAATTGATTTTTTTAACGATAATTTGGTTGCTTGGTAAATTGACGATACAAACCACCTACGATAAAAAAACGAGTCCGAAGGACGAGTTTTTTTATCTGGTGGTTTGTAGAGTCAGTTTACCAAAAAGAAACCAAATTAGAGTTTAAAAAATCAATTTTATCCCGGAGAAAAAAACCTCGAGCGTAATTCGATGAGATAATTTAATGAATAATAAAAAGGAATAACTAGGTAATTATGAAGAAGTCAAGAACACATTTATTAACTTGAAAATGACAATTATTAAAAACAATAATCAGGTTCGAGAAAGTTAGCCATGGAAGTTTAAACACATTTTATCCAGATGCAAAGTTAGGGCTAACTTTATCCGATGTCAAAGTGACAAATGTATCGCGGCTTATGGGATTTTTTATACATGAATTAAATTATCAACATAATTTGATTAATAAAATATATGATTATTAGTTAATACAATAAAATGTAGATTATTATAACAGTCATTATGTCATCTTTCTGTTCTGTTATTTGAATTCGCGCGCTATGAGGTGTTGTCACATCTCTGCTGTCTTTCCACATATGTCGTGAAAAATTCTTGTTTTGTTTACTTTAAATTATTATTGTGCATTAACTAGACACAAGATTTCAAAAATATTGGGCAGCATTGTTCTTCGAATATGAGAGTATGTCATTTTAGTTTTTTATCAGATTCCCTACATTTCTTCATCATAATTTTTCGTTAAAACTGCTAAAGGTTAGATGGTCTCCATAAGAGCCCATGTTAAATTCTGGATTTTATTTTCCATTTTTCTCAGTAATGGTACACAAGAAGATTATAAAAAAAAGTTACCGAATAGAATAAGTGTCAAAGAACTCGAGGTTTAAATTTCACGTCATTCTCTACATTTTTACATTTCGCTGTATCCTCCTTAAATAGCTTCTCATATTATTTAGATATAAGATTGCAAGATCAAATAATACTAATATTAACAATGTAATCTAAAATATGTAATTATCTCTTAAAATATTACTGTTTCATTCTAACAATGGAAACTATAATAAAAGACATAAAAAAAGTTGTATTATTGCTAGCATTGTGTACAAAATCTCCTTCTCTCCACTCTCCAGCTGATTTTTCTAATAGGGTACATCTCGAAGGCCCTACAGTTTATATTATAATAGAACAATAAAATAAATCATAAACTTATCAACAATAAGGTACCTCAGGTGTAATAGATTTTTGATAATTTGATGCGAGAACTCGTTTGCACTCTGCAGGATGGTTAAAATTGCCATAACGAAGATGCACTTCATCATCATTTAGAAATATCATCTCTTGGACAGAGACTTTATGTGCTGATTGCAGCAGCAGATTCAAAAGTATGCAATTCTGTGATAATAGGTTTTCAGATAGAACAGTTTAATTATCATAATATAGAAGTTACTTATGTTCACGAATTTTTAATAATACACTTCTAGGGTAAATCTTAATATACTCTTCTACAAAATTCTCCCTCAGATTGGTCTAAATTCGTTTTGAAGTGTGACCTCCATCAATTCAAGACCAGGAAACACTTGCTTTACTACAACAACTTTTTACTTTAAAAACTTGTATACAGGTATAGTATAATAATGCGTTTTGGGAATTTGCGAACATGATGTATCTGCGCAAAAATTCCTTTCGCTCAAAACATCTTTTGCAATGACGTTTCGCATGATATCGTATATTTGATCCCTCTTGTTATTTAAGAAATCAAAATGGCTGTGTACCTTGGAAATTAATCAATATAAAAAATCGAAAAACATGTAAATTGCAGACATAGCATATAATAACATACAGCTAAAATTTCATGTCTGCGTGACAAAGATGATTAAACAATGGTAGATTATTATACGAGTTGTATAAGAACTATTGTAGCACGAGTTGTTTGGGATACGATGACAGAAGTGTTCCAAAGGAACGAGTGCTACAATATGTCTCGTAAAACAAGTATAATATATTATTCTTTATACGTTGCATCATTAATTTTATAGAAATTGTAAATTCAAGCTATTAAAAACATTGCATTACAATCTAGTGACTTTTGCGTTTAGCATGTGGTTTAGCACTAAAAAATGACTTCACGTTCTGTGAGGTTAGAATGTGTCAAAATTAAATGTGTTTATATCTTAGATTATGTAGGATAGAGAATGCGTAATCACTCACATCTGCGTGTTACCGACTGCCTCCAAAGAAAACGCACCATAGGCGTCACGTAAATGCGGTAAAAGGGTTTATAATAAAAGTCGCATTTTTATTCAAATATTTATTCTACTTAAAACAAAATATTTATCAAAAATAAAGAAAATATTTATCTATCATTTTAATTTATTATTGTTCTTGAAATAAAATCAGTTTTGTTAGTTGATTCCGGATGTGCTCTTTAGGTTGATTTTGCAAATAAAATGTAAACGAATGTCTAAATATTTTTTACATATTGCTTTGATTAGAAAATATATATGATTTGTTTCAGTTTCCAAAACATGAGAATTTAAATTGACAAAAATATCTTTGTTCAAATTTGATATAATTTCAATAATAAGTTTTGAAATATAATTTTTCTCATGTAAACGGTATTGATTTGCCCTCAAATATTCTTCTGACCTTTTACAAATTAGTATCACATCATCTGATGGGTACGTCAAACCTCCCTGTTTTTTGAGTTATTAATGAATAGATAAAATTTGGGCGTTCCCCAAGTAATGCCGATATGCACCTTTCACAATGTAATGCTTTCTGCAATTTATAGCACACAAATCCGGCAATATAAATAATGATTTCAATACTACATCTAGTCATAGCCATTGAATCAGTAAGATAATCATGATCAGCCCATATGTTCTGCATCATTTTGCCATCGATGTCAGTTATTGCTTCATCCAATAAAGCAAGGGGCGTATCCAAATTAATAATTTCTTACATTTCTTACAAAAGGTACCTTAGTATGTTAGGTGGATTTTGTAAATATTTTGGAAGTTCTTCAAAAATTGTTGGTATAGCTTTCGCTAGTATACGAGTTGTATAAAACCATTTGTTCTCAAAATGTTTTGAACATAATCTGTAGTGGTTTTTTGGCTCCCAATCCTTCAGCATAGTATTTGTAATCCACTTTCCCCGACTCTCATGATCTTTAGGAAACCTACACATGATGATTATCAAGAATAATGTAAATAGTTATTTGTGTACCAAGGCACTAAAGTTCAACGTTAAGACGAATGGGGATATAGTTTTTAATAATAATAATAATACAATGAAACTTTTATAGATTTCACAAATTTCAAAAATTCTTGTAAGGGATTAAGTTGACTAAGAAATTACAGGTAGGTACCCGACCTTCCACTAAACAAACTTTACCTGCTATTCAATTATAGGATTATTATACGTATTCAAAAAGATACTTTATTTGTAATTTTCAATTTTTTTTATAAACAAAAATATATTTAAATATGTACGCATGTGAGCGACGCCATGCATCACTGACATTATTGGTAACTACCACTCTAAATGCGTTAGTAATTAGTTTTAGTTTTTGTGGAACATAATATAATAAGATGTATGATATTAAAGGGCCAGACGAGTTGAGGCATTCTGGTATGAGAGCTGTTATTAAGATAAACTTGTGTTGTGTGTAAGAGGAACTTCTTTTAGTTTACGCCGTAGAAATCTTACATGTACATATAGTAGTGTTCTTTTTAAACTGTACGTTTCTGCATAGAACTACTTATTAAAGATTGGTCTTGGTCGCGTTAAACAAACGAAAGAAACTTTAGTACCAAGGTGCACAACAGATTTTTCCTAAAGGGCAAGATTAAACAGACTGTAAAATTTAAAAAACAATATATTTCTAGGTCAATGCACTGGACAAAAAATGGGAACAGCACGTGTACACATCTGTTATGCGTAAAATGGATTACTTTAATGTCGCTGTCATAAAAAACTTTATTTTGCAGCCATAATTCCATTAAATTAATTGCATCTAATTCGGGTTTTTAAGAAATACTTCCATATATAAAATAAATAAATTTAATTTGTTTTATTCGAAGTTTTTATTAAAATTACTAGGCACGCTACTGATCCCAAGAGGATATGATTCTGTCATTTCTGTTTATTCGTGAGTTTATTTGAAATACGATTTTAACTAACATATTCCAATATAAATGCAATTAAAGCTTAATATTTAAACTACAAAATATTAAAAGCAGAGTAAATTTCGATAACGCATTAATAAAATAAAATCTAATTTAGGTATTCATGCATAATGACGCATTTCTATTTACCTGTGAATAGTTATTTACGATACGAGTGCGGGAACATTGTTCACGCAAGAGAATTGTACAATACTTTTTGAAACGAACGTAGTCATTGTTATAAATGTCAAATAAAATTTTTATCTGATTTCACAACTTTTATTTAAAAAAATAAACCAAAGCAAGTCATGACTGCAATTGACAAATGTGACAGATTGTTTTTCGGCAGAAATTTTGCAGTAAAAAAGGTATTTAAATTTTGCAAGGGTTGGCAGTTGGCACCACTGAGTGTTTCCCGGTTTACTTAACCGGGAAACAAGTGTTCCCGGTTGACTAGACAGTGCGTCGAACACTGCTTTCTAGATAGTGAGTTCAAAAAAGTAATTTCCTGTTCGTTTTTCTCAGTTCTGCTGGAACACTTAAAGGTACTACAATTTACCATATTGATTAATTAATGTTTTCTTATTATATAACTAAAATATTTATTGTAAATCACAAAATAGTTTCGCCACCTAAATTCAATGTTTGCCTTCAAAGTAATGGCGACTGGTAACACTAAACAAGCATTGTGGGTATACGTCATGCGCTATCCTCTCTCCTACCTAATCTAAGGTTAATATGTATTAACATATGTTACCAACCTTACAAAACAAATAGTCTCCAAAAACGATGTTACAATAGCCTCTATTATGAAATCGTTTTTGGTATCACAGTGAGCCCATTGTAAACGCAATGTACAACAATATATTTGTTAAATATTTAAATATTAAATCGGTTAAATCACAAGAATTATTGTTTACAGTAATCATCTATTTAGCAACTTCAATAAACATTTTGAACTTCAACAAAATACTTGCTGACATTGACACAAGTTTTCCTTTATTAGCAATAGCACCCGGTAACAAATTAGGTGATATTTGAATTTAGTTGAATTAACTATATCAGAATTTTTAACATTATTGCATAAAATTGTAGTGAATGTAACAAAATGTAACTTAATAAAAATTATTTTTTACTGTGCAGTTTATTTTATTGGAAGGATATGAAACATGCAAGGGAACCTGAAAAATATAGATACTACTATTTAATATAAGGTCATACGATCAGCATAAGATTTCAAAACTACATGGAAAAGGAATTACATATATTAGGAAAAGGAAGGGCGGCGAAACCAAAAAACTATGAACAAGCACTAAAGTACATTTTTAAACATGATATTTTCCAAAAGCAAAATGAAGATGGTCACTTACCTATTGAATGTATTGTAACAAGAGAGAAAAAGAAAGAACCTCTTTTCGAGCAACAAATGGTGTGTTCTATCGCATTCGAGAGAATGACGCATCGCACAAGCATGTAAACCAGACGCGGTTTATTCTAGCGCTTTCTAGAATACATAGAAGGTTCCAGCGACTTCTGGTGCGATTATATGAGGGTATAAAAGCGGATTCGCGGATAAAAGAGAGTAGTCAACAGCAAGTCATTAACTGTGTATTACAAAATAAATAGTGAATATAAATGTTGTATTAGAAATTTATAGTCTGTAAATATTAGTTTTTAATGGTTTATAATTATAGCGTTAATTTATAGTGTATTCATTAGTGTATAGAAATAAATATTTGTTTGTCAATAGACGATTTAAACAGCACTTGTATTATTATTTTAAAAAGAACGTTACAGTGTTGTCAGGTGTGGAGTTTTAAAATAAATAAAATCTCGTAATAATTAATTAAAGTGCTGTGAGAATAAAATTTTTGGTGTTAAAACATAATTTCAACAAACAATTAAAATGGTGATGAAACTATTAAAAGATCTCAAAGTAATAGACTTGAAACATGAACTTGAAGAACGAGATTTGGACACAACGGGCCTTAAAAGTGTGTTAATAAATCGGCTAAGAGAATGGCTTTTGGAGCAGCAAGAAGACCCTGAAAGTTTCCTCTTCGAAATACCTGGACCCGCAATTGATACTAATTTGTTATTAAGTAAAATAGAAGAGAATTCTAGAATGCTTAAAGAAGAATTATTGGAAAAGTCCGAAGAAAGTTCTAGAAAAGCCGAAGAGAATTCTAGAATTTTAAAAGAAGAATTACTGCAAAAGTCCGAAGAGAATTCTAGAATGTTAAAAGAGGAATTACTGGAAAAGTCCTAAGAGAATTCTAGAAAGTCCGAAGAAAATGTTAGAATGCTTAAACAAGAGTTACTTGAAAATACTAAAGCACTGGAAGAAAATGTTAAAATGCTTAAAGAAGAATTACTAGAAAAGTCTGAAGAAAGTTCTAGAAGGCTTAAAGGAGAATTGTTGGAAAATGTCAAAGCGTTGGAAGATAAAGTTTTCGAAGAATTTTTGGAGAATGCCAGTGCGTTAGGAGTATTGGAAGGTAGATTGGCGGAACAAGATAGGGTAATAAAGATGGTAGAAGAGAAAATAGCCCAAATGCAATTACCACCAACAACTAAGAAAGACGATATGGCCGAAATGCTGGAAGATAGAATGAGGCAACTACGGTTTCCCTCAACTTCTGAGAGGCCGTTTAATGAAGTAAAGAAACAGTTTAAAGAAGAAAAGGGTCCTGTCGTAGGGATAAAAGTAAAACCACCCACGTTCGATGGAAAGATACCTTGGTCCACTTACTACAAACAGTTTGAGGCGGCTTCTGGGGCCAACGGATGGACAGGCAAGGAAAAGGCCGTTTCTTTAACTGTGGCTTTGCGTGGAGACGCGTTGAACGTCCTGCAAACAATCCCAGCAGGACAGGAAAATGATTACCAATTGTTAGTGTCTAGATTGGAAATGAGATATGGAGACGCGCATCTTCAACAAGTTTATCACGCGCAAGTGAAGAATCGTATCCAGAAGAATGGAGAAAGCCTGCAGGAGTTTGAAGCCGATGTTGCGCGGCTTGTCCGACTGGCGTACCCTACGGCACCCGATTCATTTCAGGGACAACTGGCTGTGCAGACCTTCATTGATGGGTTAAGAGACGGAGATACACAACAATCATTGAGGCTGGCACGACCAAGAACAACTGATGATGCGCTTGCTCACGCCTTAGAATTTGAAGCTGCAAAACAAGCGTCCCGAGGTCACGGACGTGTTCGGACCGTTTTGGAAGAAGATGAAGGTTCTAAAGATCGCCTAGAAGAATTATTAATGAGAGTTCTTCAGAAGGAAGAGAACCGTAAAAAGAATCCTCAAGAAGTTCGAGGACCCCGTTGCTGGAACTGCGGTGAACAAGGGCACATACGACGCCGCTGCCCTAAACCCAAACAAGTTCAGCCGTCGGAAAACTAAAGGGGGTCGACGAGAGGGGGCGAACGTTGACCTTGAGTGGAGATGCCCCGGAGATCACCATCCATGCCGTAACATCGAAGAACAGTACCAGCAGTTTGTTCGTAGATGGGAAGATTGCTAACCGAACTGTTCCACTACTTATTGATACGGGGGCGACAAAATCCATCGTACGCCCTGATGTTCTACGATCAAGTATTAAGTTGTTACCCACAACTACTCAACTCCGTACAGCAACAGGTGAAGTGATACCAACACGCGGAGTGGTGAAGATGAAGATTGGCATTGGAAGTGAAGAACGTGATCATGAGGTGCTGGTAGCCGATATCACTGATGATTTCATTTTGGGAATGGACCTCCTGAGAAAATTTGGTTTTACGTTGGATTTGAAAGAGGGTGTTTTGAAGGTCGGTAACGAAGAACTTTCGTTGCACCCACGAGAAGATCCGGTTGTAAGGGTTTTGCTGACTGAAGATGTGATATTGCCGGGTCAAAGCGAGATGGTTGTCGAGGCGGGTTTGGATGGAGATCTTCGGGTAGGATGTGTGCGAATGATGGAGCCTGTTTGTGATAAGAAGATCCATAGTGGCATACTGGTGGGAAAAGCGCTGATCAAGGTTGGAAAGAGAGTACCGGTGAGAATTATGAATGTTAATGTGGATCCGGTGACATTGAAGAAGAGTACCCTTGTGGGACAGTGTGTGCCAGTATTTCGAGTAGCCTGGTGTATGGCTGATGTTCCAAAACCAGTGCCCAAAGACCAGGGTGGAAAATTAGTGGGTATGGTTACTAGTTCGTGCGAAGACCTTAACAGAACGGAAGTGAAAGAGGTACAGGGTTTGGTTCACCGATACCAAGATATCTTCGCTCTTGACGACAGCCAGAAGGGACGAACAAATATAGTAAAACATAAAATCAATACAGGCAACTCTATGCCTGTCCGTCAGCAGCCGAGGCGTCTACCTCTAGCAAGGCGAGCAGAAGCCGAAAAGATTATTACTGATATGGAAGAACAAGGGGTCATCGAGCCATCCAGCAGTCCATGGGCATCACCGGTGGTCCTGGTCAGTAAGAAGGACGGGTCAACGAGATTTTGTGTGGACTATCGGCAGCTTAATGACGTGACCAAGAAAGACAGCTATCCCTTACCACGCATCGACGACACGTTAGATACCCTGTCTGGTTCACGATGGTTTTCGACTTTGGACTTGAAGAGTGGTTATTGGCAAGTTGAAATGGAACCTGAAGACCCGGAGAAGACCGCCTTCACTATTGGTTCCGGACTATGGCAGTTTACGGTTATGCCTTTTGGTCTATGTAACGCTCCGGCCACCTTTGAGCGTTTAATAGAGACCATCCTGAGAGGGCTGTCGTGGAAGACCTGCCTGGTATACCTAGATGATGTGATTGTAGTCGGAAAATCATTCAACGAACATTTGAAAAACCTAGAGGAAGTGTTCCGAAGACTACGTGGAGCCAATCTGAAACTGAGTCCGAAAAAGTGCCACATATTCAGAAAGGAAGTGAAATATCTCGGGCACGTCGTATCACAAAATGGAGTGGCAGCCGACCCCGATAAGATTCGTGCAGTTCAAGAGTGGCCAACACCGAAAGATAAACACCAAGTTCGTAGTTTTCTTGGGTTATGTACCTACTATAGGCGTTTCGTTCCTGGGTTTGCCAATATAGCGAAGCCTCTGACAAGGCTAACTGAAGATGGATGCGAGTATGTTTGGAGCGGAGAATGTGAAACAGCTTTCCAACAGTTGAAGCGTGCCCTGACAACCGCACCAATATTGAGCTATCCACGGACAGAAGGGAAATTCATACTTGACACAGATGCAAGTAATCTGGCCATTGGGGGTGTACTTTCTCAGATACAGGATGGACAAGAAAAGGTCATCGGCTATTTTAGTAAGGTTTTGTCGAAAGCCGAAAGGAATTATTGTGTGACCAGAAAAGAACTATTGGCCGTCGTGAAGTCCGCTGAGCACTTCTACAAATACTTGTACGGACGGAAGTTTTTATTGAGGACGGACCATGCAGCGTTGAAATGGCTTCTACAATTCCGTAATCCGGAAGGCCAGGTCGCAAGGTGGATCGAACGATTACAGGGATACGACTTTGACACCGAACATCGAGCGGGCACTAGTCATCAAAATGCTGATGCTCTTTCAAGAAGACCCTGTCCAACGGATTGCCGTCATTGCTCTCGTTTGGAAGAGAGGGTTTGCCAAGTATTAAGGACTACCATCGTCAACGACAATTGGTTGCCGGAAGAATTGCAACGACAGCAGGAGGCTGGTCCCGAACTAAAAATCGTACTGGAATGGAAGCGCGTGGGAGAAAGGCCTGCCTGGGAGGCCGTCAGCCCTTTTAACAGAACGCTCAAAGCATATTGGGCCCAATGGGAGTCCTTGAAGGTGGAAGACGATCTCCTGAAGCGAGTACTGGAGAGTGAAGATGGCACCACCATTAGGTCTCAGTTCGTGGTTCCAAGAAGCCGAGTGGCTACAGTATTGCGACATCTCCATGACGGTGCCTCCGGAGGACACTTCGGTGTGAAAAAGACTTTGGAGAAAGTTAGGGAGCGTTTTTATTGGGTCAACTGTAAAGAAGACGTGAAGGAGTGGTGCCGGAAATGTGAACTATGTGCCACTGGCAACGGACCCTTGGGGAAGCGAAGAGCACCTATGAGGCAGTACAATGTGGGTAGTCCTCTGGAGAGAATAGCTATAGACATTGCCGGACCATTTCCCGAAACCGACGATGGGAATAAATACATCTTAGTGGCAATGGACTATTTTACCAAATGGCCAGAAGCATATGCCCTACCAAACCAGGAAGCTGCGACTGTTGCTGACGTACTAGTCAAAGAGTTTTTCAGCCGCTTCGGAGTGCCCATGGAGCTGCATTCGGATCAAGGCCGCAATTTTGAGTCTGTACTCTTTGGAGAAGTCTGTCGATTGTTGGGCATTCGCAAGACTCGGACCACACCGTTACATCCGCAGTCCCATGGAATGGTAGAACGCATGAATCGGACAATGGCAAATATTTGGCCAAGGTCGTCTCCGATCATCAGCGAGACTGGGACCAATACCTGCATCTGTTCCTGATGGCTTATCGTGCATCGGTCCACGAAACAACCGGTCAGTCACCAGCGTCTGTGATGTTTGGACGCGAGTTACGGTTACCGTGTGATCTGGAATTTGGATCCCCACCTATAGAGCAGGAGGTAGCCGGGAATGCTTATGTCATCAACTTAAAGAAGAAGTTGGAGGATATTCACGACCGAACCCGAAACAATAGTCGAATCGCGAGTGACCGGATGAAGGCTACGTACGATGTGAGAGCCCAAGAAGGAGGGTTTCAACCTGGAGAGCTTGTCTGGTTATACAACTCGCAAAGACGTCGTGGCTATTCTCCAAAGTTACAGCGAAATTGGGAGGGCCCATACCAGGTGAAGAAACGAATAAATGACTTGATTTATCGCATCCAGAAATTGCCAAGAGGGAAACCAAAGGTGGTACACTCCAATCGTCTGGCGCACTATGAGGGAAATAATGACGCAGTCCCGGAAGATGAGGCTGAGGTGGCTATCAATACCGTAAGGTCTGGAGATGATCAGCCAACCTTTAGAGAATTTATGGCTGCGTTTTCTGGAACTAGAAAAGCGCGATTCGGAGTCACGACTGAGATGCAACAAGATCTCTTCCGGGTCCCTGGTGATTATTCCATTGCCCACTGTGTCTCCGAGGATCTCCGTATGTCCAGGGGGATCGCAGTAGTGTTTAGAAATAAATTTGGACGGCTGAATGAACTTCGAGAACAAAATCCCTCTGTTGGTAAATCCTTACGCTTGCCTGATCATGACCGATCCATTTACTACTTGGTAACCAAGCAGTTTTACTACCAGAAACCGAGTTACGCCGACTTGTGGAGGACATTATGGAATTTGAGGATCGAGTTGCTTACCAGGGGAGTTAACAAATTGGCAGTTCCCAAACTCGGCTGTGGGCGGGACCAGCTGGATTGGAGAATCGTTAGAAACATGCTGGAAGTTGTCTTTAGAGGTACGGACGTCAAGATCTTCGTCTGCAATTTTGACCCACAACCCGCATTAAGACCAACGAAGAGTGTAGACTGTTATTTCTACCGTAATGGAACGTGTAGTCGAGGTGAAGACTGTCGATATCGTCATGACCCGTTCTACAGGAACCAGAGCATAAAACCTGTTCTGGGACAGAACAGACTTGAAGAGGGGGGCAGTGTAACAAGAGAGAAAAAGAAAGAACCTCTTTTCGAGCAACAAATGGTGTGTTCTATCGCATTCGAGAGAATGACGCATCGCACAAGCATGTAAACCAGACGCGGTTTATTCTAGCGCTTTCTAGAATACATAGAAGGTTCCAGCGACTTCTGGTGCGATTATATGAGGGTATAAAAGCGGATTCGCGGATAAAAGAGAGTAGTCAACAGCAAGTCATTAACTGTGTATTACAAAATAAATAGTGAATATAAATGTTGTATTAGAAATTTATAGTCTGTAAATAATAGTTTTTAATGGTTTATAATCATAGCGTTAATTTATAGTGTATTCATTAGTATATAGAAATAAATATTTGTTTGTCAATAGACGATTTAAACAGCACTTGTATTATTATTTTAAAAAGAACGTTACAGTATTAAAAAAAAAGTTAGTTATTGATGCTTACCTTTGTAGGAAATCATCCTGCATTGTTTGCACACTGGAACACAGAATCTTAAATCCTGCTTTATATCGTTAATTCTATCAATTTTTTAACTACATTAAATTATTCAAACTCTGACTTTATGTTTCTTAATAAAGGGTTTATTTTTAATTCCACCGATGGATGTCAATTTTAATCATGTTTATGAAAGATTTTGTGAACTGCTATTTCGAAATACTTCTAATTAAATAAAGAGATTTCAATAGACATTTAATTATGAACTCAATAATTTCTTTCGTTTTGATAAACACGTTTTAAAGAAATACAATACTCGAAGCGCAAGTTTTTATATGCAATAAATTACAGCAAATTTAAACATTACACGGTTCATGTCCCGGACGAAAACATAGGTTCATGTCGGGGACCAGAACGCAGAGACTAGTCTGTGGTCTACTTTAGCCAGCGGCAGGTGACCAACAGTCCCTTCCAAAACTAATAACTATGCATTTGTTGCGTTCATTATCTTAATAATTATTATGATTATATTGTTATTACTTTTCTATTTTGTGCCCAACACCTTATAGTAACCTATTTTTGTTGTTGTATAAATTGTCATTAAAAAAGGAATTTTGATAAAATGTCATTATGTTCCATTTATAAAGTTAATTTAAAAAGCGGTTAACAAGAATTAAAATGTATAATAAGTCTCTTGCGTTAATTGACAACGTTTCGTAAGCCAAAGGCCCACAGATTATTTTTCATCATTCATCGTAGAATGTAAAAAACAAACACTGATTACAGAAAAATTCAGAAAATTTGTATGTTACAGTCACCAGCGACCGACTGTTTACACTATAACCGTTAGTTCTACCAGGAATAACGGACCAACACCGACCTGCAAAACTTTCTCACTAACAATGTTGACCAACAATTGTTGGCGACGCTTCGTGTCAGTGAAGCGCCAAAGGAATGGCTGAGATTTTCAAAATCAAGGCTAAGCAAAAACAAATTTAACATATCAGGTAGCCATTGATTATTTACATCAGGCACCAAAAATGTATGTTTTTAATTTAACTTTTCTTTTTATTTAGCCTTTTATTAATAGTATTATGTAGTGTTTTTAATAATAAATGATAAATAAATCTAGGCTAAACAAAAAAGACTTCATCGACAATATCAGGTAGTCATTGCTTTAGTTTTTTATTTCATTAGTATTTTTATTTTTTAATTTGTGTTTTCTAATAATAAATGATATTGTTTATGTAAATGTTTTTATATATTTACAAATTTCCACTTCCCTAGAAATTGAGTTAACGTCTAATTTATGTTTTAAGGCAACATTATATTTGTGTGATTTTAATGTGTTATAAACGTTATTACTAATATTTTAAAAATATGTCAAATTGTATAAAAGTAACGTTTTTTTATGTTTTGTTTTGGTTCAACTTTGATTTTTACGGTGATATAACGTATATGAGACTGATATTGAACAGACCGTTGATTCTAGCAACATCTCAGACTTAGAAATCAACTGTGTATGTGTTTATTGGGATTGTTTAAATAAAAACGAAAAATACATAGGTGAAGGAATTGGAAATTTATTTATTTTTATCATTATTTCCTGGAGGCTTTAAAGAAAAAAATCTAGTAACAAAAAGCTAGTGATTGCCGTGATTCCTCTAACTCAACAAATATTACACCCAAATGGTTCCTCACTACTATAAGTGAGCTTGTGCGTTTTCAAACTTGCTTTCTGTGAGCATTCATAGCTACAAATATTACACCCAAATGGTTTCTCACCACCAGGCCGTAGCTAGAGCGGGCAAGCGGGGCTCGTGCCCACGGCGCACATTTTAGATGGTGCAAAGTAAAACACATTAATGCACCTTGGAGTTGCTAGGTTGCACGCAGTTACACGTATTCGCCTATAGGCAAATTCGTTCGCGCGCCGCAGTGCTAGGTTAGATGGTGTAGAGCAGCGTTTCCTAACCGCCGGTCCGCGGACCGGTGCCGGTCCGTCAGAAAATCTTGCCGGTCCGCAGAGAAATAACAGTATTTTTTAAAATTTGCTGAAATAATTATTTTAATTTGTGTTACCCTGGAGCTAACATAGGGCCAAATAGTTTATGAGAGTTGACCAAGAGTAACCTCTGAGCAAATTTATTTTGCAAAAGTTACAATTTTTTAGAGCCCTTCCCCTAGATCTCTTTAAAATGTCCAAAAAGTTAGCGGTGCAAAATTTCACCTCATTTGGTCAATATTAACCCGTGCCACCGAAAGGTTAAAGTTTAAATGGCAATTAACATGGGTTTGGTACATTGCTAGAGACTGTGTAGCAAAACTTTTTTATCTTCCTATATTTTAACTTTAAAAAAATATTTATGAAAATTTATGTACTTATGTTGTTGAAACTGCTGAACACGAATCTCATAAATTTCAAACTGCCAGAAAAAGTTCGACAGTTGACAGTTGTCAAAAAGCGGTCAACTTCACTAATATAAGCATTTCGTATTAAACAACTTCAACAGCATATGTATACAATTTCACGTTAATACATAGAAAGATAAAAAAGTTAGGCCACAAAGTCTCTAGAAGTGCACCAAACCCATGTTAAATCCCATTTAAACTTTAACCTCTCGGTTGCACGGGTTAGTATTGACCAAATGGGCTGAAATTTTGCATAGCTCATTTTTTGACATTTTAAAGAGATCTAGCGGGAGGGACCAAAAAAATTTTAACTTTTGCGAAATAACGGCCACCCTAATACATACATTATATATAACGCGCCCGGTCCGTACCTATATGGTGGGGTAGTTTCCAGGAATAGGTAAGAAGAGAATCTCCCATTTTAGAATTTCTAAGCGCGTTTGGCTCGCACTGGTCTAGGCATACCGGAACCGAAAGAATTTTCATCTAGTGTCCCCGATTAACGCGAACAATCAAAATCCGGGTTTTGCGGTTTCGAAGAGTCAGAAAACTTCTCAGATTTAAAGTCTCGACCGTCTCCGGTAAACTGTTTAGTTGGAGGCGGCAAAAAATTACCCTCGCCTTAGGTAAACATAGGGTTTTTGAGAGCGATCGAACATGTGTACAAGCGGTGCAGCTATTGGTTTTTCTTATCTCCGCTCTAGGGAGCGCCGCTCGTTTCCGAGAAGCGGTATCTCGGAAAGTATAGGAGCCAAAACGACGACCTTGGGGACAAACGACGGGCAGTCTGTAAATGTTTCCCCTTTAAATGCCGTAAAAACCATAAGAAAAAAGTTACAGCCGAAAAACTAGAAATTGTTTTGTTTTCACCCGAGAATCATGCTAAAGTAATATCGTCGTCACCAACCTAATCGAGCTTCTAAGTGGAAATCACTTCTGCAGGTCTTATACGATTCCCTCCTGGATCGTTTAAGCTCATTCCCGTTTTTGACCGCCGCTCCCAAAACCCACTCCCAGCGTTTTCGGTTATATATCTGTTCCCTGTCGATATACTGATTTTGAACGATGGACCATCCTATGTGTCTAGAAACTTGTTATGGTCTTATCTCTTATGGTCTTGCTCTGTTATGGCGCCGCACGCCGCCCTGCGATCGTTTGGGTTCGTTTGGCGAAAAGAGAAAAACTCCGGCCCACGGTATCCGCTGATTTTGGGCCGGTCCCCGTTTTGGTCGTTCGAGGTTTCGTATGCGGGAAGCAAATTAGGTACGAAAACCGACTTTTGTTATTATAAACAGTGGATATTTATTTATTTTAGATTGTTCTAGTACAGTGTAAAAGTAAATTTATTATTATAAGATTTATTTTGCGGAATGATTTCTTTAATTTTTTACCTTACCGGTCCGCAAGCAAATGTTACGTAGTTTGGCGGTCCGCGAACGAAAAAGGTTGGGAACCGCTGGTGTAGAGTGTACACATTATTTCAGATATACCGCCAACGCGGCACGTGTCTAATTCGCCTAGTGTACGCGAGATCTAACACAGAAAATGTTGACGTTGGTGTTTGTTGGCCAGTGTTAGCTAGTAAACGCAGCTTGTATCTCAGCGTGCGAGACTCGCATAGGCATCGGACATCATCGGCCGACTAAAGCAGAGCTGAAAGTATTGAGACCGCTCGACTCTTGCGCGCCGAGGCAGGACATGAGTAGTAAGTAAATGTATGTTTAAGCCCACAACTCCCCATGTTATTCTTATGGGAGTTTCGTTTTTAAGACAGGACAATTTAGTGAGGTTATGTGTGTAAAACTTGGCGTCCTTCCCGCCAGATGTCAGCATGGGTGCGGGGTTAAGTGTTTAAGCGGGAAAAAGGCGAATGTGATGCTTGTCCGTGATTGGTCGGATCGAATTGCCGGTAAAATAGGTTGCAGCATGTGTCGCTAGATGTCGCTGTGGGCGAGGTTTTGGCGGGAAAAATCAAATCTCAGGCCTGTTCGTGATTGGTCCGAAGTTTTGGCGCTAAAGGAGGTTGCAGGTCGTGTCGCTTTGGAGCGCGTGAACGCGGCCGGGCGGGCCGGGTTAATTAGAAAAATTTGTCGCGGCGTTGCGTGGGCGGGTATTCCAGTGCCCCAGTGGGCCGGTGAGTCAGTGGGCCGTTGAAAAATTTAGCGGTTGTCTCGTTGTTGCCGATTAATAATAAGGTGGTGGGGTAAACATTTTATTAAAGGGAGTGGGCTGAAAAAAATAATATACAATATTAATGTACATACAATATTAACAACATAAGCGTACTGTAGATTTTTCTTTAATACAAATAATGAATAAATAATGACCTATAAAATACAATAATATTTAAAAAGAAGAATGCATCTTTTCTTTCCTTCTCTCTCATGAATATTATATTGGACTGGATGATGTCAACAGTTAATTGTTGCATAGTTTGATGTTAGGCTAAAAATAAAAACATTACATTCGGTATAAAATATCAATCTCAAATTACCTGCATTTGTTTTTTTCCTTTAATACAATGAATAAAACAGAAGCTAATAAAATACAATAATGATATTATTTTAAAGGAGAATGCATCTTTTTCTTCTAACAAAATATTATATATTCTGTTGAATGATGTAATTATTCGAAACACATGTGCATCTAAACATTCCTTTTAATGAATGATGTCAACAGTTAATTATTGTATAGTTTTGATGTTCGACCTAGAAAAATAAAAAAAAAAACATTACATTTTTATACATTAAATTAAAATAACAATATCAACTTACCTGCATCTGTTTTTTCTTTAATACAATGAATAAAACAGAAGCCAATAAAATACAATAATGATATTATTTTAAAGGAGAATGCATCTTTTTCTTTGATCATGATGTCATCAGTGAATTATTGCACTAGCATGAAAAAATAAAACATTCATTTCATGAATGATGTTCGACCTAGAAAAACAATACATTCGGTATAAAATATCAATCTCAATTTACCTGCACTTGTTTTTTCGTATTTTACACGTTATAATGAAATTTTTAAGATCGCAAACAATATTAAGCGGTTGTGTTGTTTTTTAATGCTATTTTTATTGATTAAAAGACGCGAGTTCAAACCGCATTACATATGCGCAGAGTTTCCGACACACGAATTAAAACTAAAACCTGAAACGCTGTTAAAATGTATTGCGTTTCCCTCTTTAAAATGTGTACTGAAAAATATTTTTTTTTTTGTTAATGTCAAAGGAGTAATTTATTATGTCATGTCATAATAAATTAATGCTTTTTAAGTGCAAACATTAACATAGGCGATAAATTTAAAATGTGCGTCATTGCCACATCTGGGTTCGTTTCTTGATATTCCCCGGTTGATTTACAAAACAACAGGGATGTACAAAATCTCGCATAAAAAGATTATTTACGTGTCTTTTATTCCATTTATAATTGAATCGTTGTTTTGGACATCCTTTAGAATATTTTCATTTATTTCTTTAGTGGGATATTTTAGTTTGTAAAAATTGTGTTATGAAGTATTTTGTTCGAAGTGTTGGCCTTGTTAGGGGTGGAAAGCGCGCCATTTTATGAGTTGCTTGAAGTTATTTTATGAGGGTGTTTTGCGTTTTCGATTTACGTCAACAATTAAAATTAATTGCACCTTGCACTCGTATAAAAAGCTCGCTCTAAAGTGCCTCTGTTTTAGTTGAAACAAGTGTTTGGTGCAGATAACATACTCATTTTGAAACCCGTTCGATTCAGTTTGTGAAATTAACGTGTTAATTATTATTTTTTAATTGAAAGGCTGAATTGTATTTAATCCGTCTTAACAATAATGGATATTACCAGTTTGCAAAATCAGGTTACATTGGTGGAAGATGATTTAGCACGTGCAACAACACCTGCTGATTTTCGCAGGTTATCAACCCTGATTGATGAAACTACGGAATTAACAATCCAACAGATAAGAAATTACCCAAATGCGAGAGGAATAGCTGATAAACGAAAACTAGAAACGATTTTGAACAGGTGTAAATACTTGGATGCGAGGATAAAACAATCCCTTATTAAAACAGGTGAAGGCGTTAGTGGAGGGGGTGACGAAAGCAGTGTTACGTATTATGACGTAAGTTTTTCATGTTTTTTATTGAATATTCTCATTTTGATTGTTTATATTTTGCATGTTTTAGCTGGAATCAGCGTTCAAAGGGCGTATTAAGACGGGTATAGTGATCAATAATATCTTAGATCCAAAGGAGTTTCTCGAGGAAGCACAACCCATTTTTGTGGATAAAATTGAAGCATCCCTCCAAAAGCGAATACCTAACATGAAAGCCAATGTCGTTCTTTGTGCCGATTATAAAATGAAGCTAGATGATACAGTACAGGCCAAGTACTTTAACACGTCAAACTTCATTATATCAAGATCCAGCGACCTTATTTCTATATTCAGGGACATGGAGATTTCTTTATTATCACAGGTGCGTATATAAAGTTTTTTAAAAACTCACTTTTAATTAGTTTTTTTCCTTTTTTCAGATGGAATCCTTTGAAGAAGTAGGTTCAGGTGGAACTTTTAGTCGTATTAATTCGTTAGCTATAAATATTAACAAATATTCACCTTTAAGAGCTTCTAAATTTATCGAGTTGCCTACTGTAATTAAAAGCAAGCACGCCATTATAAATGTAAAAAATACGGATAACGAATGCTTCTATTACGCTCTAGTTTCCGCTCTTTATCCATGTAATACACACCATAAAGAATTACCATCCTCGTATCCGCAAAATTTCAAACAACTATTTAATATTAAGGGTATTAAATCTCCGGTGAAAATTACGGACATTCCCAAATTTGAGCGTCAAAATCCTAACATTTCCGTTAACGTGTACGGCTTGCAGGGTAGTAAACTGACGGGTCCTCTTTATCATACAAAATCTAAAAAACAACACCATATTAATTTGTTGTACGTGAGAAAGAAGAAAGCATCTCACTACTGCTGGATAAAGAATATGTCTCGTTTATGTAGGTCGTCCATCACCAAGCATACAAACCGTACTTTTATATGCGACAGGTGCTTAAGGCACTTCAGCAGTGTCCAATCGTTGAACAATCACGTGGATGATTGCGAAAAGTTCGATGCAGTTCGCATAGAATTTGGTAAACCGGGTGAAAATACATTGTCTTTTAAAAATTTAAATTTTAATTTACGTCATCCCTTTGTTGTATACGCCGATTTTGAATGTTTAACAGTGCCGTGTAATCAAATTGATGATGATGATGCTGATGTTACGCATTTCAAAAGTTTTACTATACCATACCAAAAACATATACCTTTCGCTGTCGCATACCAGGTCGTTTGTTCGTTCGATCCCTCCTTATCACATTATAAAAGTTATGTAGGAACAAATCCTCAAAAATGGCTGATTAACGAGTTGATAAAAGAAACCGCAATAATAGAGGAAAAGATAAAAATTAACATTCCAATGCTGCCGCTTACATTGGAGGAACAGCAGGGGTATGATAATGCCACACTGTGCCCCCATTGTTTGCAAGAATTCAATGAGGATTTGGTTGTCAAAGTTAGAAATCATGATCATTTCACTGGGAAATTCCTATCGGCCCTTTGTCAAAATTGTAACCTGCAATACAAATGCGGTAATTACATTCCCATATTGTTTCATAACATGTCAGGCTATGATATACATTTCATAATTAATGAATTAAATTTCAACCGCGAACCGGTAAATATCCTCCCCGTGACAAGGGAAAATTACATTTCAGTATCGAAAAAATGTGCTAAGCTGACATGGAGGTTTATAGACAGTTATCGGTTCTTAGCTAGAAGCTTGGATGTTTTAGCAAATAATTTAGCCCCGGAAATGTTTAATTTTGTTCGCGAAGCCTTTCCAAATCCCGAACAATTTAATTTAGTACGACGTAAAGGCATATTTTGTTATGATTATATGAATAGTTGGGAGAAACTCAATGAAACGGAATTACCACCGAAAGAATCGTTTTATAATGCTCTTCGCGAAGAACATATCAGCTGCGAAGATTACGAGCACGTTCAGAATGTATGGAAAACATTTAACATAAAATCGTTGGCGCAATACAGTGAACTTTATTTAAAGTGTGACGTAAAAATCTTAGCTGATGTTTTTGAACAGTTTCGCGATTTATGTATGAAAATATACGATTTAGACAGTGTACATTTTTATACGGGGCCCGGATTAGCGTGGTCAGCTGCTTTAAAGTGTACACGTGTAAAATTAGATTTGTTGACCGACATAGATATGGTGTTGTTTTTTGAAAAAGCGATAAGAGGCGGGATTACCCAATGTTCGCATAGATACGCAAAAGCAAACAATAAATATATGAAGGAAAATTATAACGAGAAGGAGCCTTCAAGTTGTTTGCTTTATGTAGATGCCAATAACCTTTACGGTTACGCGATGTCCGAAAGTTTACCGTACGGGAATTTTGAATGGTTGTCGGAAAATCGGGTTCGCGAGATAGAAAATATATTAGAAAATTTTAAATGGGAGGAAAAACCGGATTGGGAAATGTATACCGATCGAGCGTGTATGCTCGCTCTAAACATGGCGGTTGACGAGGAAGAAGCCCCTACCTCATTAATTTTGGAAGTAGATCTTAACGTGCCCCGGAAAATTCAAGACAAAACGTCAGCGTTCCCCTTTTGTCCGGAGCATCGGCGACCTCCTACGGCTTCAAATAATTCTCCCCCAAAATTAATGTTGACTATGTTTCCAAAATTTAAATACGTTTTACATGTTCGAAACCTGTTTCAATGTTTATTGTACGGCCTGCAATTAACCAAGGTTCATAGAGTTTTAAAATTCTCTCAACGGAGATGGCTCAAACCCTACATAGACTTGAACACGAGTTTAAGGGCTAAGGCAAAAAACGAGTTCGAAAAGGACTTCTTTAAGCTCATGAACAACGCGGTTTTCGGCAAGACGATGCAGAATATCCGGAAACATCGAAAGATCAAATTAGCGTACTCTTTTATAAGCGCCCAAAAGTATATCGCGTTACCGGAGTTCCGTTCCTGTACGATATTTAAAGAAAATCTGGTCGCCGTCGAACTAAACAAAACCGTGGTTAAATATAACCAACCGGTTTATTTGGGGATGGTGATTTTAGACTTGTCTAAATTATTAATGTACTCTTTTCATTATCAGTTTATGTTAGAGCAACCCTGCCCCGCTATCTTGCTTTATACGGACACGGACGGAATGGTGTATGCTTGTGCAAAAAGTAAAGACGGACTAGATATTTATGACGTTATACGAGAGGAAAGCGCGAAAGGATCGGAGGGAATATTCGATACGTCCGATTATACTCCAGACAACCCCTATGGAATACAGAAAGTAAATAAGAAAGTTCCCGGTAAATTCAAAGACGAATTAAACGGAAAACTTTTATTGGAATTTGTCGGTTTGAAATCGAAAATGTATTCCATGCGCAAGGAGGAGGGTAAGGAGGTTTGTAAGGCCAAAGGCGTAGGGCAGCAGGCTCTAAAAAATAGATTAAGTTTCGAACATTATTTCAAAAGTTTATTTGATTCGGAAATTACATATGCCGTTAATAGAAGCATTCGTTCTGATAAACATAATCTTTATACATATTTTATTAGGAAAAAAGCTCTAGATTCATGCGATGATAAACGTTTTATACTAAAAAATAAAATTGATACCCTTCCATGGGGTCATTTTAAAATAAATGAAGAGGAGGAAGAGGATATTTTATAATTTTTTATTGCAAATAAAATCTTAGTTTATACATTTAGATAAGTAGACTATTATTTGTACATATATTTTCTAATTATTATTATATTGTAAGTATTTATTGTAAATAAAATCTTAGTATATAGATAAGTAGACTATTATTTATGCACATATTTTCTAATTATTATTATTATTATTATATTGTAAATAAAGTATATACATAAACAGACTATTTTTTATAATAAATCACTTTTCTTGATCCAGCTGTTGTGTGTGTTATCAAAACCCAACCATTTCACATATAATTGATCATTTTTTGTTCGTAATACACGTTCAATTAAAAAGCTTTTTGGGTGGTTAGTTTTCATCAATTCCGGTTCATAGAAGCAACCCTTGATTGGGGCACCTCTCACATCTTCTAACAGATAGGTTGTCGGTCTAGTTGATTGCACCCTGCTTATGCGAAATAATTCAGTGCTGAACTGGGGGTGATAACCTTTCGAAAAAAACCCTCTGTACTTAGAAATACGAACCATATCGTTTACTTTAAATTTAGGTTTTGGGGGGGCCCCGTCATCATCATCATTCGAACGATTTAAAGGCGTGCGAAATGTCACATTGATGGGGGCTAGACCAATTGACCTATGCACGGTGCTGTTGTACTTATCGACAACATCTTGCAGTATATCCAACCATTTATAATTCCCGTTGAAACTGAACTCCTTGTAGAGATTAGATTTAAGTGTCCTAATCACCCTTTCCGCAAAAAATGCTTTCTTAGTGGAAAACCTTGAATAGTGGTTGATGGAATGTTCCGACATTAATTTCTTGAAATGAGTGTTAAAATATTAACCTTCGCGGTCAGTGGCCAAGTTATTCGGTTTTCGCAAGTTTTCATCCAATATGTTCCGCATAGCATTGGTTACTTCCTTCCCGCTTTTAGATTTTAGAGGCCTTACCCACACATATTTAGAAAAAGCGTCTATTACCACCAGAACGTATTTATATTCCTTGTTGTAATGGGCATAAGAGTTAAAGACTGCTATATCGCTTTCCCAGAGGTCATCGAACCCTAGAACGATTGCTGAACGTCTGGGGAAATTTATTCTAGCCTGCCTGTGGATCTCGTTAACGATTGCTCTCTTTACATCGCTCATATTAGTACTAGTATTTTAAATATTTTACGTTTTTTGTTTTTTATGGTAACTTTCTAACGCATCCACACGTTCGGACAATTGTGCAATGATTTTGTTGAAATTTTCGGCAAGGGGGTTCACAAGTGAAACATAAAACGTCTTGAAACGCTGCCTTTCTGCTTTCATTAAATCGATCGATTCCTGCTGAGTGAGTAATTGCCCCTGTTTTTTAGCTTCGATAATTGGCTGTAATTGATTTATCCCGTTATTGATTTGCACTAACAACGGGTCTATTTTGTTGGTGTAGAATTTTTCTCTACGCTCCCAGGTTTTTACTTCTTCAGTTAATCGTTTTAACGGCACTGCATCGTTTTCTTCCAAAGGATGGCCTATATTCGAAAGTCGTCGTTGTTCGATGTCAAACCCGCCGGTGCTTGTTAATGGAAACAAAGGACGTTGTTGTTGTTGTTTACCTCCCGAAGAAGAAGAACTTCGATGAACCACCCGTCCAAATTTATCCACGGGCATCATGAAAATGAATTAATTTTTACTCATGTTCAAGCTATATAACCATCTTCTCGCAATTCCTCAACAATACTAGCAATTTCATTTTGAACATTGGAATTTCCGGCATTCTGAGAAGCAATGAGCAATCTTAAACGTTGAACGAGCTCTGAGGGCGTATCCCAATACACATATTCGATGGGATTATCATTGACAAGCTTCATACTGGAAAGTACACCTTTGCCCGTTGTTTCTCTCATTTCTTTTTCTTCTAATGATTCAATGATCGGTTTAATGATCTCCGTATATTTATAGCCAACATAACGTTTCGATAGCGGTATTTTATCGACATTGGTGGCGCGAAGTATACTTATGTAATTTCTAACGTCTTGCCTTGTATAGTTAGCGGGTCGTTTTAGAACTAAAAGTTCATACAACCCATGCGTTCCATCATACCTAACTCCGTTGACTTTAAAATATTTCTCTCTATTTCCAACGTCGAGGAAGGAATCTCCAAAATTCCATTTATCCAAATTAACGTCATACTTAACACCGTACGGGGAGTTATCTATACTTCGATCGTTTCGCAGCATAAGAGAAAGATATTTCCTAGGTAGCGGGTGATATTGTTCTAAAAAGTCTCGCGTTGACACATTTTCCCATGCCGGATATATATCCTCGTTACCAGACTCCACCCTTTTGTCCACCCCTCCTGCTTCGTCGCCTTCTTCTTCCACTTTTTCTTCTTCTTCGTCTTCACCCTTCATCTTGAACGATGTGCGTATTTTTTTAAGCAATTTTGATCTAGGGGAAACCGATGTGTGCATTTTTGTAAGCAATTTTGATGTAGGAGAGGAAGTACTTGGAGTAGCCGCTACTGTGCTAAAAACGGGTGTGGACCAGGCCAACGGCATTTTCATCGGAGCGCTTATTTTTCCTTTTTTGTTAATGGTTTTCAGGGAGCGAGCGATGTCTTCTATAGGATCCAGAAGGGGTTTGTGCGTTTTAGCAAAAGCGATTTCTTTAAGTTGCGCGCCCGATTGTAAGGCTTTAAATTTCCTTCGTATTTCATTAGCAACTCGAATTAATGCTCTTTTACGAAGTTTATCGGCTGCGATGTTGTCCCCCATAATAATAAGGTTACAATATCGATCGCTACTTTAGTTTGACTAGATGAGCTAGCTAAATTACTTCGAATTTATAGCGGTTAGGGTCTAATAAAACCGTCGAAATTTATTCTGTAACGTCCGTTGTTGACGTCACAATCCTTGTTGATCATTAGAAATCCGTAGCGACTGTCTTTCCAGCACCGAGTGCACATGTCCCGAAATTTATTAAAAGACATATCGATGCTCACATGATCTTCGTAAACGTGACGCATGTTTAAGTCGTCCTGTTTAAAAATCAATAACATGTTCGCGTTATCGCGCAGCAGATGTTTAGGAATTTTCGTGTAAGACTGACAGAGATAGAAACTGTCTATACCGTGATGTCGCCTCATGCTGAAGAAATGACGCATCGGATTCTGATTGTCCATGCTGACATCGTCAAACACGAAAATCGAGTTAGGGCGCGCTTCATCGGGCATCATGACGGACTCGTTTTCGCTAAAAGTAAAATACCCCATGCCTTTTACACGCTTCAGCGCTTCTTTCAAAAACGTATACTTCGGTTGATGAAGAGACCGGGAATAAATATAAATATTGGCGAACTTCAATCCTTTGGGCTCCACCAACATGGAGAGCATCGCATTTGATTTGCCGGAACCGGAGGGTCCCACTATCAAGCACCTGATGGAGGATGGGAACAAACTGCTATGCTTAGCACCATCAACTTTTGCCCCAGAGTCCATGAGAAGCTCCTTTTCCAAATCGCGTACGGTTAACCTTTCACGTTGTTGCACGATTTTCATTCTTTTTTCCGCTATATCCGGCAAGTAATAAAAAATGAAGATTATGCTATAAATAAGCTTGTACGCATGATACGAAGTTATTCGTTCAAATGATCGTGCACGAAGGCGGAGGTGTCTTAAACAAGCTTATAGATAAACTACCCGTCGAACTACACCTTCCGGGGTATCAATTCTGCGGTCCCGGTACACGATTGGGGCAAAGGTTAGCACGCGGAGATCCCGGCGTAAATCCCTTGGACGCCGCTTGTAAGGAGCACGATATCGCTTATTCGAGTCATCAGGACGTGAAATCGAGACATCTTGCGGACGCAGTTCTCGAACAAGAAGCCTGGAAGCGGGTTAAAGCAAAGGATTCCAGTGTTTCGGAGAAAGCAAACGCTTGGCTCGTGACCAACGTCATGAAAGCTAAAAGAAAACTTGGAATGGGGTTTGGAAGAGGAGGTGGCGGCGGCGGTAATAAACAATCTAAAGTCGCTTTCGGTAGGATCGTGAAAACCGGACTTAACGCCGTAAAAGGTGCTCAAGCGGAAACTATCGCGAAAATAGCTGTGGGTGCGGCGAGAAGAGCCGTTAAAGAAGCAGGAGGTAGAAGATGTGTGAGACAACCTCGAGTAATTCCTATTCCAGGTGGGGCGGTAAAACAAGGTGGTCTACTTCCCTTATTGCCGGCCATTTTTGGTGGACTCGCTGCGCTTGGCTCGCTGGCCGGGGGCGTATCTCAGGTGGTTAAAGCCGTGAAAGACGTAAAATCCGCTAAAGATCAATTGGCGGAAATGAAGGACCATAATAGGAGGATGGAGGGTATAGCGATCGGAAAAGGCGGAAGTATGATTATAAAACACCGGTCGTCGAGTAAATCGGGCCTCGGTTTGTACTTGAGCAAGAAACCTAAAAGCGGCGGCAGAGGGCTCTATTTACGAAAAAAGCCGACAAAAAACTAATAAATTTGCCTCGACGTCCTCTCACCAACATTGACATCTACAAATATGCCGCAGGTATACCCCATTTTCTAGGCGTATTTATGCGCGATGGATTACCTTCGCGACCTTGGAAGAACGAAAGTGGAATAGTCAATTTGGATTCGACAATGGGGAAAGGAACGCATTGGGTGGCATACAGGAAACGCAACAACTTGATTGAATATTTCGACGGATTTGGAAATTTAAAGCCGCCGCGAGAACTTGTGAACTATTTCGGCAAAAATGCCGGAAACATGACCTATAACACGGAACGATATCAAAATTACAATTCCTACAACTGCGGACATCTGTGTTTGCAATTTCTGAGGAGATAAAAAGAGGGTATGTGACGCGTCCTCGTTTAATCATGTCCGAGACGTTCACTTTAACGGGTACAGGCAGTTACCTGAGTACTAACTATTATCCGCCTGTTGCCTTAAATGCCGACTACGAGTACACGTTGGAACTAATAGGTTACTGGACCTACAACGCTCTCCGAAACATCTATCCAGGCAATAATAAGATCTATTGGCGCAAACCGGTCGATAAAAAAAACAGACAGCTACTCATAGCGGAGGGGGCATATGAAATAAATTCGTTGAATGAGTACATATCGAAAAAATTGGCGCTAACCAATAATGAAACTCTCAAGCAGGAAGAAATATTTTCTCTGCAACCGAATACGAACACTTTAAAGTGTGAAATCAAAAGTAAATATGCCATTGATTTTCGCCCCGACGACTCTATCGGACGCATGCTCGGCTTCTCCCCCAAAGTTTTAGAAGCGGACGTATTACACGAATCGGATTTACCCGTTAAAATATCACCGGCCAGTAGTATACGAATAAATTGTAATATAACTGGAGGCGCACATTATAACGACACCCCGGTACATACAATATACGAATTCGCGCTGGACGTGGAGCCGGGGGAACAAGTGAACGAAAAACCTACAAACGTAATATATCTTCCAGTAGTAGTTGCCGATCAAATAGATAATATCACGTTATCACTCACGAATCAAAACGGAGAACGATTAAATTTCGGACACGAAGACGCTACTATACGATTGGAGCTTAAAAAGAAAGAACGAGAGAAAAAATGGGGTTAGACTTCACTACTAGTACTACTGGTAATAATAATATGATAATGAGAAAAACGGAGACAAATGAAGACATAATATCCCATTATAAAAGAGCGGCTCGCGCTCTACGCGTCACTAATCGTTCGAACGTTAAACGATTAAAACCTCAAGACGTTCACTTTTTGAAATCTCTCGGATTTACAGTTCTGAAAGAAAGTGATGAGCAGTGAAAAATTAAACATATTCGACGACATCCGACTCGATGAGGATATTATCGAACAGAAATGGATCGCCCATACGCCCCCGACTCGAGCGGAAAACTTCAAATCTAGCGATGAAGTCACCATAACGGTGGAACAACGAGATTCGCTCGTCAGCATTTATGAGAGTTTCCTGTATGTGGAAGGACAACTTGAAGTTGCGGACCCCACAAAACAATGTAATCTAGTCAACAACGCTATTTCCCATCTGTTCGAAGAGGTCAAATTAAGCCTGAACGATACCATGATCGAGTCTATACGAAGACCGGGGATTACCTCCACCATGAGGGGTCTTGCAGCTTACAACAAGGACACCATTAAATCGCTCGAGATCGCCGGATGGGGTGCCGATCCCTTTACTCTTCCCATTTCCATCGAGAGTACGGATAAGAAGTTCTCATGCCTTATACCCTTATCATTGTGGTTTGGAATAGCCGAGGACTACAATAAGTTAATCGTATGGTCCAAAATGCAGTTAAGTTTGGTTCGTGCTCGTACAGACTCAAATTGTATTCAAAGCGCAGAAAGCGATGGGAACATTAGCCTCAGCAAAATAGAATGGCGAGTGCCAGACTTCAGGTTGAGCGACGCCGCCAAGTTACGGCTCCTGAACAAAATCGACAAGGGCAAATTCATCACGATCCCTTTCCGAAAAAGAACCCTTAACATCATACCCGGGTTACGCAGCGGACGCGAGGATGTTATAGAATTGGGATCCGTGAAAGCCTTCGAGAGACCTCATCATGTAATCGTGGGATTTCAAGTGAACAAGGAAAATATTGCTAAAGAAAACGCGAGCACCTTCAATCACGCCAACATAAAAAATATCACGGTCTATATCGATTCGGTGGCTCACCCCAATAGACGCATGAACTTGGACTTTAATAAAAACTTATTTACGGAGGCGTACAGAAATTACTGCGACTTTCAGTCATCCTACTACGGAAACAACCCCCATTTTCCCCACCCTCTCATGAGATACAGTGAATTTCTTAAATCCCCGCTCTACGTCATCGATCTATCGAAACAGGACGAGAGTGTAAAGGCGGGGACGGTTAGTATTAAAATTGAGATCGAAGCGAGCACAGCGTTCGCTAACAACACGTACGCGTACGTTCTATTACTTCACGACACCATAGTATCGTACGAACCAGTTACGAGCACCGTTACCACCCTGTAAACGATGATAATAATAGATTTGCAGGGCTTCGAAGCACCCCATTTTGTTCCGAAAGAAATGGCCATTACTGACGGAGAACGAACAGCTCATTATGTCTTTAAACCGCCGTGTCCATTTCATGAATTGACACTTTCGCAACAGACCACCGTCAATTGGCTCACCAGATATCATCACGGATTGCGATGGTCCTTCGGTAATACGGATTTGCGAGAAATCGAAAAAATCTTAAGTGTCGTCACGTCGCGAGACAGCACCATATATTGCAAGGGTAAAATTAAATCCGATTACCTGCGAAATCACACGACGTTGCCGGTGATAGACTTGGATGATCGAATGTCCGAAGAAGAGTTCCTTGAAAAGATGGCTCCTCTACGTCACTGGAAACCACCATGTTTTTCACATATTCTCAATTATTGTCGGTGTGCTATTAATAATGTAAATCAAATATATTACGCACTGTCTCAAAATGACAAATTAATCAAACAAACAGAATAATTTCTTTTTTATTATTATTATTAGCTATAATTATTGTATTATTTATGTGTACTTAACTAAGAATGAAATAAAAGATGATGATGTAATAAAATAATGTTTTATTTTTACATACAATTATCTACAAAGTAAAGTAAGTAAACAATCTAAAAATTATTAATACAACCATCAGTAGTATGACAAGGGCAAATACATTATTTGAAATTAACAAAACTTTAATAGTTCCATCCACCACACCTCCTCCTCCTCCTACCGGTGACGAGGAATTTGTTCTATTCCACAACAGGGGTGTCCATTCTGATTTTTGCCAGCTTTCATTTTGATACAGATAACGTAATTTGATCCAAATAAAACGTTCTCGATGACGCTGATGAAAGGCTCCCAGTGCATAGGAAAATGCGAAGGTACTATTTACATATTCTGTTTGCATTCTATTCCACGCCTCCGGTATTGGAGATGATGATGATGATGGTGATGAGGTGTCGTCATTTTCGCTAAAATAGAACCCAACGTAGGCCTCTTTTGCTCCGACCGGATGAGCTACGTAAAGCACTTTACGGTCGGCAACAATCGACGACAACACCAAGGCCACCGTCGACAATAACATGATGCACGTGTTTTTCACTTGAGACGTACTCGATTACTACTGCTTTGATGTCTCGAACAACATCGGTATAAATTCCACTAGAGCGAACGAATTAGGAGCGAATTTTTGCTTCTTTATCCCCTCACCGGCCTCTTCCCCATCACCGCCATCGGTGACGTCATCTTGTGCTAGTTTCTGTCCTCGATAAGCCAAATAACACGTGCACATGTTTAACATTGCTATTTTTTCATTAGTTATATAATCACTTATTCTTTTCGGCAAAAATAACACAAAATCTTCCAGTTCTACCAGCAACGAGCGACTATGCGTTTTCGTGTTAATGGCTCGAACGTCTAACATCAGATATTCCCGATCTACAGGTAGATCTTTCAATTTCTTTACCGGTTTCTGAACTGCCGATCCAATATTATTCAGACAGGAAAAAAATCTTGCTACGCCATCCATCACTGCTGATGCCGCCTCCACTGATGATGATGCAATCTCTGTCAAACTCGGTTCACTCATCGTCATTATCTTTGCCCTACTACAAAAAACGTCTTCACTCAACGAATTCACTAAGGCTAATAATATATAATTGAAAAGAAACTTCACTTCACACGCCCCCCTCCGCATCGTCGGCGTCAACATCCCCCGCCTCCTCCCCCGCATCCCCCTTCTCATCATCATCGATGGACGGTATTTTAAAAAACTTTCTCATCTCATCGGACAGATGATGCGCCAAATCTAATTTTTTTAATTCCTCATATAAAACTTCCAACGAGATTTCCGTTCGCAAACACGCTTCACACAACTCCACCCCCTTCAAATACGTTCCGTGAAGCTTCATACAATATTCGTAACCGCCGTACATCTGTTGCCAGTCGTAAACCGCTTCGTGCATAGCGTCTTTAGCACCATCCTCGAACTGCCTCAATAAACATTCCACCCCGCTAACGGCGTCTCGCACCACGGGATAATCCTGAGCACTATACATCATCCACATGTCGATCTCACAAGCAATACTGCACTAGTTTCCCTTAGGAGGCTAGAGCACTAGTCCACCCCCCCTTCCCCTCGATCGAGGTCGCGCGCAAACCCGTTTCAAATTAACCCCTTTCAACGGCTCACTGACTCACCGGCCCACTGGGGCACTGGAACACCCGCCCACGCAACGCCGCGACAAATTTTTCTAATTAACCCGGCCCGCCCGGCCGCGTTCACGCGCTCCAAAGCGACACGACCTGCAACCTCCTTTAGCGCCAAAACTTCGGACCAATCACGAACAGGCCTGAGATTTGATTTTTCCCGCCAAAACCACGCCCACAGCGACATCTAGCGACACATGCTGCAACCTATTTTACCGGCAATTCGATCCGACCAATCACGGACAAGCATCACATTCGCCTTTTTCCCGCCTAAACACTTAACCCCGCACCCATGCTGACATCTGGCGGGAAGGACGCCAAGTTTTACACACATAACCTCACTAAATTGTCCTGTCTTAAAAACGAAACTCCCATAAGAATAACATGGGGAGTTGTGGGCTTAAACATACATTTACTTACTACTGACATGTATACGAGAAAGTTACTAATGAGCGTTACTATATATATTGTGATGATATTTTAGGGAAAAAATGATTGTTCAAAGGGTTAAAAATTTTAATCAAAATTCAAGGGGATACATTCCAGATTTTAAATAAAAAAGGGTGATGGTATTTAATAATACAAGAATATTGTAGGGATAGTATGGATGAGTCAGCTATAATCATTGTTAATGAGGTATCTTTTAAATTGACTTTTCTTTATGAATATAACGTGATATGAATCATCCTTGGGTTTGCCACAAACTAAAAAAAAAGAAATTGTATTAGATTAACAAATAAAATAATAATTATAAGAGGTTTTGACAAAAGTGATAAAACTTAGACAACATAGAGGCAAACGATTATTGATAACATCACGATATTGATAAAAGATAAAGGATGAGTAAAAAATATTAATAATCGTTTCCTTGAGAAGAATATAAACAAGAAAAATTGAAAGATACAAAATTTTGGAAAGAAAAATTTTGGTAAAGAAATTTTAATGACTATTTCACTCAATGTTATACGAACCAATAAAAATTTATCCTGTGAACGAAATTCTCTCTATTCCGGCGACTATTTTTTGTTTATAAAATTTTCCGAACTTGTTCTACCAATGAAAACGTTCAAATAAGCAACCTACCCTTTATTTCACCGACAATTTTTTTGCTATAGTAACGATCCTACAAAAATAGTATACACAAACTGTACGTTTCATATTAATAATTATCATGGTAAGTAGTCAATTTTGAAATCTGAATTTTGCAAGTAGATTTGTTTAAGTTTTTGTGTGTAATATTTCTTGTAAATCAAAATTCTAAAAGTATTGAAATAAATGTTAAATATTTTTATTCTTTGTGTTGTTTATTCGCGAAATAGTCATAACGAATAACATATGTGGTAAAATTTTGTCTTGGCAAAATTTTCTTTTTGATTTACTCGTGTTTGTTGCCAATTCATCTCGTGACATTGATCAAAAACCACTCGACTGACGCCTCGTGGTTTTTAGTGACAATGTCACTCGAGAAATTGCTATGCAACAAACGCTCGTAACAATAAGAAAATTTTGCCGACAAAATTTTACCACATATGGTATTATATATGATAAAAGTTATGTATTAAATGTAAAATTAATGTTTATTGAAAGAAAAATGTTTAAAATATAAATACTATTGTGGTTGTACACAAATTAACAACCTTGGTAGTGTAATGTCTGGCGTGCCGGACTTTCACCCAAGCGGCCCGGGATGGACTCCCGGCGCTGGCAGATCTGGTTAAGGTTTTCTGCAGTTTTCCTTAGCTGTAACACAAATGTGGGATTTGCGCTGTTCCATCTATAAGTCGGCTGCAGCCGCACATTGGGCCTACATAATAATAATAATTGCCCCCTCCCTCCCGCACAAGCTTATAGCTTCTGGGGCCTTGGCTTAGGTTATGGGTTGTAGTAATTATTATTATTATTATTATTATAACAACAAAAGGAAATAAAATATTTGGAAATAAAATAATACTACGTACCTGTAAAGCATATCTTGTGTATTATTCATCAATATCATTAAGAAAATCGAATAGGTATCTTAAAAAGAAATCATATCTGGATTAGACTTCATGTGTTTTGGAGACGTCATATCTAAAAGAAAAGTAAGGTAAAATTGGAATAAGTGGTAAGAAGAGAAAAAAAAAGGTAATCAAGTGATAATATGTGTGTGTTATAAAAGCAGAGTAAAAGTGTACATAGTTGGTTAAAAGAAAAAGCATCAGCAAAGAACCATATAAGCAAATCAAGAAGATAAAGTTTACTTACTCAAAATAAAACTTTTAGAAGAGTAGATAGTTTAATTAATAGTAACAACAATGTGTTTGGTAAGTCTCAAACCATGATTCTAGAATTTGCCTAAAAGGGATAAAGGAAAGTTAGATAAAACTCATAAAGGAAAGTAATACTTTACCTGTCACGCTAGTAATAAAAAAAAATTTTTAAGGTTAAAAGTAAATTTTGAATACTTACGTCGAAAAGGGATCTAAGTGTGTGGAAGTTGTCACTTGTAACTGATGAAATTGACACTGTTCATGAAGAGAGTGAACCATGCTATTCATGATACAAAAATTGTATAAACAAGAAAAAGGTCCAAAGGGTGTGGCAACGGTATAAGAGAAGTTACAATTTAAAATCCTTTAATAAAAGATTTGAGGTAATATTTTGCATAGCTAAGAATTTTGGTTAAATTTGACACAATAGAGAAGGTTGATAGTTTACAATTCAGTAATTTTTTTTTAGATTATTTTAGGTCAGTGAGGGCTATATTTCATTAATTACAATATTTATTTATTTATTTTAAACTTAACATATATGTTATTTGTTTGAGCATGAGTAGGGAAGGAGAAGAAATGGTAATTACAAGATCTGGAAAAGATTACGATTCTAGAGAATTAAATCAGCAAAACATAGGAGAGGCACCAGAAAGATCAGTTGGAGAAGAGAACATAGAGATCATAGAGGTAGGAGAAGAAAGAAGAATAAGTACAGAAGAAGTAAGAAACCCAGAAATAAAACAAGGACAGCAAGTGGTATTTAGTGAAATGGATCGTTCTGTTTTATTTTTTGAAGAGATAAATAAATTAAATGAAGAGATGAAAAGAAAATTTGAAGAGTCGTCGGAGAAACTTCAAGATAAAATAACAAAATTATCAGAAGATTTAGAAGGAAAATTCAAAGCAACGCAAAGAGCTATAATAGATACAGATAAAAAGGTAGATCGAAAATTTGAAGAGGTAAATAGAAAGATGGAAGATAACTGGAGGATCTTCAAAGAAGAAAACCAAAAGATGGTACAATAAAAGTTGCAGAATTTGAGAGAAGAAGTAAGGAAAGAAGTACAAGAAGATTTAACACAAATATCTAAGAAAACAGAAGAACAATTAGAAGGTGTCAAGAAGACTATATTAGAAATCAACAACAAGGGAGAAAAACACTATAATGGAACAGCAGAAATTTTAAAATTACATAAAGAAGAAGTGTCTCAACAGAAAGAAGAGATGGAAAGGAAGGTAAGAATAATAGAGACCAAGACAGAAGAGAACCTAAAACAGTCATTGGAAATAAATAATAAAGTTGATCGTATAACCTTGGAGGTCAATACCAATTGTGAAACCGTAGAACGAAATCTAAATAGAATAAAAGTTCAGGTAAATAATTTAGAAAGAATCGGGCCGATATCATCTGGAGTTGGTTATAATGTTAGATATGGTCCAGAAAAAATACCTAAATTCGAAGGTAGGAGGCAGGAACTACCATTGGTATTTTTGGTAAAATTAGACGAAGTGGCAAAGAATGAGCCCACAGAAAGCATGAAAATACAGTTAATCAATTCATGTTTAATTGGAAACGCCGAAAAATGGAATAGTGTTTGCAGAAATAATTACCAAACATATGAAGAGTTTCGCAGGCTATTTATAGAACAATACTGGGGTAGTTCACAACAAGCGATCATAAGAACAAACTTAACAACTGGGTATGAGTAGTTATAAAGGTACGAGAGAGAATTACATTATAGACAAATACAATCAAGCCCAATATTTGACACCAAAATTGGAAGAAGAAGAAATCATACAACATTTATCAAGACATCTGGAAGGGGAGATTACCAGAGCAGTGGCAGTTCAAAATGTTAAAAAATTGAAAGACTTGTTAGAAATAGCTAGAAATTAGGATATGGCCACTTATTTTGAGAAAGAAAGGGAGCAAGAAAATAAATCAAGATACCAGAACAGACAACAGGGAATAGGTGTAGGTAATTGGGGAAGAAATCTTAACAATTATGAAAGAAGGCAATATTATGGTAACGGAAACTATAATCGTTTTAGCAATTATCGGGAGAACCAACAAAATAAATATAGCTCACCGATACAAAATAAAAGAGTCCAAGAAGGCAGTCAACCGAACAGAGAAAAATACAATAATAATATAAATATACAGAATCCGGAAGAAGAACAAATGAAGTTTAATGCTCTCGAAGTTGTAGAAATTACTACAGAGGCTTCGGGTAGCAAAAAAAAAAACTTCAATGTTGTAAATAATTTAATATTAAATTTGGGTACCAAGGTGAACGAAGAGCCAATTAAAATGTTATTTGATGAAGAAAATGTATGTGAAAAAAAGAAATTTACCTATTATAAACGTAAAACTTGGAAATGAAAATTATTTAGCTTTGGTGGATAGTGGCTCTGAATTGTCTTTAGTAAAAGAAGGAATAATAATGAAATTCTGGGATAGTTTCAAGAATCGTGTTTTTAAAATAAAAAAAATTAATTTACTGTCTGCGATGAAGAAAAAGATTTCTACAGTTAATAGATTGGTTCAAATAAAAGTTATGATTGGAAAAGAGGTAGTAGATGATGCTAGTTTTTTAATGGTGAATGGATTGAATATAGACTTCATGATTGGTATGGATTTTATAGAAAAGTATGGTGTAATTATAAATGGACAAGAAAAAAATGTAGAATTGAAAAAGATAGTGAAAAAAATGGATAGAACCGAAATATGGTAATTTGAAGAAGATGAATTTATCTGACGGAGGAGAAAGATTCCTTCGAGCAGAAGTTATGAATGATGATATGAATATGAAAGAAGAGGAAATTGTGTTATATAATATAATGGAAAGGTTATTTAATGAGGAACGATTGGTGTAAGGAATTAAACAATATTATACAAAACCATATCAAGCTAATAAATGAAGAACCAAGATTTGCTGTAAATTACGCACATAAACTAGAAGTAAACGAAGCAGAAGGTTTTAATACAAAAATCTATCCTATCCCATTTGCATTAAGAGCCAGAGTTAAAGAAGAAATTGCAAGAATGTTAAACAATGGCATTATAGATACTTCAAAAACTAATTGCATTAATCCAATCGTTGTGGTACCCAAACAAAATAAAACCGAACTTAGACTATGTCTGGACGCGAGAAAGTTGAATTCCATCACAAAACCACAATTCGAACAACCTCAATTGATGGAAAATTTATTAAGCAAAATTTGGGACAAGAAAATATTTAGTAAACTGGATCTCAAGAATTCATTTTGGTTGATACCTTTACATGTACATAGTCGAAAATATACAGGTTTTAGTATTGAAGGATAGGTCTTCCATTTCAAAGTAGTACCGTTTGGTCTATCAACATCATCAGCAGCTTTAGTACGTACCATGCAGAAAATTTTGAACGAGCATGAAGAATTTTGTACTCATTACTTTGATGATATTCTAATATTTTCTAGAAGTGAAGAAGAGCATCTACTGCATTTAGAGAAAATACTCAAAAAGCTAGATAAAAATGGTCTAAAGTTAAATAGAAAAAACATGTGAATTTCTCAAAACTGAAGTTAATTATTTAGGGTATGTAATTAGTGTGAATGGTGTTTTTATTAGTGAAGCCAGATTGAAAGAATTGAAGAATCTACCATGTCCTAAAAATCTCAAAACGTTAAGAGGGTTTTTGGGAGTATTAAACTATTATAAAAGGTTTATACCTAATTATTCAGATTTGTGTGTACCACTAATAGAATTATTAAAGAAGAATCGGCGATGGAATTGGTCTAAAGAAAGAGAACATGCGTTTATAAATCTAAAAGCTGTATTTTGTCAAGAGTTATTATTAAGATATCCCAATTTTGATCTGCAGTTCATATTGAGAACAGATGCATTAGAAGGAGCGATAGCTGCAGAACTAGTGCAAATACAAGACAAGGAAGAAGTACCCATATGTTTCGTATCAAGAGTGTTGAAGGATGCTGAGAAGCTATTTACAACATCTGAGAAAGAGATGTTAGCCATAATTTTTGCCGTTAAGAAACTAAAGTTTTATTTAACGGGAAATAAATTTATAATAGAAACGGATAACTCGGCAATAACGTTTTTGAAGAAGAAGAGTTTCCTCAACAGTAGATTATATAGATGGGCTTTATTCTTACAAGAGTTCACATTTGACATTCATCATAAAAGAGGAAAAGAAAATGTAACGGCGGATTATTTTAGTAGAAAGGACACTCAAGAAATGAAAAAAGAAGGTGAAATTCTATAGGCTATACATAAGTTTGAGAAGAAAGGATTATACACTAAAGAAAATTTTGTTAAAATGCAAGAAGTACAAGAAATACAAAGCATAAGAAGAATGATATATATTTCGTATGAGAAGCTTACAAATTGCGACATCAAAATAAATTACAGGTATAAGTATAAATATAAATAAATAATATAAATGTAGGTCATGTATCTGTAACCTAGTTGTGAGCATAAAACAAAATAATATAATATAATATAACGTAACATATCAGCATACTTGTAAATAAAAGATATATACATATACATATACATTATACATATACATTATACATATACATTATACATATACATTATACATATACATTATACATATACATTATACATATACATTATACATATACATTATACATATACATTATACATATACATTATACATATACATTATACATATACATTATACATATACATTATACATATACATTATACATATACATTATACATATACATTATACATATACATTATACATATACATTATACATATACATTATACATATACATTATACATATACATTATACATATACATTATACATATACATTATACATATACATTATACATATACATTATACATATACATTATACATATACATTATACATATACATTATACATATACATTATACATTATACATATACATTATACATATACATTATACATATACATTATACATATACATTATACATATACATTATACATATACATATACATTATACATATACATTATACATATACATTATACATATACATTATACATATACATTATACATATACATTATACATATACATTATACATATACATTATACATATACATTATACATATACATTATACATATACATTATACATATACATTATACATATACATTATACATATACATTATACATATACATTATACATATACATTATACATATACATTATACATATACATTATACATTATACATATACATTATACATATACATTATACATATACATTATACATATACATTATACATATACATTATACATATACATTATACATATACATTATACATATACATTATACATATACATTATACATATACATTATACATATACATTATACATATACATTATACATATACATTATACATATACATTATACATATACATTATACATATACATTATACATATACATTATACATATACATTATACATATACATTATACATATACATTATACATATACATTATACATATACATTATACATATACATTATACATATACATTATACATATACATTATACATATACATTATACATATACATTATACATATACATTATACATATACATTATACATATACATTATACATATACATTATACATATACATTATACATATACATTATACATATACATTATACATATACATTATACATATACATTATACATATACATTATACATATACATTATACATATACATTATACATATACATTATACATATACATTATACATATACATTATACATATACATTATACATATACATTATACATATACATTATACATATACATTATACATATACATTATACATATACATTATACATATACATTATACATATACATTATACATATACATTATACATATACATTATACATATACATTATACATATACATTATACATATACATTATACATATACATTATACATATACATTATACATATACATTATACATATACATTATACATATACATTATACATATACATTATACATATACATTATACATATACATTATACATATACATTATACATATACATTATACATATACATTATACATATACATTATACATATACATTATACATATACATTATACATATACATTATACATATACATTATACATATACATTATACATATACATTATACATATACATTATACATATACATTATACATATACATTATACATATACATTATACATATACATTATACATATACATTATACATATACATTATACATATACATTATACATATACATTATACATATACATTATACATATACATTATACATATACATTATACATATACATTATACATATACATTATACATATACATTATACATATACATTATACATATACATTATACATATACATTATACATATACATTATACATATACATTATACATATACATTATACATATACATTATACATATACATTATACATATACATTATACATATACATTATACATATACATTATACATATACATTATACATATACATTATACATATACATTATACATATACATTATACATATACATTATACATATACATTATACATATACATTATACATATACATTATACATATACATTATACATATACATTATACATATACATTATACATATACATTATACATATACATTATACATATACATTATACATATACATTATACATATACATTATACATATACATTATACATATACATTATACATATACATTATACATATACATTATACATATACATTATACATATACATTATACATATACATTATACATATACATTATACATATACATTATACATATACATTATACATATACATTATACATATACATTATACATATACATTATACATATACATTATACATATACATTATACATATACATTATACATATACATTATACATATACATTATACATATACATTATACATATACATTATACATATACATTATACATATACATTATACATATACATTATACATATACATTATACATATACATTATACATATACATTATACATATACATTATACATATACATTATACATATACATTATACATATACATTATACATATACATTATACATATACATTATACATATACATTATACATATACATTATACATATACATTATACATATACATTATACATATACATTATACATATACATTATACATATACATTATACATATACATTATACATATACATTATACATATACATTATACATATACATTATACATATACATTATACATATACATTATACATATACATTATACATATACATTATACATATACATTATACATATACATTATACATATACATTATACATATACATTATACATATACATTATACATATACATTATACATATACATTATACATATACATTATACATATACATTATACATATACATTATACATATACATTATACATATACATTATACATATACATTATACATATACATTATACATATACATTATACATATACATTATACATATACATTATACATATACATTATACATATACATTATACATATACATTATACATATACATTATACATATACATTATACATATACATTATACATATACATTATACATATACATTATACATATACATTATACATATACATTATACATATACATTATACATATACATTATACATATACATTATACATATACATTATACATATACATTATACATATACATTATACATATACATTATACATATACATTATACATATACATTATACATATACATTATACATATACATTATACATATACATTATACATATACATTATACATATACATTATACATATACATTATACATATACATTATACATATACATTATACATATACATTATACATATACATTATACATATACATTATACATATACATTATACATATACATTATACATATACATTATACATATACATTATACATATACATTATACATATACATTATACATATACATTATACATATACATTATACATATACATTATACATATACATTATACATATACATTATACATATACATTATACATATACATTATACATATACATTATACATATACATTATACATATACATTATACATATACATTATACATATACATTATACATATACATTATACATATACATTATACATATACATTAATACATATACATTATACATATACATTATACATATACATTATACATATACATTATACATATACATTATACATATACATTATACATATACATTATACATATACATTATACATATACATTATACATATACATTATACATATACATTATACATATACATTATACATATACATTATACATATACATTATACATATACATTATACATATACATTATACATATACATTATACATATACATTATACATATACATTATACATATACATTATACATATACATTATACATATACATTATACATATACATTATACATATACATTATACATATACATTATACATATACATTATACATATACATTATACATATACATTATACATATACATTATACATATACATTATACATATACATTATACATATACATTATACATATACATTATACATATACATTATACATATACATTATACATATACATTATACATATACATTATACATATACATTATACATATACATTATACATATACATTATACATATACATTATACATATACATTATACATATACATTATACATTATACATATACATTATACATATACATTATACATATACATTATACATATACATTATACATATACATTATACATATACATTATACATATACATTATACATATACATTATACATATACATATACATATACATATACATACACATAGACATAGACATATACATTATACATATACATTATACATATACATTATACATATACATTATACATATACATTATACATATACATTATACATATACATTATACATATACATTATACATATACATTATACATATACATTATACATATACATTATACATATACATTATACATATACATTATACATATACATTATACATATACATTATACATATACATTATACATATACATTATACATATACATTATACATATACATTATACATATACATTATACATATACATTATACATATACATTATACATATACATTATACATATACATTATACATATACATTATACATATACCATTATACATATACATATACATTATACATATACATTATACATATACATTATACATATACATTATACATATACATTATACATATACATTATACATATACATTATACATATACATTATACATATACATTATACATATACATTATACATATACATTATACATATACATTATACATATACATTATACATATACATTATACATATACATTATACATATACATTATACATATACATTATACATATACATTATACATATACATTATACATATACATTATACATATACATTATACATATACATTATACATATACATTATACATATACATTATACATATACATTATACATATACATTATACATATACATTATACATATACATTATACATATACATTATACATATACATTATACATATACATTATACATATACATTATACATATACATTATACATATACATTATACATATACATTATACATATACATTATACATATACATTATACATATACATTATACATATACATTATACATATACATTATACATATACATTATACATATACATTATACATATACATTATACATATACATTATACATATACATTATACATATACATTATACATATACATTATACATATACATTATACATATACATTATACATATACATTATACATATACATTATACATATACATTATACATATACATTATACATATACATTATACATATACATTATACATATACATTATACATATACATTATACATATACATTATACATATACATTATACATATACATTATACATATACATTATACATATACATTATACATATACATTATACATATACATATACATATACATTATACATATACATTATACATATACATTATACATATACATTATACATATACATTATACATATACATTATACATATACATTATACATATACATTATACATATACATTATACATATACATTATACATATACATTATACATATACATTATACATATACATTATACATATACATTATACATATACATTATACATATACATTATACATATACATTATACATATACATTATACATATACATTATACATATACATTATACATATACATTATACATATACATTATACATATACATTATACATATACATTATACATATACATTATACATATACATTATACATATACATTATACATATACATTATACATATACATTATACATATACATTATACATATACATTATACATATACATTATACATATACATTATACATATACATTATACATATACATTATACATATACATTATACATATACATTATACATATACATTATACATATACATTATACATATACATTATACATATACATTATACATATACATTATACATATACATTATACATATACATTATACATATACATTATACATATACATTATACATATACATTATACATATACATTATACATATACATTATACATATACATTATACATATACATTATACATATACATTATACATATACATTATACATATACATTATACATATACATTATACATATACATTATACATATACATTATACATATACATTATACATATACATTATACATATACATTATACATATACATTATACATATACATTATACATATACATTATACATATACATTATACATATACATTATACATATACATTATACATATACATTATACATATACATTATACATATACATTATACATATACATTATACATATACATTATACATATACATTATAATATACATTATAATACATTATACATTATACATATACTTATACATATACATTATACATATACATTATACATATACATTATACATATACATTATACATATACATTATACATATACATTATACATATACATTATACATATACATTATACATATACATTATACATATACATTATACATATACATTATACATATACATTATACATATACATTATACATATACATTATACATATACATTATACATTATACATATACATTATACATATACATATACATATACATTATACATATACATTATACATATACATTATACATATACATTATACATATACATTATACATATACATTATACATATACATTATACATATACATTATACATATACATTATACATATACATTATACATATACATACTTTATACATATACATTATACATATACATTATACATATACATTATACATATACATTATACATATACATTATACATATACATTATACATATACATTATACATATACATTATACATATACATTATACATATACATTATACATATACATTATACATATACATTATACATATACATTATACATATACATTATACATATACATTATACATATACATTATACATATACATTATACATATACATTATACATATACATTATACATATACATTATACATATACATTATACATATACATTATACATATACATTATACATATACATTATACATATACATTATACATATACATTATACATATACATTATACATATACATTATACATATACATTATACATATACATTATACATATACATTATACATATACATTATACATATACATTATACATATACATTATACATATACATTATACATATACATTATACATATACATTATACATATACATTATACATATACATTATACATATACATTATACATATACATTATACATATACATTATACATATACATTATACATATACATTATACATATACATTATACATATACATTATACATATACATTATACATATACATATACATATACATTATACATATACATATACATATACATTATACATATACATTATACATATACATTATACATATACATTATACATATACATTATACATATACATTATACATATACATTATACATATACATTATACATATACATTATACATATACATTATACATATACATTATACATATACATTATACATATACATTATACATATACATTATACATATACATTATACATATACATTATACATATACATTATACATATACATTATACATATACATTATACATATACATTATACATATACATTATACATATACATTATACATACATTATACATATACATTATACATATACATTATACATATACATTATACATATACATTATACATATACATTATACATATACATTATACATATACATATACATATACATTATACTATACATTATACATATACATTATACATATACATTATACATATACATTATACATATACATTATACATATACATTATACATATACATTATACATATACATTATACATATACATTATACATATACATTATACATATACATTATACATATACATTATACATATACATTATACATATACATTATACATA